>OU898284.1:27242206-27298146 GCA_918026665.1 Diabrotica balteata
TTTTATTAGGACTATTTTCCTCTAAAATACCGAAGAAACGTTTTAAGCAAAGCAAAATCAGATGTACCTATTCAAGGATTAGTCATCAGCTATCCCTTATAAACCTCTTAGAAACTCTGTTGTAAGATTTTTACGTGAAGTTGATGATTTTTTCACAGATTAACTTGGGTAACATTAGTTTTGCTGTTCGCATAATTGATAATAATTATTGTCTATTCTACTTATAAATGTCGGTATTCTGAAAGCGACTTTATATTTTTCAGGTGTGAAAACAGTGGATGCTGCGTGAGGGCCCACGAAGAGTACCAATACCAGTTTCGACGAAACACAGAATAAATTTTACCACATCGAGCGGCCTGCGGAGGGAAACGACGATATACAACCACACCGCCTGTTCTGCCAGTACATCAGAGCGACGCAGGAAATGCTTTCTATAAATACCCGAACGGCTCAACTATAACAAACACAGTTATTAATGGAAATTAAATGCGTTTTAAGCAGGTACTGAACGAATCGACGGAATGTGAAAAGAGAAATTTTTCACGTCCCACGTAAAATAGATTAAGGTGTTTGGGTAAACGCCGGCCGTGTGAAAGTCTTCGATTTCCGGACGATGCATTCGAGGCGAGACGAGAAAACGGAATAAAAGGTATTGAAATTACACCTTAAGGTCTAGAAGTCAATTTAAAAATCAGTCTTTAGTTAGATCTAAACTTTAAACGTTCCTAATAGTAAGGCTATCAAAAGTAACTAAAATTGTCATTATTGTATTGTTCTGAAGCTATTTTATTGTGCCTGTAACACTGTTTAATAACAATTGTTGAATTACTGTATTGATTACTTTGATAATAATAATCTATTCTTATTACTTAACCTCTAGATTAGATTAGATTATGTGAGGTCGTTAAGGCAATGCGGCCTCACCGCACTTCGACCTATAGAGATCTTTTGTGCATACCTTAATCTAGTTAAACTCTAGAATGCCAATACTTCTGACGAAGTTGATTAGCTTCCTAGGTGACTTATTTTCTATGTCAGAGGACGCCAGACTGACCTCTCTTAGGAATTTCAGTCGTTTGCAGAACAGTGCTACGCAGTTGCATAGTATATGTTCTACCGTTTCTTTTTCATTGTGACAGAAACGACAGTTCTCACTACTTAATTTGCCCATCTTCTTGAGATGATATCTCAGAGGGCACTGACCAGTAATAAGGCCAGTGACCATTTTGATATCTTTTTTACTCATTTCAAGAAGGCGGCTTGTTGCAGTAGGCGACACTTTTATGAGCCTTTTTGTTTGCCTTTGTCCTGGTGTATTAGACCAATTTGATCTTAGTGATTGAGTTCCTAGGTACGGAGTTCCTCTCTGATGTGGCTTTTCGATAGTCCACAGAAGAGTTCCGGACCCTAAAATGGGGTATTAGCTCCTTCTTTTGCGAGGATGTCAGCTTGCTCATTTCCTGCAATTCCCTTGTGACCTAGCACCCACATCACAATTACATTGTTGCGTTCCGCCAGCTTCTTGAGAGATTGTTTACAGTCCCAAACCAACTTTGACTGACATGTAAATGACTTTAGAGCCTTTAAGGTGGCTTTGCTCTCTGATAAAATAAAGACTTTTGCCCTACGGGTGTCTCGGTTAAGACATTCTTGGACACTTATGTCTATAGCATGTATTTCTGCCTGGAAGATGGGCGATTTCAAGAGATTTAGATTTAGCCTAGTAAATTGGGCCCAGTAACTCCCACTCCTGCCCTTTCATCTATCTTAGATCCATCCGTATACCATACGAGTGAACCTTCTTCCACTTTTGGTTCAATTTCTTCGCCCATTTGGTGGATGGTATACCATCCTGTAAATTGTATTTACGTCTACTTGCGAAAGGTATCAAAGTCGTTTTACTGGGGTTGACACTTAAACCCTCTTTCGAGCACCAACTTTTAATTTCGTTAAGAGCAGTTTGCATGAGACTAGATATAGTCTGGTCATGTTTGTAACAACTAGGTCATCTGCGTAACCTTGGGTTATAAAACCAGAATCATGCAACTTAGTGAGAAGGTCATCCATAACCAAAGACCACAGCAGAGGTGATAATGCTCCACCTTGAGGACACCCCTTTACAGCTGTCACAGTCACAGATTCTCCTCCATTGTATTAGTGAGACTTCAATGTTCGTCTTTACTAGTGCCCTTTTTATGGATTCAAATGAATTATTATCGAATGCTCCCTCTATGTCATTGAAAGCGCAAAGAGCTATTTCTTTTGCCACTATTGTCTTTTCAATTCTTTGGACTAGCGAATTCAGAGCATTTATAATGGATTTGCCAGTCTGAAAGGCAAATTGATGTTTGTGAAGTGGTTTCCTCGCTAAAGTTTCGCTTCTTATGTAGTAATTTACTAATTTCCCCATTGTTTTTAGGAGAAAGGAGGTAAGACAATAGGACAATTCTCCGCCTTTGGTATGAATACCACCTTTGCGTCCCTCCAAGTTTTTGGAATGTGACCTAACATAAGGCTTGCTATGAAAAGCCGCTGTAGTTGCAGCTGTATTTGCATGAGGCCTTTTTGGAGTAAAACATGAAATATTCCGTCCTTACTGAGGGATTTAAAAGGTTTAACTCTATGTCCTACTTTAGACCTCGCGCCGCCTGTCCTTTGTCATCGTATTGCCACCAAACATCACTTAAAGTTCACAAGGAAACTAAATTCCCGTAGCTGGCTATATACCATGTATCACAAAAAATTTATTTGAAAATTCCTTTATAAAAAGTATATATTGAAACACCATATCGGGCTAAACATAGACGTTTTTGGAGTTAATATTTCCTCATCAGTGCTATCCTAAAACTATAACCACTTTAATTAAATCAAACATAAAATTTATAATTTTGACCAAGGTTAATACAAAAATGTGGTTAATGCTTAGAGGATTTACATGTTTTGATCCACTAAATGCATGGGTAAAAACCCTTTAAATATTGTTAAATTAAATTTGAGTTACATTATTTGATTTTATAGACTAGGATGTTTAAGTTACAACAGGAATAGATAACATGGCAACATAAGACTCCACTAGAGGTTGCTGGTCCTGTGGATATAGTTCTCTTCTTCTTTCAGTGCCTATTCGTTCCGAATATTGGCAATCATTCTGGCTATAATTATTTTATTGACTGATGCTTTAAATAGATTCGTTGTTGTTGTGGAAAACCATTTCCTCAGGTTCTTCAACCATGATATTCTCCTTCTCCAATTCCTCGCTTTCCGAATACTTTACCCTGTAGGATTACCTTCAGTAATCTGTATTTAGTGCTGTTTCTCATTATATGTCCGAGATATTCCAACTTTCTCCTTTTAATGGTATACATCATCTCTCTTTCTTTGCCCACTCTTCGTAATACGGTCTCGTTGCTCATCTTGTCTGTCCATGATATCCTTAGAATTCGCCTGTATAGCCACATCTCGAAGGCTTCAAGTTTTTTCTCCATTGCTTCAGTTAGTGTCCAGGATTCAACTCCGTAATACAATATTGAGAAGATATAACATCGTAGGAGCCTTACTTTTATCTCCAGATTAAGATTGTGGCTTTTAAAGAGTTTGGCCATGTTATTGAATGCACTCCTAGCCTTCTCTATTCTACATTTTATTTCCTGTGAGTGATCCCATTGTTCATTTACTGTTGTTCCAAGATAGTTATACTGTTTTACTCGGTCCACTGGTGTATTATATACACCATTATATAATACACCAGTGTGGATATAGTAGCAACCATCAATATGTTGTAGTTTGAAGTATAAATTTATCCTAAAATTACGTTGGGAAATTTGAAAAAATTCTTAATAATGTAGGTGAACTGCAGTTTAGTAAATTTGTGGGTACTGGTAGGCAACCAGTATTCTGAATACCTATACCTGAGTATATCCTGAGTATACTGAATTCAGATATCTGTATAGTTGGTTGCCTACCAGTACTCACAAAATTTTTAACAAACATCAGTTCACCTACATTATTAAGAATTTTTTCAAATTCCCTAAAGTAATTTTAGGATAGACTCATACTTCAAAGTACAACACATTGATGGTCATTATAATGATGAATACTGTCTTATTCCATTTGCGTCTGTCTATATTAATAATAATAATAATACAATGGAATAATACAATACAATAATACAATAATAATAATGGAATAATACCAAGGGAATGGCTCCGTTCGACCTTTATACTACTGCCAAAAAAGGCAAATACAAAGGAATGCAACGAATATCGTACGATAGCTTTGATGTGTCATGCTCTAAAACTGTTCTTAAAAATAATCCATAACAGGATCTATAGGAAATTAGACGTAGACATCAGTAACACTCAGATGGGATTCAGAAAAGGGCTGGGTACAAGGGAGGCTCTGTTTGCAATGAACGTTCTCTCACAGAGATGCTTAGACATGAAATAAGAAATTTACACTGCTTTATTGATTTCGAAAAGGCCTTTGACAAAGTACAACATGAACCACTAAGACAAATTCTAATAAAGAAAAATAGAGACAGCCGAGATATTCGAATTATATGCAATCTATACTGGAATCAAACAGCAAATGTCAAGGTTAAGGGCAGACTAGCAGAAGAAATTCAAATCTGTCGAGGAGTCCGGCAGGGATGTGTCTTATCGCCACTTTTATTTAATCTGTATAGTGAAGCTATCTGTAAACAAGCACTCGAGGAAAAAGATCTTGGTCTGATAATAAATGGTGAGACGATCAACAATATAAGGTATGCTGACGATACAGTTCTCCTAACGGGAACGCTAGTAGAACTACAACATCTCGTTCAAAGTCTCAATATATACTGTAACAGTTACGGCTTGAAAATTAATTTGAAAAAAACTAAATTTATGGTAATCACGAAATCAAAGAACATCAGAGCTAATCTTGTAATAGACAATACAATGATTGAGCGTGTGCCCTGTTATAAATATCTAGGTGCTTGGATCACAGACGATACTGATCAAACAAAAGAGATTAGATGTAGAATAGAAATCGCTAGATCAGTCTTTAATAGAATGCGCGAACTCTTTTGCAATCGTGATATCAATATAAAGTTACGAATACGAATGCTGCGGTGTTATGTCTTTTCTACCCTGTTATACGGAGTTGAGATTTGGACACTAAAACAGTTAACCATAAAAAACATCGAAGCTTTCGAGATGTGGTGCTATAGGCGCATTCTCAGAACATCATGGATGGACCTCGTCACTAACACGCAAGTACTCCAAACTTTAGACAAAAGATGCGAAATTCTAAATGAGATAAAAACTAAAAGATGGAATACTTGGGGCACATTGTGAGAGGTGAAAAGTACGAACTTTTAAGAAACATCATGCAGGGCAAAATTAAGGGCAAAAGAAGTGTGGGAAGAAGAAAAATATCGTGGCTTTGTAATCTACGTGAATGGTTCGGGTGTAGTTCGATTGAACTTTTTAGGCACGCTGCTAACAAAGTCGCAGTGGCCATGATTATTTCCAATCTCCGCTAGGAGTGGCACGAGAAGAAGAAGAAGGATATGACGATAAGTCTAAGCCAAAAAAAAAACAAAAAAAACACATTGATGGTTTCTACTATTATTATTATTATTATTATTTTAACATTTTCAATTTTTAAATACTGCTAGCTACTGTCATATTCAGACAAATACCTCAAGTTACATTGACTGCTTTGTTCCGACTTCCGTCCTAACATGTCATTATTGTCATTCCAATCAGTTGCTATCAACAAGTCCTCGTAAATACTTTGTCTCAGGACTAGCAACCTCCAGTGGAGTCTTACGTTGCCATGTTATCTATTCCTGTTGTAACTTAACACGTCGGACATAATAGAGAGATGGGATAAATCGAGGGAAGCAATCCAAACAACATGCGCGACTCTATTAAAGCGAGACCGACGAAAAAAGAAAGAATGGATGTCTGATGAGATAATGGATATGATGGATGAAAGACGTAAATTCAAGAATAAAAATGCAGAAAAATACCAGCAGATCCACAAAACCATAAGAACGAAAATTCGAGTAGCCAAAGAAAAATGGTTTCCAACGAATGCAGGGAAATAGAACAATATGAACGAAAATACGACAGTTACAATATGCACAAAAAAATAAAATCGATGACAAACAAGAGGAAATTCAATAAGTCACCCAACAGCATAAAAGATAGCGATGGAAATCTTATCTCGGAGCCATCAACGATCTTAAAAACATGGAAATCATACATAGAAAAATTATTTGCATCTAACAGGACTGACGATCACCTATATGGAGAAGGAGAAACAGGACCTTCAATTCTTAAATCGGAGATAGAAGATGCCATTGCAGCACTAAAAAAACAATAAGTCAGCAGGTCCGGACAATGTACCCTGCGAAATATTAAAGATCCTATGTAAATCAGACAAACAGTTCCTTGACAATCTAGTTGTACTTTTTAACAACATATATAATAGCGGTAAAATCCCGGAGAACTGGCTACAGTCAACATTTATTACAATCCCGAAGAAACCAAATGCCCAGATTTGTGATGACTACCGGCTCATAAGCTTGATCAATCATATCACTAAAGCGTTCACTAAGATCATTCACAGAAGAATATATGATAAATGTGAGTCAAATATTGATAGATCGCAGTTTGGTTTTCGGAAAGCACTTGGAACTAGAGAAGCAATTTTCGCTCTCCAGGTGCTTATACAACGGTGTAGAGACGTTGATAAAGACGTGTATCTGTGCTTTGTAGATTTTAGAAAAGCATTTGACAATGTCAATCATGAACAATTGATAGGTATTCTGCGAAAGACAGGTATTGACGACAAGGACATTCGAATTGTGGCAAACCTATACTGGGGTCAAACAGCAAGAGCAAAAATTGGCAACGAACTCACTGAAAGCGTGCAGATCAAAAGGGGTGTTCGTCAGGGGTGTATATTATCCCCACTCCTATTCAATATGTATTCCGAGGAAATATTTAACAAATGTATGGAAAATGCAAATGAGGGCATTAAAATAAACGGCGAGTTAACGAACAATATAAGATACGCCGACGACACGGTGATCCTTGCCAGTACCATAGACGAATTACAACAAGTAATGGAAGGACTTTATTCAGTTAGTGAGGAATACGGCCTGAGCCTCAACTTCAAGAAGACAAAGTGGATGCTGATAAGCAAAAAGCAACAACCTGCTCGACAATTACGGATAAGTAACATATTAATTGACCATGTAGAATCTTATGTGTACCTTGGCACCAACGTAAATGCAAAATGGGAACAGACCATAGAAATTAAGGCGAGAATAGAACGAGCTAGAGCAGCATTTAGCAATATGAAAAAGCTCCTCATAAGCAAGGATTTGTCTCTTCCCCTAAAACTACGTATAGTTAAATGCTACATTTTTCCGATCTTGCTGTATGGCGTGGAGGCCTGGACGCTGACGGAGACGCTAACGAGAAAACTAGAAGCATTCGAAATGTGGGTGTACCGACGCATTCTTCGTATATCCTGGACCGAACATGTCACCAACATAGAGGTACTCCAAAGAATCGGAAAGGAGAAAGAAATCGTGAATACAATTAAACAAAGAAAGCTTGAATATCTAGGCCACATATTGAGACACGATAAGTACCGTCTGCTACAATTGATTGTCCAGGGAAAAATAGACAGTAAGCGAGGGCCAGGCAGGAGAAGACACTCGTGGCTCCAAAATCTGCGGAAGTGGTTCGGGCTCACATCGGTCGAACTATTCAGAAGCGCCGCAAACAAGATCAAAATTGCCATGTTAATAGCCAACGTTCGCAACGGACAGGGCACTTGAAGAAGAAGAAGAAGTTGTAACTTAAACATCCTAATAAATAAAATCAAATAACGTAACTCAAATTAAATTTAACTATATATAAGGGTTTTTACCCAAGTATTTAGTTACTCAAAACATGTACATCGACTTAGTATTAACCACATTTTTGTATTACTTAAAGTGATGCAAATGATCTTTGATCACAGGACTTTACATTCATGAGCTATTCAGTCTCATGGTATCTTTTCCTCCCAATAAAACAAAAAACCTACAAGAATGAAAGAAGAATAAAAATATTATAAAATAATAGTTGAAATATTTTTCCTCTAAACAAACATTTTGGTGTAATGATACCAACAGGTTTTATTTTAAATCCCTTATAAGCTTCTAACATTAATTTGGGATGATTTATCTCGTGATTTTTATTGATTTTATATTAAAAATAGATTGATATAATGTTTACCTGTAAACCTGTATCTACTTTAAAGTCTATTCTTGAGTCTAATCTTATTTTCCTTTATTTAAGTTATCTTATTTGATATTTCCATAAATTCTTCCTGTTCACTGTCCACATCTACTTCTTGAATCTCCTAAACTTCTCTTACAATCCTGCTGTTACACATTTTCTCGAAATGGTTGTAATAGAAAGACTTATTGCACATTTTACCAAATGCTGGACAACTTGGGAACTCATGAGCACGACCAAATTTTCTGCACTAACCACTTTTTCTAGAGTTTTCCTCCTGTTTCCATCTTCTGCTTCTTTCAATATTAAATATGTTATTTGAAAGCTTTTTCTCTTGTCGTTTGATTACCATTTCCCCCTCTTACAGAATGAATATCAAATGTTTGACTTGACTGAACTTCCTTAAACTTTATTTTTGAAATTTCATATGCTCCACACATGTCTATTAAATTTTGTAAGGTAAACTCATAATTCTGCTACATTTTTTTCTTGAAGATTTTTATTGATTGTTCCTAAAACCAGATTATTAAGTCTGGAACATCTCCAATATAATAAGCTTATAAGACTAAGTCATTACCTTATCTGCTGGGTTTAGGCACCGGTTTAGGATAGCACTTGCCTAGATATATGCCGCAACTCTGATCGATCTTACAGCTTCTACGAAGTAACCGCGAGGAATCACTTACAATTCAATCGTAACCAGAACTGGTGTCGCACTAGCGTACCAAGATTTTCTTCGAAAATTTTTTACGTAGTTTACGAGATAAAAGAGTACTTGTGTCTTCTTGCACAACCATTTATCCACTCTGGATGTTGAATTTTTTTTGACTTAAGGAAGAAAGGTAGACTGCTATTCGACGGTCAACAGGTGTTGGCCGTTCCTGTCCTTTGTATTGGTAATCATTTAAACAAACCATTCACAATAAAAAGAGTCGATGTACTGCTTTGAAATTAGCGGCTGGGTATACTTAAAACATAAACATAGAATTACGCTTTTGAATAGATAAATATTTTAGTAAATATTTTTGTGAGAATTTCGAACAAGCTTCGATGAAATCAATAGATTATTACAATTGTTGGTGCTAAACACCCACTGCATTTTTAAATAAATGGAATGCCTTACTTATTAGAAGAAACGCACAAAACACTCATATGTAAAAATTGACCTGAAGAATTGCAATTTGTGTGGTTATTGGAAAGACTTTAGATAAGCATCAGTATTGTAGGCAATGATGTAAATATTGTATTATACAATTTAGTTTATTTATTATTACAATAGGCATTTTTAAATATAGGTAGCGCGTTCAAACTCAATGCTATTCATTTTAAATTTCGCAGACGTTAGTTTTGTATGCTCATCAAAGAATTTTATTAACTTTAACTAAATTTATTGAAACACTGATAACTACAATTTTATACTACAAATTTATTAGTTCACTTATTGGCAGCAGTCGCACTAGCGAGAAAATTATCTTTTTTAACTTTTATGGTATTATTTTATGTTGAAACTTCAAAAAAAACGATGACCAAAGACAATATAGAAACTAAAGAGGGCAAAACCTACTAAATACAATACACAACATATTTTCTATATATACTTCATCTAATTTACTTACCGTTGCACGTCATCCGCGACATAGCGCGTGAGGTCACATGATACCAACACGAAATATTTAGCCGGTAGGTGTGTTCTTTTTTAGAATCATTTTGCCGAGTACGCTGGCATTACAGACACTAGACGTATTTTAATATACGCGTAGAAATAATATTTAAAGATTTCTATTAATGTTAACTTAAAGAAATACACAATAATATGATTTATTTCATTTGTATAAAAGCATTATAAAGCGTTTTCATGAAGAACATTTGTTCGGAACACAATGTAACTGTAATCAAACGAAGGTGATATGTTGGCATAAATTGGTAACACTTATTTGACAGAAAGGTTTCAGGAAATTGTAAACATGATGACGGCCAACGTCTGAATACGGACACGGCACCCAAAGAAGAAGAAGAAGATTTGACAGTTGCGGTGTTGACACTTTTTGTACTTTATTATCTTAAATTTGAAAGTGAATACCTCTTGTTTTATATTTTTACCTATTTAATAAAATATGTTCTTTTTAGAACAAAATTAGTGTGTTTTATTTCAAAAATGTCACGTAAGAATTTAAATAGTCGTTGTAAAGAGATGGTAATACTTTTGCAATAATTATGTGACCTATTTGATTTAAAATGGATTCAGGATTTTTTTATACTTTGGCAACTATGTCAACTTCGATCACTGTCAATGATAATGACGTGCAACAGTAAGTAAATTAGATGGACTGTAGTCTGTTAGGTTTATATTTGGAAGAGCTTCTTGAAAAGTATTAAAAGAATCTTAGACCTAATCTATTAACAATCACTACATTTTTGTGCTAAATCAAATATTAGGAAAAATTATGTATTTTTAATCAACACCTTTCATCTTTTCATTATTTTAATTTAGCTTATTATATTTAGCTGACCTCAACAAACTAATAGGCCTAGTGAGAGCTATAATCATTCAGATAATCTTCAAATTACAAACACGTGTGTTTGTACGTGTTTGTAGCGCGCATCCGCAATATCCAAATTTCCATAATTCTGGCTCATAAAACAAGCTGAAATGGCAGATGGTATGCGCTGTGATGGATTTGAGTATTGCTGTTATATTAGCATAGACCCGCAACTTCTTACTTACAGGAAAAAGTCTAATGGGGTTAAATCGTATGATCTTTATGGCTAGTTTCCATCACCGTCGCGTGAGATGACCATACCTCTTATTACATGTCCGAAATATTCCAGCTTTCTCTGCTTGATACTTTTTATGTCTCAGTAGTCTTGCTGAGACGTTCTAGTATTGTGGAGTTTGAATCTTCTCCACCCAGGAAACTTTTAAAATCTTCTCTAGCACCACATTTCGAAAGCCTCAAGGCGATTTAGATCGATTTTATTCACGGTCCAGGACTCGACAGCATAAAGTAACACCGAGAATACGCAGCAGCGAAGTAGGCGGATCCTCAATGCCAATTTTAGGTCTGTGTTACATAACACCTTGGACATTCAACTAAAAGCACCTCTAGCCTGCTCTATCCTAGATCTAATTTCGCCGTGACTTTCTGTGTTACAATTTAATTGCTGTCCAAGGTAAACGATTTTATCAACTTGCTCAAGTTTGGTAGTATTTACATATATAGACGGTTTTATATGCTGTTGTTTACTTATTACGAGTATTTTGGTTTTCCGTATGTTAAGATCCAGACCTGCCTCCCTACAACTCTCAACGACACTATCAAGTAGTGTTTGCAGATCTTCTTGACTAGAAGCTAGATGATTTCACCGTTCAGAAGTATTCCTTCTTGTTTTTCAGAAAGTGTTTTTCTGAAAATTCTTTCGGAGTAACCGTTAAAAAGCAGGGGTGACAAGAGGCACTCCTGCCGTACTCCTCTTTTAATATTGAGAGACTGATTCTACACCATCTACTAAAACTGATGTTGTTTGATTCCAATATAAATTTGCAATTATTCGAACATCTCTGCCGTCCAAGCCAATGTCTTTTAGAGCTTCGATCAATATAGAGTGCTTAACATGATCAAATGCCTTTTGGAAGTCAATAAAACAACAATATATGTCTACAGATATATCACGACATCTTTGAGCAAGTACGTTCATTCCAAACAGTGCCTCTCTCGTTCCAAACCCGTTACGGAAACCAAACTGAGTGTCATCCAGGGATTCCTCGCATTTATTGTAGATACGACCATGTATTACCTTCAGAAAAATTTTCAATAAGTGGTTTAACAAACTGATGGTTCTATAATCAGCACAGGTTTTTGCTGTTTTCTTCTTAAGTAGAGCTATAAACAGTGAATTAGACCAACCATTAGGTAGTTGGCCGCTGGTATCAATGGTATTAAAAAACGAAGTTATAGACTCTAAAGCATTGCTATCATTTATAGGCTTATATATTTCAGTTGGAATTTCATCAGGACCAGTCGCTCTGCCATCTTTTGATGATTGTATGGCTTTTATAACCTCAGAGCTTGTTATTAGGGTCCGTCGCAGTTAGTAATATCGGGAGGTGAACTACTCCTATCATCTTCGAATAGGTTCGTGACGTAATTTTCCATTATTAAGTTTGTTCTCTACTTCAAATAGTACTTTACCATTTTCATCCTGTAGCAATGCAGTTTGTTTCTTATTGAAGATACCCGCCGCTTCTTTCACTTTTTTATACATGTTAAAGTGTCGTATCTTTTTTCAAGTTCTTCAATGTCATGACACTGTTTGGCTAGATGTTGACTCTTTGCGTTAAAATCTCCGAGGACTCTGGTATTTTCTGCTGCTTTGACAAGATCTAGAGCATCAGTAAAATCTTTGTAGAATGCTTCTAATTTATCTTCATCACTGGATGATGTTGGAGCATAGACCTGAATTACGTTGGCAATGAACGGCTTTGAACAAAATTTTACTAGCATTACTCTATTAGATATGGGGATATAAGTTATTACTGATTGAGCTAAGTGTTTTGCTACTACGATAGCAACTCCATTATGGTGATTGGCATCGGTATTTCCAGCATGGTACACTTGATATACGCGTGAGCAAATACTCAACACCAGAAAGATAGTAGAAAAAGCGAGAGAACATAACATACCAATGTTGCTCTGTTTTGTAGATTACACAAAGGCTTTTGATTCAGTAAAATGGGATCCTCTCTGGAGTATAATGGAAAATATGGGAGTACCTAACCACCTAGTTAACCTAATAAGAAATCTGTATAATAAAAACTCAGCCAAAGTTAAAGTACATGGAATATATTCAAATGCATTCAAAACAGAGAAAGGAACTAGACAAGGTTGCAGACTATCACCATTATTGTACAACATATATTCTGAATATATAATGAGAAAAGTACTAGATGAATGGGATGGAGGAATCACTATAGGAGGCAGAAAAATCAGTAACCTGCGATACGCAGATGACACACTTATACTAGCAGCGAATGAAGTCGAAATGATTACCATCATCGAACGGCTAAGCCGAATAAGTGAAGAATTCGTACTTCAAATCAACACCAGAAAAAAAAATAATGATTGTAGACAGAGCAAATAATAATCTACCGCATATGCGCCAAATAGGGATTTTCGAAGTAGTCGACAGATTTGTATATTTGGGCTCTCTGATAACCAACAATGGTGATTGTTCCTCAGAAATCAAACGTAGACTAGGAATGGCCCGAACCGCAACTGCTAAATTAATTAAAATATGGAAAGACCGAACAATAACAAGAAATACTAAGCTTAGGTTGGTCAATGCCCTTATTTTTCCCATTGCTACATATGCAGCTGAAACATGGACTCTCAAAAAAATCGATAGGAGTAAGATCGAAGCCTTCGAAATGTGGGTATATAGAAGAATTCTACGCGTGTCTGGACAGAACATAGAACCAACCTGTCAATTCTGGAAGAGCTTCATATAAAAGACAGGCTACTAAAAAAAGTAAACCAAACATACCTAACTTACTTCGGCCACATAGCTAGAAGAACGGGCACCATGGAACTATTGGTAGTATAAGGTAAGGTAGAAGGCCGAAGACCAAGAGGAAGATCTCCAATACGATGGGTGGACCAAATGAAGAGTTTGGTGGGAAAATCCCTACATGAAGCCGTCCATATGGCACAAGATCGCCGTCAATGGAGACAGCAGACTAATAATATTTAGGGTGTCACTACGCCCTGACAAGGGCTAAAGGATTGAGGAGGAGGACACTTGATATCCATCTACGTCACATATTCCTGATCCCGGCCATCGCATTTCACTTATTCTGAGGATGCTGATTTGCATTCTTTTCATTTCTTTTGACTTTGCCTTTGCCTTTCGGATACGACATTTAATCTCTTTGGTATTGTCCCACGACTCATTGATTATAGTTCCCAACTAGTTGAATTGTGAGACTCGTTCAATTCTCATTTGGTTCACATACAGATTTGCTAAAGTTATGTTTTTCTTGCTGATGATCATTAGCTTGGTTTTGCTGGTGTTTTTATCCAGTCCATATTTTCTACTTGTTTCCGTCATTTTGTTCACTATAACTATAAAATAATGAATTTCAGATTAGAAAATCATTGCTGAACATCAATAACAATAAAAATGGTAAAAAAGACCGTTTAAATAAGATGCTATTAGCAAATAAAGAATTTAGTGAAAGTAAAAAATAGTAGTTTTCAGAGTTTTACATAAAATCAATTTTCATTAAGAAAACATCGTATTTATCAAATAATTGATGAAGTACAACTTTTCTATTTTTATAGTCATTAATAAATAAAGAAACTATATATTCGAATTGTTTCATCAAGTCGTTGGAAAAATTGTACTTACAGCTCAATACACAAAGCAATAACTATATCATATTTTCATATTTAAATCATTTAACAATGTTAATGTTATAAAAAAGTTATTCACCGCAAACAATTAGGTAGGTAGGTGTTACAAATAAATTAATTCTTTATATCTGTGATTATTATATGCAAATTTACCAAAAAGGATATCTGTGTATGCTTAGAAAACACCATACATTGTTCTGTTAAATATCCCAGAGAATTCATTGACAAATTTAAATGAAAATATAAAAGCAATCCTATAGCTTGTTTGATTTGAATGCACTAAAAGCAAATTACTTTATTGATGGTTACAAAAATTGCATCTATGTACTGCTAACCTGTAAATACATCTTGGAATACTTTGCTGCAGAGAAAACCAAACAATTGTTGTAAAAAAACCTACTGAAATTTTATATTTCATCATATGCTTCCTACTCATTGTTACGATACCAACCCTATTCAAAAATAGAAAAAATAGTTTTCATTTCACGTACATCACGTGAAATTAAATCTTTTCTGTCAGACAAAATAACAATAAAATAACTTCATATAAACGCATAAGGCGCCATCTGCGAATTAAACAAAGAGTCTAGGTTTTCGAATCGAAAATTCAGATTTTTGTCTAAATTTGGGCCTTTTACAATTTTCAAAGCAAGCAGACGATGAATGGGCGACATTTCATTTTGGTTTGGAACACCTAGAAATCTTCAAATTTCTACTTTTTGTACAAAATCCCCGAATTGTTGATTTTATACTTAATCTTCTGAAGGTGTCGTATCATATCGTATATTTACAATTTTTTTAAGCTCGTCTCTCTATTATCTATATCTATAACTATCTCTATCTATCTATATCTATAACGCTTCCCTATCTTTTGTACCATGAAATATCAGTCTAATATTCTACATACAGAATACGTAGGTACTCTACTACACTGAGGATAGTCCAATCTCTGATATTGCTCAGCCGATATTGGATACTGTCAGGATGTCTGCGGGAGATAGTCTGGTCAAATCCGTATATGCGCACAGATAGTAAAATTAGAATCTATAAGACTTGCATACGACCGATCATGACATATGGCATAGAAGTGCGCGAAGATACCAACAAAACGAAACAGATGCTAAGGGTTGCCGAAATGAAAACCCTAAGAACAATAATGGGGAAAACAAGAAGAGACAGAGTGAGAAATACAAACATTAGAGAGCAGTGCAAAATTCAAGATATTGTAAGATGGGGAAGGCAGCGCAAGAGGATGTGGTACAACTATGTAAGACGAATGGATGGGAATAGACTCCCAAAAATTGCCCTAGAAAACAATCCGCCCGGTTCAAGACCCCCCGGAAGACCACCTAAAAGATGGAGGGATAGTTGGCAATCTACCTCCCAAGAAATTAACCAGAGGCAATTTCAGAATTAAGCAGATCGAAAGATCTACAAAAAGTAGAAGAAGAAGAAGAAGATATTGTCTTTCTCTCCCACACTTTTTCTTTCATCTATTTTATGATTGTATGTATTAAATTGTGACAAATAGAGAGTTACATATGACTTTTGTAGATCTTGAGAAGGCATATGACACAGTCCCGCTAAATAAACTATGGGAAGTCCTGGGCACATCAAACATATATCAAACATTGGTTAGTACTCTCAAAGATCTATATTATGGTTCAAACTCCCAAATGAAATTCGGAAACCTCTTAGCTGAAAAATTTGCAGTTACTATGGGTCTCAGACAAGGATGTTGTATCTCTCCGACTCTATTTAAGATTTATATCTCTGCAGCTCTGAAACAATGCAAAAGGATAGTCAAAGGAATGAATATACAATTGAACGATCAGGATTACATATATACTTTACAGTTTGCAGATGATCAGGTGGTGATCTCAAATGACAAAGACGACACGGAATACATGCTTAGAAAACTAATTGAAGATTACCAGAAATGGGGATTAAATATGACTTTAGAAAAGACAAAATACCTCTCAATTGGAGCTGAAGCAGAACAACTCGATATCGATGACAATCAAAAAATAAATCCATGTGACGAATATAAATACCTGGGCGTCATATTCGACCGTAGTGGAAAAGACGAACGAGAAATAGAACATCGAATTGTACAAGCACGAAGAGCTATAGCATGTTTGAACGGAGTTCTATGGAGTAAAGAAATATCAAAGAAAAGAAAATGGAACATCTATGAGACAATGGTTAAAACTAGCCTACTTTATGGAGCTGAGACATGGAGAATACCCGAGAAATATAAGAAAAAGGTCGAAGCCACGGAAATGGATGCCATCAGAAGATCGATGAGAATATCAAGAGCCGACAGAATACGGAATGAAGTGATAAAACAACAAATGGATATAGAAGGCACTATAGCTGAGGATATTAAGAGAAAACAGCTCATATGGTATGGGCATGTGAGCCGAATGGGGGACGAAAGATTACCAAAAAAACGATGATGTGGCAACCCCCAGAGAAGAGGAAACGAGGAAGACCACCGCAGAGCTGGAACCTGGGAGTTAGGAAAGCGATTAGCGCTCGAAATCTGGACGAAGACCTAACTCAAGACAGAATACAGTGGCGTTTGGGAGTCGGACAACGTCGTAAGATGTTATAAAACCGAATATATATATATATATATATATATATATATATATATATATATATATATATATATATATATATATATATATATATATATATATAGTATAATGGTAAGGTTAATTGGGTTAGCAGCTGAATAATGAAAGCCAAAGTGTGCTCTTTTCAACGACTTCGCTATATTTCGTTAAATTTCTTTAACATCTTCAGACCAATGCTACAATATGTTACAAAATGGTGAAATTGTGTATTTTACATAAGATGTAGTGAAACACTTACTTGTGTGAGGTTGCAGGCAAAAGTGGTATTTGAAAGTTCCATGTTGAAAAACTTTTTTAAAGATTTTTTTATAGCATAAAAATAAGTTGTATGTGTTATATGGTGGCTTGAAAACTCAAACAATACAAGTGCATTTTTGTTATTTTCCTCCAGTGTGATAGTACAATACAAATATTAAAAAACATTGAACATTTAAGAAACAAAACAGTTAAAACACAACTACATATCACATTGTCATTTTTTGGACCAGTCTATTCACCTATGCACAAGGAGGTGGAAATCTAGTGTGTACCTCAAGGTTAAAGTGTCTTGTCAGCTATCATATTAGTAGATGTCAGCCAGAAAACTAAAGCTGTGTTCAGATCATGTGTAAAGTTACATTTAATTGAAAATTATGTTATGTTAATTTAAGACAATTAAATTCTGTTGTTAATAAATATATATAGAATTTATTTATTTCTTTGTGATTATTTCTTTTAAAGTTATTTTAATTATTGTTATTACTCTTAAGAATTTTATTTCCTGGAAAAATGCAACAATTGCAATAATAATGATTAAGTTACTACTTCAATTGGATGGTCAGAAGAGTTTTAATAGACAATATTATACTATTCAGAATATTCCAGTTCGTTGACTTGATTATTTTTTGTTTCCAACTGCAGTAGAAAGGAATAAATTTCACTAAGGTGTTGTATATCTGATTTTGTGTTGATTATATTATCTGTTGTTGCTATGTGGGTCATTTCTAAAACAAGTCTTCTCTTATAAGCTGTTTCTTTTTCGAGGATTTTGACATCTGCAAAATTCATTCTGTGGTTCTGGGTGTGAACGTGGTTGGCTAGGGTGCATCTATCTGGGTAACTTTACACATGATCTGAACACAGCTTTAGTTTTCTGGCTGACATCTACTAATATGATAGCTGACAAGACACTTTAACCTTGAGGTACACACTAGATTTCCACCTCCTTGTGCATAGGTGAATAGACTGGTCCAAAAAATGACAATGTGATATGTAGTTGTGTTTTAACTGTTTTGTTTCTTAAATGTTCAATGTTTTTTAATATTTGTATTGTACTATCACACTGGAGGAAAATAACAAAAATGCACTTGTATTGTTTGAGTTTTCAAGCCACCATATAACACATACATACATAACTTATTTTTATGCTATAAAAAAATCTTCAAAAAAGTTTTTCAACATGGAACTTTCAAATACCACTTTTGCCTGCAACCTCACACAAGTAAGTGTTTCACTACATCTTATGTAAAATACACAATTTCACCATTTTGTAACATATTGTAGCATTCGTCTGAAGATGTTAAAGAAATTTAACGAAATATAGCGAAGTCGTTGAAAAGAGCACACTTTGGCTTTCATTATTCAGCTGCTAACCCAATTAACCTTACCATTATACTAATTAATAATTGGACAGCTGTGATCATTCTTCGTTTATATATATATATATATATATATATATATATATATATATATATATATATATAAGAGAGAGAGTATTTATCATTTTGAACGACGTATATGTCCCAGGTATGATGTTTTTCTTATTTTAAATGTCTTCAGAACTTGTCTATTGTATTCAATTCGTCCTAATGTTTTCTACGACTTAAAATTGTATAAAACTAGATTAACTTAACTGCTCCCTTTAAAAAGTTTTTACAGATCAACCTGGGATTACCATAATCGACCAATCACATTTATCCGATAGGAGCTTTTTCATTGGAGCTGTTTACAGACAACAAAATATGCCTTAACCTTTGCAGTATTCAATTATACAAAGTATTATGTGATATATCTATGACGCCAAGGAAGCCATATTTTTTTGTTTTCGTGGGATGGATTCATATATTTTGTAATTGTATAACCAGATCAATCATGTCTGTTAATTTATGAAAACTGAACTATGATTAACTAGTGATAGTTAATCTACTAATCAATTAGTTAAGATACACATTCTGTATTTACAACAAATGCTAGCATATACTGCTATTAAAGTATCAAGTTTTAATTGCCATTTAAAACATTAAAAAAGTTTTACTCTATTATCGAACAATTATTCCTAAATTAGTTAGTCTACTTACAAAGGTCATAGCTTTTAAAGAATTTTGTATGGTGTTTTACGCTATTAGGTTACTTGAAATTTGTATTTAATGTTAAATAATTTTTTATACTCGCTTTTTATATTGTGTAAATATGAAGATATATTTATTTTCATAAATGCTTTATATTAGATTGTTTTTTATTTTTTATTCCTTTTTTTACATCGAAGCTTCTATTCTGGCGTTCACACACACACACATGAATTCATCCCAACCTCTAGAAACATGAGTGTACCACTGCTAGTCAGTGGGACCCCTGTCCGAAGATCAGACCGGTCTCGTTCCAAAAAAAAATCATTTTGGCTCGGTACCTATCTGACCCCCTGGTTTTTTCTCCACCCCTCCTCTACGGCAGACATACGTAGAGGAGACTATGAACTATTACGTCGGGCGATTTTGGGAAAAGAAAACACCCCCGTTTTTCTTGACTTGTGGTTAGGCCACCTGACTGTAGGGGTAGTTTAATGTAGCTTTTCTCCCTATTTACTTTACTGAATTTATTGTTGGGCTCTGTGTCCCGGAAAAATGTGTGTCCGATCAGGGGGTCGGCAGTGCATGCAGTTCGAGTAAGATATATGTGACTTAGTGGGTATATTTCGTGAGGTAGTAGCTGATTCCGGTTCATCCATCTTCCCGCTGAGAATTTACGTACATTGGCACAGAGGATCTGAAGCCGGGACTGGCCCCTTAATAAAAATGAACTGCAGCCTAATTACTGTTAGAAGCAAAACCAGCAAAAAGTGTTGTTGATAATCGATGTTAGAATTGAAATCGATAAAATATTTTGCCTTTTAAACTTCTGATTTTAAGGATATTAATAATGCAGTTTTTGTACTCACTAGAATTCTACGATTTTCAGTGCACTGTCACATTTAACTTTAAATTGCAAACAGTATAAAAATTAAATTATATTTTTAATTTTAACTACTATAGTGTATTTTTATGTATGAGAGAGTAATAAAACAATAAATTATGTATGCAAATCCCTAAACTGTTGATACGGGTGACTCAATGAAAAACAGATATTTGTCAACAAGTTTACAGAAGTATATAGGAAAACAATTTTAAATTGAGTATGACCACCAGGTATAAAGGTTGGAGCAGAATAGAACACAATAGTTGTGAGGGTTACTAATCCCTAAATAAGGTTGCCAGTGTCGGAGTGATGGAGGTTAACAGGTACTAATGAATTTGCAAGAAATGTAAGATGTTTATTTTATTGGTTATATATAACCAATAAAAGCTTAATAAGTACCTACCTATTTGCAAAATAAAGTTTAATTCTTTAGATAAAATAAAACGTTTATATTTTATCTGAAATGAGTGCATTCCACGAAGTAAGGGTTTCAACAATCAAACATTTAATTCTTTAATTCCAGGAATCACGACAGTAATTGACTAGATAATTACCTTCTAAACTTATTCCACAGAAAATGTGATAGTGGGTTTTTCCATTTTGTAGGAAGGTCCAAGTGGCGTATTCAAAATTCTTAACAGTTCACTAAAAGTAGGTACTTCAGTTGCAAGGTGCAGTTTATTGTGTATACTAGTGTTATGGAAAATTTGGAAGTGCCGTGTAAACGCCGAAAAATTGGTCCTTTAACAGTTAATGAAAAAACATTAATATTTAATTGTTTTAAATCATTTACAGACAAACGTTTATGTGAAAGTGTTGATGAGACCGTTGAGTTAGTTAGCAGTACACTTGGTGTTGGGAAATCTACGATTTACAGAGTTATTAAAGAAGAGAATGTTGGTAGTTTTCAAATGCCACGTAATGCTCCAGGGAAACAAAAATTTCAAATAGAATATCATTTTAAAGAAGGACTTCGACGGAAAGTGCATGAATTCTTCTTTAGACAAGAATTTCCAACATTGGATAAAGTTCTTGTCTCAGTTCGAGATGATAAGGATTACCCAGAAATGGGTCGAAGTACGTTATGGAAACTTTTAAAAGAAATAGGCTTCCGCTGGAAAAAGAATCCCAGAAAGTCTATTTTATTAGAAAGAAGCGATATTGTCATATGGAGAAGACATTTTCTAAGAACCATAAAGGAAATGAGAAACCAAAAAAGAAAAATATTTTATCTTGATGAAACATGGATCAACGAGGGTCATACACCAGATAAATTTTGGCAGGATGAAAACTGTTACAAGTCAAAGGCACGCTTTTGTAAATAACTTATCTACTGGTTTAAACCCACCATCAGGAAAGGGACGCAGGCTGATAATAGTACACATTGGCAGTTCAGACGGTTTTGTTGAAGGTGGTTTATTAACTTTTGAATCAACTCGTACCGGTGACTACCATGAAGACATGAACGCTGATGTCTTTCAAGAATGGTTTCGAACAAATGATAGATCTTCTTCCTAAGAACTGTGTAATAGTAATGGATAATGCAAGTTATCACTCCAGACTTATAGAAGGACTGCCCACAACCAAGTGGTTAAAAACAAGACTTGCAGAATTAGCTGAGTTCAAAAAATATTACGTACCATCCCGGATCTATAATGCCGGGTCCAGACCAAGCAGACAAAACAAAAACATTCATGTTTCGCGACAAAGTGGCGACAAATCGAAAACATTTGTTGAGACATTTCTGAAACAATTTTGTTGTTGTTTGCAGATTTGAAAACTTTTTCAGGTCCGTCTCAGGTCGGTAAAGATCAAAAGGTCTGTGTTTTGTCTGTGTTTTTGACGACAAGTTGTCGACGCGGTGTGGGACGCGTGTGCGTGCCAAAACAAGTTAAGCAGTAGAAGAAATAGAATGTACCTATTTTTTATCAAAATCAAGTGTTATTTTTCTGTTGTTGTAGTGATTAAAATAAATACTGGTATATTTTTCTAAATATGTCGGAGGACAAAAAACTGGAATACACAAAATACATGCAAGTTAATAGAACATTACAGGGAGCATCCGATATTATGGGGACCCTAAAAATAAAGATTATAAAAAATCGCTACAGAGAAAGCCGATGCATTAAAGGAAATTTCTTTATCGCTAAATGTGCCACTAAATGATGTTGAAAAGAAAATAAAGAATGTTAACAACCAGTATGCTAGAGAAAGACACGTTTGGGTTTTCGTTTAGCAACCTGGGATGATGATGAGAGCAAAAAAAACAACTTGACGGATAGCAATAAATCTTCAGTTTCATTTTTTTCTTGATTAAAGCCACATGGTTAACCAACACTAATCACAACAACAACGTCACCAACTTGAATTTTGTTTTTATATTTTGTTGTTCTGGTGTGGACAGTTTGTCTCAATTTTGTTTTGTCTTTTGACGACAAATTTTGTCGACGGTTTATCGTGTTTTTGTTTCAGAATTGTGTTTTCGTTTTGTCTGCTTGGTCTGGACCGGCATAAGAAAGGAACTTTATTCGTTGTGTGCCTTCATAAAGAAAAATTTAAAAAATACGAAATTGATGAAATTGCCAAAAATCGTGGAATGACAGTACTTAGATCCCCACCATATCATTGTGAATTAAACCCGATTGAACTGGTATGGGCACAGATAAAGAGTGAAGTTTCAAGAAAAAATACCACTTTTAAAATTCATGATGTTAAACAGTTGTTTTTGGAGGCCGTAAATAATGTAAAACCTGAAAAACTGGGAAAAGGCAGTAAATCACACTATTAAAGAAGAGGAAAAAATGTGGAAGCTGGACAATATTACTGATAAAATGATCGAGCCAGTTATTATAAATCTTGGTTCTGAAAGTTCATCTTCTGAATCTGATTTGGATTTGTAACAAGTAGCTGTAAGTTTTTATATTAATATTTTTTATTCATCTATTTAACATACCTTAGACGGTTTTAAAAACTCTTTTTCTCTTTTGTAATTTTTAAAAATTAAAAAAAATGTGAATTTTTTAAAACCCTTTTTAATGTAGGCCAGTCAGTTCTAATATAGTGTGTGATAAAAGAGGTCACTTTTGTTTACATACACATAACACTTTATAACACTGAAATAATTCATTTATTTTTTACAAATTATTCAAAGTAATTTTTCAATTAATCTTGAGCACGCCCATGAAGTGGTCGGAAGTACCAGTTAAAATTATGCTAATTACTCTCTCGTTCATAAAAATAAACTAAAGCATATACAAATTTTTCAGAACCGATATAAAGCTGTATAATCTGCTAGATATCGGGGCTGGACTTCCACATAGATTTTGTTTCTCCTTTTCTATCTATTCTTCTTTAGTTAACAGGTATATTGTGTTTTGTGAATGTAACTATTTTGCTGGACCTTTAACGTTTTTATTAGTGGCGCACCCAGAGGGGTTTAGGGGGTTAAACTCCCCCAGGACCCTATTCCGACACTGTTATTTACAAATTTTAAGGACTGAAAATGGTGGAGGTAGCATAAAAAAATTTTGGTGCCCAACCAAAACCCGCCCCCCCCAGAAGAAAATTCTAGGTGCGCTACTGGTTTTCATAATTTAAAAATTGTTCAATTATTGTTGTTAACATAATTCAGAGAAAATGGAAGAAAGTTTACAACTCTAAAGATTTACTAATATTTAATTCATTTAATAAAGATTTATATAAATTTTAATTTTTAAATTTATATTTTGAGTATAATAAATTCCCTGTTATAAAAAATACAAAATTTTGATAGAGAAAACGCGTGGTAACGAAAAGTTGTTTATAATAGCTAAAATCTGGCAAAATAATTGAATAAAGATTAATTACTTAAACATGTCATTTAAAAAAAATCGGTAAAATCTGTAAGTCTATTATAACGATTGAAATCAGAGGGGTGCCTTGTACTCGTATATTCTCAATGTCATCTATTTTTAGATTAACCTTATATATGATTTTTTTAGACCGTTTGAATGGTTCTGATTTATAAATAGACTAATCAATTAACATATCATTGGGATATTTCTAGTGGTGATTGATATTTTAAAAAGTAAATGTTATCAGTAAAAATTATTTTTACGTTGGTGTTTAGGCGTTTACTCTCACTCAGTCTGCGTTTGGATGTACGTTTGAATTGTTTATTTTAATTTCGACAGGATTAAAAAACATCATTATTGATGATTGTTTAAAATCAATCTTTGTAAGAGTTCCAATAATGGTATATCATCAAGATTGTAGTGACCGTATCAGTCTTTATATTCTCCAAAATATTTTCTTAGTTTTTTTAATCATAGGGGAGAGTGGTCCACAATGAGATGGTTTTTAGTCATTCAAGATTTTTTTACAATTTTTTTTATATGATAGGTGCAGGGATTATAAGCGTTAGGTCAGTAGAAAATCGCAAGAAAATATTTGGTAGTCTGGGGATAAAGGCGCAGAGTTCTAGGAATGAAAGCGCATTGTTACTTTCGTGTGGCGCCACTGTGACTACAACTGTAATAATGTTTAACACGGACTGTTGTACATATTTATTAATATTACTTTCAGTATTACAGATTACAGTGTCATCCTAACCTCCTAATCTAAAGTGCTTAACCTAACCTCTGCCCCGAGACCACGTGCCGCCTGTCCCATGTCATAGTCCTGTCAGGACTTTACATTTACAAGCTATTCAGTCTCATGACATCTTTCCCTTCCTATAATATACAGACATTACAACAATGAACTAAGAATAAAAACATTCTAAAATAAAAACTAATAACAATACTGATTGCAAAACTAGTACATTTCAAAATCATTATATCTAGATGGGGGTTTAATTAATCTTTTACTTCTGGTAGGAAACTGATTCGATATTTCACTCTCACGGGCCATTGATGTTGAAGGTCTGCCATTCTCATTGTGATCAAAATCATCTGCTAGGTTAATATGATGTTTAGGCATATTATTAGATGGTCTCAAGTGATAGCTATTTCTTCTTACAAGTGTTCCATTTTCTTTCTCAACAACATATGATCTTGGCTCTTGTAAACCTCGTCTAACCACAGCAGGTTTCCATTGCCCATCTTCTCTTATAACCACATTATCCCTACACTTAATGCTTCTTTTGTAGCTGTATTTCTATCATAGTAGTGCTTGTACAATTTTCTTTTATTATCCAATTTATTCTTTTCATTTTTTAGGTCTACCTGTTCTGGTAAATATTTCTCTTGTAAAACTGGAAGTTTGCCTCTAAGTCTACGACTATTCAAGAGTTGTGCTGGGGACTTGTCTGATCCTAATAGTGGTGTATTTCTATATTCTAATAAAGCTAACTGAAGATCTTCACACTTCCTGAAAATATTTTTAGCTATCTGGACGGCTCGTTCTGCCTGACCATTTGCTCTAGGATATCTAGGACTAGATGTCACAAATTTAAAGTTCCATTCCTTAGAAAATTCTCGACATTCCTTAGAGCCAAAAGGCATATTATCAGATACAACTTCCAAAGGAATCCCATGAGTGGCAAACATCGTCTTAAACGAATTTATTATTGACTGGGATGTTTTGGACTGCAACGGAACAATTTCAATCCACTTTGTGAGATAATCCATTACAATTAAATAAGATGTTCCTCCAAATTCACAAATATCAGCTGCTAGCATTTGAAATGGCAGTTCTGGAATTTCTCTTAGTACTAATGGCTCTTTAACATTATTTCTCTGATATTTCTCACACTCAACACAATTTCTAACCAAATCCACTATGTTCTTATTCATATTTGGCCAGAATAATACCTGTCTCGCTCTTTGCTGTGTTTTTGTAACCCCAAAGTGTGTTTCATGAAGCAGCTTTAACATCCTATGCCGCAAAGAATCCGGAACTATGACTCTGTCCTTATAAAACATCAAATCATTTAATGAGTAAACATCATGCCTAATATTAAAATAATCTTTGACTATGTAAGGTACCCTCGATGCACATGACGGCCACCCTTTTTCACAAAATCTCTAATTATTTGAAGCTTCTTATCCTGTTTAGTTTCAGCTATAAATTCCTCTCTCCTTTCTTCTGTTATATTTAATGTATGCACTATTTCCGTTACAAATGCATCATCCTCTACCTTTTCCTTCAAAAAGTTTCGAGACAACAAATCAGCTATAAGCATTTCCTTGCCTGGCTTATATTCTACAGTTAAGTCATATTTTAATAATTTCACCTTCATACGTTGTAGTCTAGGAGAGTCTACTTCTGCTATGCCTTTCTTCATTATCGAAATCAATGGCTTATGATCTGTGAAAACCTTAACTTCTCTACCATAAATATAATTATGAAATTTATTACAAGAAAATAGGATTGCATTTAGTTCCTTTTCAATCTGGCTAAATCTGGTTTCACAATTGGTTAAAGATCTAGAAGCAAAAGATACAGGTTTAAGATTTTGTAATAATACACATCCAACACCATTTTGACTTGAATCTGTTTGAATTATTATTGGAATATTTTCATCAAAATTTGCAAGAACTGGTGGTGAGCAAATTAACTTTTTTATTAAATTAAATGAGTTTGTGTGACTTCTAGTCCACATCCAAACTGTATCCTTTTTCAACAATTCTCTTAGTGGGGCTGATACATCCGATAAATTTGGTATAAAATTGCGATGGTAATTGATCATGCCCAGTATTCTTTGTAACTCTTTTTTATTATTGGGTTCTTTTAAATTTATAATAGCTTTAACTTTATCTACATCAGGTCTCATACCATCTTTATCAAATGTATTTCCCAAATATTTTACTTCCGGCATTCTATACTGTATCTTATTGGGATTAAATTTTACTCCAATATTTCTAGCACGTTCTAATACTTTATTAAGGATTCTATCATGTTCTTTAAGACTACCTGCAAATATCAAAAGATCATCAAAATAGATGAGACATCCCTCAATATCACCAAAGTTTTCTAAGTTAATTCTTTGAAAAAATTCAGGAGCAATATTTAGTCCAAATGGAAGTCTATCAAATTTCCAAATTCCAAAAGGAGTTCCAAATGCACAAACTCTACTGGACCTCTCATCAAGTTGAACTTGATAGAATCCCTCTTTAAAGTCCAAAACAGAAAAATAACATTTGTTTTTTAACTTACTGCATATCTCTTCAATAGTAGGTATTAAACAATATTCCTTTTTAAGTGCTTTGTTTAAATCTCTAGGATCTAAACAAATTCTTAATGTTTTATCAGTTTTTTCAACTATAACCAAATTGCTCAACCACTCTGTAGGACCCTCACATTTAGATATAATGCCACGTTTTTCTAAATCTAACAGTTGATTTTTTAATCTCTCTTTAATGGCTAAAGGGACCCTTCGTGGGGGCTTAGCCACAGGAACACAATTCTCTTTGAGTTTTAGTTTACATTTTTGAGGACATTTACCTAATCCAGTGAATACATCAATATTTTGTTTAATAAAGTCATTTTTTGTTATATTTAAATCTATGGTATCTACTCTTTGTATCAAACCCAAATCTAAACATGATTTTAAACCTAAAATTGGCATAAGGTTATCCTTAACTATAACAAATTCTAGTTGAAATATGTTCCCTTTAAATAAACATTTTAGTGTAATAATACCCACAGGTTTTATTTTAAATCCCCCATAAGCTTCTAACCTTATTTTGCTCTGAATTATCTCATGATTTTTATTGATTTTATTCAAAAAGTAGATTGATATAATGTTAACCTGAGAACCTGTATCTATTTTAAAGTCTATTCCATATTGCTCAATTACTAACCTTTCAGTCCATTCCTTATTTCCTTTTATTTCATTTACCTCAATTGATGTTACCATAAATTCTTCCTGTTTACGGTCCATATCTACTTCTTGAATCTCCTGAACTTCTCTTATGATTCTGTTGTTACACATTTTCTCGAAATGATTGTAATACAAACACTTATTGCACATTTTACCAAATGCTGGACACCTTCTGAACTCATGAGCACGGCCACATTTTCTGCACTGACCACTTTTCCTTGAGTTTTCCTCCTGTTCCCATCTTTTGTTTCTTCCAGTATTAAAGTTGTTATTCGAAGCTTTTGCCCTTGCTGTTTGATTACCATTTCCCCCTTTTACAGAATGAACATTAAGTGCTTGACTTGACTGAACTTCTTTAAACTGTATTTTTGAAATTTCATATGCTCTACACATGTCTATTGCCTTTTGTAAGGTTAACTCATGATTCTGCAACATTTTTTCTTGTAGATCTTTATTGATTGTTCCTAAAACTAGTCTATCCCTGATCATTGAGTCTAGTACATCTCCGAATTCACAATTTTTTGCCAATTTACGCAAGTCAGTTAGGTAAGTATCAAATAGCTCTCCTTCCTCTTGTTTTCTATTGTAGAATAAAAATCTTTCGTAGATCACATTCTTTTTAGGGGTGAAGTAATTCTCTAATTCACCCAATACTGTACCATACGATTTTCTCTGTGCATCTGTTAACTTTAAGGTGTTAAACACATCAAGTCCTTCATCTCCCAAAAAATTTAACAGTAGAGCAATTTTTACTGTGTCTTCCTTTTCGGCCTTGTCACTGGCCAAGAGGTAAATTTCAAATGACTGTTTGAATCGCCGAAAGTTTTCAGCCACGTTACCTTCAAATGATAATGGTTGAGGTATTCTAAACTCCATATTGTTCTAATTCTAACAACTTCTTGTTTTCATTTATTTTGGAAGCAGCAGGCTTCATTAACCACAAGACTGCGCCATGTAATAATGTTTAACACGGACTGTTGTACATATTTATTAATATTACTTTCAGTATTACAGATTACAGTGTCATCCTAACCTCCTAATCTAAAGTGCTTAACCTAACCTCTGCCCCGAGACCACGTGCCGCCTGTCCCATGTCATAGTCCTGTCAGGACTTTACATTTACAAGCTATTCAGTCTCATGACAACAACTTGTCTTTTCTTGAGCTGTTACATATATAAGAGGATTAGGTTAGGTGAGCTGTTAGTTGCACTAAAGAATTCATCGCAGCAGTGTGCACTTTATTTAAGTCTATAATATCGTTAAATTATTGATTTAAAAAATGAGTAATGTTTTTAACGTACGCCCCTCATAACATGTCCCAGATATTGCAGTTTTCTGACTTTAACTGTATTTAAGACCTCTTTATCTTTCCCATTCTTCTCAACACCTCGACATACGTGACTCTATCTACCCAACTTATATATCCTTCTGTAGGCCCATAACTCGAAGGCTTCCAATCTGTCGAAACATCTTTCTTTAAAGTCCAAGCTTCCAACCATAAAATAATACGGAGAACACGTAGCATCTCAGAAGTCTTATCTTTAAAGAAATTGAAATGTCCCTGCTGCAGAGTACTTTTTTCAGTTTGTTGAAAGAATTTCTTGGCTGTCCTATTCTTGCCTTAATCTCTTCTGTGTAATAATTATTTTCATTGACTATTGTACCCAGATATTTATATTTTCAACTTTTTTAATTTGTTCTCCATGTATTGTTATATTTCTTGCGCTGTTGGGCTTTGTAATTACCATAAATAGTGCCTTTTTTGTGTTTAGGGACAGTCCGTTTTCTTCACTGCACTCTCTACCTTCTACCACTCTGTCAACCATTTTTATACTGTTTGTAACTTAAAGTTAAATGTGACAGTGCACTGAAAATCGTAGAATTCTGTGAGTACAAAACTGCATTATTAATAACCTTAAAATCAGAAGTTTAAAAGGCAAAATATTTTATCGATTTCAATTCAACTTATCGATTATCGACAACAACTTTTTGCTGGTTCTTACTTCTAACAGTAATGAGGCTGCAGTTCAATTTTATTAAGTGGCCAGTTCCGGCTTCAGATCCTCTGTGCCAATGTACGTAAATTCTCAGCGGGAAGATGGATGAACCGGAATCAGCTACTACCTCACGAAATACACCCACTAAGTCACATATATCTTACTCCAATGCATTAAACAGTTTCAAACATCCTTCAAAAGACCAAGGTATTATACTTTCAACCATACAATGGAATATAAATTTTTGAATAGGTAAAAGCTGTTGGATCAATAGTACAGCCCAAAAATGTTGTCTGGGCATCCAAAATAGCAAACAACCGCATCTGCATCTACCTCTCCTCTAAATATGTAGTTGATCAATTTCTCAGCTTTCACGAATATATAAATATTGATGGTAAACAGATTGAATAAGAAGATTTATAACCCTGCCCAGAGACTAATCATATCTAATGTATGTCCTACTATACCTAATAGCATAATTGAAGAGCACTTAAAAACTATGGGTATAAAATCCGCCTCCAACATGACGTTTCTACGAGTAGGCATGCAAGACCCAGAATACAGCCACGTGCTCAGCTTTAGGAGGCAAATGTTCATAAGTCCTTTAGAAAATGCATCAATTCCTGACTAATTTGTAATCTCATTCGACAATACATCATATCGACTATACATTTCCATAGATGGTTTAAACTGCTCCAGGTGCAAGATTGTCGGACATCACTGATTCTGACTGTCCTTCTTTATCATCATCAAGCAGCTCAATTAATCAAATGGAAACTGACCACACGTGAATATTTACAGTTTTATACGCCATAATATTTTCATAACAATATACATAACTTTACCAATGAAAAATATAATCAGCTACAAGAACAACCACGAAACCAATACCAAGAAGATACCGAAACATTAATCGAACCAGAAGCCAATACCATACAAAACCACGAATTAATATCAGCTACAAAGGACCAAACCACTTCCTCACAAACAAACAATGAATTACAAATTGTGAATCAACCAAAAATATTCCAAGATAATTCCTTAGTGATTGAAAGCGATAGAAAAACCACTGAAGTTACACCTGCTACTAAAAGACACATCACATCTCCTGAATTCCTTGAAAATGACCTACCTCCTCTTGATACTCAAAAACTAAGAAAAAGCCTAAAAATCAAATAGATATTCCAATTATTCTAAATCAAATTAAAGAAAAAATTGAAAATAGAAACCTTCCTTTACACTTACTTTTCATGAAATATGAGATTTTCTGGCAAATTCCCTTCACTCAAAACATCCTGAACTTATTGTTAAAAATTATTCAAATGAAAGCCAAGAAATAAAAGAATTTCTAAACTTTATATATTCTCAAATACAAAATAAAACTAAAAAGCAATATCACTAGATTGAAGAAGAAACTGCTTCTCAACAGTCCTTCTACTACTGACGAAACTGAGTACGAATCAAGTTCCCAACAATAAACAGTTAACACATAAATAGTAAACAGTTAAATAGTAAATAGTTAAATAAATAGTTAATGGCCAGTACATTCATATCACAGTGGAACCTCAACGGTTATTTTACACATATAGAATCCATTAAGCTTCTTATACACGAATATCTTCCTTTAGTCATATGCCTAGAAGAGACCCATTTCAAGCACCAAAATGTGACATTAAAAAATTATGTTCCTTTTCTAAGAAATCGAGTTGCAGATCACTCAAGCGGCAGAACAGCAATTTTCGTAAGGGATGACATAGAGTCAACTGAAATACAACTGCAAATAAATCTCGAAATAGTTGCAGTGTCAGTCACCCACAAAATGAAAATCAATATTTGCAATGTATACTTACCTCATCCTACTGATTTAGACATAACTTGAACTAAGCAATGTTTTAAACCAAATTCCACACCCAAAAATAATATTAAGCAATTTTAACTGTCACAACAGTACTTGGGGAAGTAACAAAACCGACAAACGTGGTAATCTTTTAAATAATCTCATTGATAATTTAAATTTAGTTTTACTAAACACTGGCAACTACGGTTCAATTCAACATTGGTACATTTTCTGCCATAGATCTCTCTATATGCAGTCCGTCGCTAGCTCCTTTATTATACTGGGACACATTGGGGTATTTATATGATAGTGATCATTGTCCTATCACGATAACCATAAACACTAATGAGAAATCAACTTTTCCCAATTCACCAAACATGGAAAATAAAGTCAGCCGACTGGGATTTATATCGAACACTGATAGAAGAACAAACAAACAAATCTAATTTAACCAATACGGCAAACCAAAATCTTGAAATATTTAATAACCTTATTATTTCTGCAGCAACAATCGCAGAGGGAAAACAAATCGAGTCAAAGGCAGCCAGTTCCTTGGTGGAATAACGAAATTGCACAAGCACTCACTTTGTCTAAACACGTTTTTAGCGTTTATAAATAACATAAAACTATCAAAAACCTTTTAAGGTTTAAAAATCCCAAAGCTCAAAGCAGACAATTAATCAAAAAAACAAAACGAGAAAATTAGAAAAAGTGCGTTTCTTCAATAAATCCTTCCACTCCCTTAGACAACATATGGAAAAAAGTCCGTAGAATAAAAGGGACAAAATACTTCCGAGGTATAGATACTCTATCATACAATAACCAAACGCATTCAAACAAAGAAGATATTCCAGAAATACTAGCAGATATGTAAGAACTTAATTCTAGTGATTCCAATTACAGCCCATCCTTTCTAGAGCACAAAAAACTAACGGAGTCTTCAAATATACAAATCACAGAGAGCGGCAATCCAATAAACAATATGCATTTGATAACATGAATTTTAAATAAACGTATGGTTTGGAACCATTGGTAATTTTTTTTACGGACATGCAAATTACCTTGTAATTTGAATGGTGAGATTTATTTACATTTTTTACAAAATCATTTTATTGATTTATTGGAAGAATTGTCATCCAACTTAAGGCGAAATATGTGGTTTATGCAAGATGGTACACCACGACTTTATAGAGAGAGGGCAGTGAGAACATACTTAAATACAACTTTCCTGAACGTTGGATTGTTCGTTGTCATATTCCTTGGTCATGTAGTGAGATATTAATATAATTACTTAATGCATAAAAATCCCAAAATAATACTCATTATACTTAGGTATAATACTTATAATAAATACTGCAACAGTTTCTTTAGAACCAATAATGCTATTTAATATGAGATGTTCTTTTATGGAATGTATTGACAAATGAAGTAAAGAACTTACTTTGACAAAAAGTTTAGTGTTATTTAGTTTAAACTATTTCTTAATTTGGTTTGTAAATAAAATATTTTGATAATGACTTTAATTTAATACAAAACGTAAAATGTTTAATGTAAAATCTAATTATTCTGTTATTTTGCCAAATTCTACTATTAACTATTCTCCTGATATATTTATTTTATTTAATATTTCGTTAACTACTAACTTTATCAAAAGCATTTTATACCAAAATTCAGAAGTATTGATGTTTTTGCCTAATTTTCTTTCGTGGCCTGGAGTAATTGCGTTAAATCTGAATTATGTAGTTGATTTGTAAAATGCGATTATCTCGAAAACTGTTGAGTTTTGAAGTTATTAACAAGTATACCTTTTTTTGTTAAAATAATGTATCTTTAATATTTTTTATCACAAACACCAGTAACTTAAAGAACAAAAAGTTAAGTGCAAATGTATGCCACATATGTGGCATATGTGGCGCCCTCTGTCAGCTATATTAAAGTATGCATCAAATTATAATTCCTGATATTCAATAGTACCCAGTTATGAATTTCGATACATAAATGTTCACAAACATTAAAGTTATGGCCAAAATTAAAATTTTAAATTTCCACTTTAACACCCTGTATCTTTCTTAATATCAATATTTTGTTAAAGCAATTTGGCTTAAATCGTAATATTTTAAAGTGTAGTAACTACGGTTTCTTTTTGTACAATTACTTAAGGACCACCCTGTATGTTAATAATTTCATATATGTAACATATATGTTAATATATACATCTATTAATAAAGGCGGACCAGTCCGGGCCTGAATGGGGACGATATTAACCATAATTAAAAAACTATCTATGAAAAGGTGCTATCTTTGTTACACAATGAGAAATCCAAAATATAAGCCTCCCAAAAATTATTATCGAAGAAAAGAAGGAAATCAAACATAAAATATGAAGAAGGCGAGATGAGAATGGACAAAATTCATAACGCCAACAACACTAGTGAATGAACCGACTATGATAAGTTTGTGCGATTTTATTCTCAGATTTTCTTTTCCATCATTTTTTAAATTACATGCTTTTTAAGATATAATTCAATTTTATGACGTACCCCTGATACAAAAGTTCAAATCAGAACAAACGGTTTATCAAATACCTCCTCTGGAGATTAGTAAAAAAGGAGATAAACTTTTTGAACCATAAACCTTGACATTATGTTAACTAAATTCTTATGGCGACAAGGAAAATCAACATTGTAGTGACTGTCTCTATGAAATATCTACCAAAAATTTTAACGATAACCTTTGATTAGTAAAAAAATTCAATCTGAATACGGGAGCAACAGAGTATGTCAAAAAATAAAAAATTAAATTATTCCATAAACCTGACAATAATGAAATTCATTTTGCACATTTTAAATGACTTTATTGACTATTATTATCCCTGAATTAAGTCCTGAATTTCTCAATTCCATTAAGAAGAATTTACAGCAGAACAGCAGTACAGCAGAGTACTCGTGGTGCATATGTTGAATATTATTTTGATTTATTTTTTTTTCTTTATTAAACGCATCAACTACTTGGAGTTATTAGCGGGAGGACATAATATACAATTAATTAAATTACAGTCAGGATTTGTACAGTTTTACATTACAATTAAGTGGGTATGTTTGTAGTACAATATTTAAGTTAAGATTAATTTTACAATTTCACAAAAAAATTAAACTCATTTACAATTTGTTTAAAATATTAATATCCTTTAGATAATTAAAGAGGTTTTTCGGATTACAATTATCTCCTAAAACATCTTTGATATTTCCAGGTATTGAATGTTTGTTTCTTTCATTAATAAATTTGGGACAATCTACCTAAATATATGGTATGGATATATGTATTATAGTTAGAAAGATCACATATAGGGCGATTTGATTTGGCGATAATATAACCATGAGTTAGTTTGCTGTGTCCTATACGCAATCGAGTCATTTTAACGAATACCCGGCGGTCAATATTTATTTCACACCATGAATGTGTTGTAGGCTTAATGGTGTTTAGAAATGATTTTGATTGTTGCCATTTATTTCGTCATTCACTTAGCACTTTCTCTTTTGCGAGTGATTTAAAATCCGGCACAGACACTGTATTCACTGTTATTGATGATGCACTTTGTATTGCTTCACGAGCGTAATGATCCGCTTTTTCATTGCCTTCCAAATTGATATTGTATTAGATGAACGATAGGATTACTGGTATAGAGCTGTTTTAATGAATGTTATGCACTAAGAGAGTCAAAAACAGGACAGTTTGTTAAATGATTCTTGGTTTATTAATTTGTGATGAGTTTTAAATTTGTTGTATTTGGTAAGAGTTAGATCGCATTGTAAAGGGGGTATTGTCCATGGTGGAAATGCAGCCGTAGTCGACTTATCAAAGAAGTTTGGAAATTGAATGCTATAAGAGGATAACAACCTTCGAATTCTCTCGTAGAATGGAGGATCTGTTCGAGTTTTTTTAATATAAATATCTTTAAAACGGTCCCCAATTGTGTTATGAAGAGCGGGATGTGACTTTATCGATTGAATATTTGAAGCATAAGCTAACGATAGATACATTCTCCTGAATTTCAAAGGTGGTTTGCCAGTTAAACATTGTAGACTTTCAATTGGGCTGGTACAAAAAGCTCCTGTGGCTATTCTTAATCCTGTATTCTGTATAGTTTCGAGTTGAGCAAGTAATGTTTTCTTGGCAGAAGCGTAAACTATTGATCCGTAATCAATATTTGATCGTATAAATGATTTGTAAAAGTTAATAAGGCTTTTAAAATAACACAACAAAATAAAAACAATACACATTTTGTTTTGGTAGTAGAAAATTGTACTTCCACAGCTGTTGACCAATTCTCAAGATGATTTAATGTACATTGTAGATTTTTTTGTATCGAGCGAATATTTTTTCCTTTTGCATATAATACTAAATCATCAGCATATAATCTTGCTTTAACAAGTTTTGGTAAATTATCTAATATTTTATTTATTGAAATCAATTGAAATCAAGTGTTAATCTGATAACAGATCCTTGTGGCATTTTCTTGATTTTTCATACTTGATGTAATACCATTTACACGTACTTTAAATTTCCGATGTTTAGGAAATTACGAATAAAACAGAGCATGTGACCTTAGACTCCCCAGTGACTTAATGTGTTTAAAATATCATACCTCAAAGACATATCGAAAGCTTTATTAATATCAACAAATACCGCAAGATATTCCTGTTTGATAGCAAAACTTTCGTGTATTTCTGACTCTAAATCTATTAAATTATCCAGAGTTAACCTGTTTCTTCGAAATCCACTTTGTTCGTTAATTATTGAGTTATTTTCCTCTAGAAACCACAATAACCTTTTATTTACCATTTTTTTCTATTTTGCATATTGTGTTAGTAAGGGAAATTGGTCTATATGATTTAGGGTCAGTTCGTGTTTTGTTTGCTTTCAATAAAGGTATTACTATTGCCTCCGCCCATTTCGATTGAAATCCATGACTATATCAAATTTTGTTATAGAGGTCAAGAGGAACAGCTTTGCATTGTCAGGCAGATTTTGAAGAAAACTTACCGGAATGTCATCTGGTCCTGGTGCCGACTTTTTGGTGGTATTTAATAAATGATTTAGTTCTTCTATTGTAAAAGGGTTGTTGAGGGGGTTATCTTCCATGCCAATAAAATCAACTAGTTGTTGTTCTGTAGGTATCTTAATGTTTAAAAAGTTTTTGGAATAGTTGTTGTTACTAGTGTTAATTTCGAAATTACTTAGTAAATAATGCTGCTATTTCAACGTCAGATGATAATATTTCCTTATTTCATACCAGACTAATTATCGCCTTGCAGAGCATCCAACTAGATGAGAAAGACATCAAACTTATTGCCAAACTTTACTGGAACCAAACAGCCATTATTGATACCAACAACAGAGAATCAAAGCCAATCAGTATTGAACGAGGCGTAAGACAAGGCTGTATACTATCTCCCACCCTCTTTAACGTGTATTCTAAGAATATATTTAGGGAAGCTTTAAAAGATCAAAAAGGAATTATCATAGGAGGAGAAATAATAAACAATATACGGTACGCCGACGATACTGTGATTCTAGCTGAAAACATCGACGATCTGCAGGAGCTAATCAATAGAGTTGACATGGAATGCACAAATTGGGGACTGTCGATAAATATCGATAAAACTAAATACATGGTGACCAGTAAAGTGGATATCGGCGCAACCCAACTGATATTAAACCAACAACCGCTGCAGAGAGTTCAGAGATTCAAATACCTTGGATGTTGGATTACCCAAAATCTAGATCCATCCTTCGAAATTCGATGTAGAATTGAACAGGCAAGAAACTCATTTAAAAAATTGAAGCCTCTATTATCCAATAACTGATTAAATTTGGAAATCCGTAAAAAGTTTACAAGATGTTACGTGTGGTCTGTACTTTTGTATGGATGTGAAACTTGGACTTATACGGACAAACCTGGATATCATGAATAAAATCGAGGCGTTTGAGATGTGGTTGTATCGAAGGATACTAAAAATTCCATGGACTAGCAGAACCAGAAACGAAGAAGTTCTTAGAAGAATGGGACATCAACGAACTCTATTAAATATTATTAAGAGGCGTAAACTAGAATATCTTGGACACATAATCAGAGGACCAAGATATGAGTTCCTTCGGCTAATTCTCAACGGTAAAATCGAAGGAAAGAAATGGATAGGACGGAAGAAACTCTCTTGGTTGAGGAATTTGCGGCAGTGGACAGGTTTGACAGCGGACCAATTGCTACACGTAGCGCAAGACCGAGATCAGTATAACAATATTATAAGCATGGTAGTCGCCGACGTTCCGTAGGGATATGGCACTCTAGAGAAGAACCTATAGGAATAAAAATTATTAATACTAGACAGAAATTCTTGCCAAGATTTTTTTCTACTTGTTTTTGTAACATATCTAGCTTGGGCCCGTAATTTCTTATATTCGTTGATGTTTTCTACAGTTGTGCAACGCTTCATTTTGTTAAAAGAATTTTTATATTGTTTAATAACTCGGCTACAGTCTGCATTCCACCATGGAAGGGAAGTTCTTTTCAAAATTTTTGTTTTTCCTACATAAATGTTTGCAGCGGTATATAATAGTGATGTAAATGAACTTAATATTTCATCGATAGATTGATCTTTTGTAGTTTCTTCTAATGTTTGGTAATTGCATTGGATATAGGTTTTAAATGAAAACCAATCTGCTTTTTTCAAGTTCCATTTTGGAATCGGGGATTTATTGATCTTGTTGTCATTAATTGTCATAGAAATTTTAATGGGATAATGATCGCTACCATACAAAAACGGTATTACATCCCATGAAAGCTTTGGTGATAATGCAGGATCGCAAATTGATAAATCAATGGCTGATGAGGAACCCATGTGAATATTATATCGGGTTGGTTGACCGTCGTTTAGCAGGTTTAAGTTTTTAGAAATTATCAAGTTTTCCAAGATTTTTCCTTTAGAGTTTGTTTCTAGAGATCCCCACATTGGATTATGGCTATTGAAATCACCTAAAATTATTCTCGGAGTTGGAATTTGATCCAATAAATCTGTAAGATCTGTTTCTGTTATTGATTGGTTTGGAGGAATATATATATTGCAAATATACATATTTTTTTGGGAAAATAGAACCGTTGTTGCTACTACTTCTAGATCACTCTTAATTTCCACAATTTTTTATTCGTAATTTTGGTTTATGTACATAGCGACTCCTCCACTAGCTATAGTTGCATCGCTCCGATTTTTATAGTAACATGTATAATTCTTCATATGGTAAGTATGCTGTCCTTTAAAATTCGTCTCTTGTATACATATAATGGATGGTAGGATTTCTGAACATAAGTGTTTAAACATTTCGAAGTGAGTATAAAACACGTTTATATTCCACTGTAGTATACAATCCATTTTTTATTATTGTTATATATTTTTATTCTTGTGAAGACTCTACAGAGCTATCAGAGTCCTCTAGAATCAGTTTTATGGCAGCTGGATTCATGTCAAGTTGTTTCATTATCTTTTTTCGTATTCTGGTACTTCTGTTTTTCATGACTCGATCCTTATAGTACGGGTGCATTTTTGACAATGTTTTAAGAAGTCGTGAATATCTTCGGTGTATGTTTTCACTAGACTGACAAGGTCTTTGTGCTCATATGAGTTTTCAAAAAAGTCTACGATCTGATCAAAGCTCAATTTGAGAGTTTCTTCTTTAAATACAGTTTTTGCTGGCTCTAATAACTGTTCTACTTCATTATAAGTTTTTGGTCTTTTGATGGGTTTTGTCTTTGAAGCGATTAAAGGCTCTGCGAATACTTCAGTGACAGGGGGTGTATTTGCATCGGAAAAGTTTCGTTTAGCACTTGTGATATCGGTTTCCATTGGTTTTTGGGATGTTTTCTCCTGTTTTTCTTTATTTGAGTCATTTTTGTTCAGATTTTCAGGTAATTTTGTCGTTTTTTTTTTTGATAAAATAGTCATTGCAGAAGGTGTTTCAGGAGTTATAGTGATATTCTGAGGTAAGGTCGTATTGGGAGGATTTGGGAAGTTATTAGCGAAATTGCCCTTTAGATTATAAGAAGTGCATTCTTGACTTTCATGTGACATAAAGATACGATAACTTGTATTATCGTGTGTCACAACTACAGAATCAGGAGCGATGGTGCAGGGTGGAGATATATACACTTGACGACGAAAACTTAAGATATGTTTGTATGCTGGATTAGAGGAACCTATTCGTAAGAAGCTCAGAGATGATGTTAGTGTATAGCCAAGTTGTTTTAATTCATGTTCGAGGATTTCGTGTGGAATAGAGGGGCAGACATTTGATAATAGTAATCGTTGACTGGGTATTATTAATGGACAAGTTTGAACTTCTTCTTCATTTACTGCGATTATTCCTCGATAAGGAAATATGACGCTTCATAAGAGGTCAAAGAACTAATAGAAACCAAAACACATAGAAAAGGATACGTGGATTGACTACCTAAAAAAAGGTCTATGTAGAGAAAGAGCAAACGACGCTAGAACCGGAAACACCAGAAATTATCACAAATGAAGAACTTATTATAAATGTACGGGAAGTTCGTAAAATACTTGAAAAGCTGAAGAACAGAAAAGCGGCAGGTAAAGAAGAGATAACAAACGAATTACTGAAAACAGCCAGAAAACTACAGAGTAGGGTAGACCGGGGACAATTGAAACAGGGTACAATTGAAACAGCCGCCATATTGGTAGTATTCCGTGATTAAAACCGCGCGCGCTTGTAGCAAACGCAGCGCCTCTAGGAGCCCGGTGTCTCTATCAGTCAGCCATTGATTGTCGTTTGCATTACATGCGTACATTCTCGTTAGCGTGATTTACCGCTACCGAAGTAAACTTTTGCACTGAACAACAAAAGGTGACGCAACATATCGGAACGTAAGTATGCAGCTTCGACTATTTTTGTAGTTAAATTGGCATTTCTTCTTTAGGGAGGCCAGTTTAAATTATTACTATTGTCCTAGAGTGAAAAGATATTTAAGTGTTTACGAAAAAATGTCTCGTGGGGACGATTGAAACAAATAGTATAGGGGACGATTGAAACATGTTTCAATTGTCCCCAGAGTAGTCTTTTATGTTATTTATTATTGTACGTTGTAGTAGAGTATCCAGTGGTTAACACTTTAGGGGCGTTATTAATACCCCCTCAAATTCATGTGAGATAACGTAGATTAAATTGTAGAAAAAATTTGGAAAAATTGTCAACGTAGTTTGTGCACGAGCCCTATTAACTGTTTGGTTTGTTTTAGGATGCCACGAGTACGAGTGAGAAAAACGGAAAGGGGTTTAAAACCCGTTTTGGTTTATGAAGAAGCCTATAAAGAGGTTACTGAAAATAACACGTCCATAAGATCAGCTGCAGCTAAATTTGATCTACACTACGTGTCATTAAGTAGATTTATCAAAAAAAAAAAGAAAAAAGCAATTGAGCAAGGATTCGTTACTCCAGTCACAATGGGTTATCATTGCGTGAGACGAGTATTTGACATAGACCAGGAAAAAAGCATTGCTGGATACATAATCAAAGCGGCACATATATTTTACGGGTTACCGCCTAAAGAAATTCGGAAATTGGCCTTTCAATTGGCCGTGAAATATTCGTTGAACATGCCTGATACCTGGAGACAAAATGCTATGGCAGGAGAAGATTGGTTCTCTGGATTTATGAAACGCAATCCAGAACTTTCAATCCGCTGCGCTCAAGCCACAAGTCTTTCCAGAGCAACCAGTTTCAATGTAACGAACGTAAAACTTTTTTATGATAACCTGGCTAATGTAATGGATAAGTACAAATTTGAACCAAAAGATTATAGTTATAATATATAATATATATATATATATATATTATATATATATATATATTAATATTGATGAAACGGGGGTAACGACGGTTCAAAAACCTAGTAAAGTTGTTGCCGAAAAGGGGACAAGACAGGTGGGAGCACTTACATCCGGAGAGAGGGGAACATTGGTGACCATAGCTTTAGCCGTCAATGCTATCGGTAACAGTATACCGCCCATTTTTATTTTTCCACGAAAAAGATACAAGGATCACTTAGTCCGTGACGGTCCAGTGGGGTGTATTGGAGCGGGAAACGCGAGCGGGTGGATGCAAGAGGAAGAGTTCTTGGTATACCTTAATCATTTTCAAAAGCATACTAACGCTTCAACCGAAAATAAAGTATTGCTTTTACTTGATAACCACCAGTCGCACATAAGTATACGCTGCTTGGATTTCTGTAAAACAAATGGCATTGTCGTCTTGTCATTTCCCCCGCACTGTTCGCATAAGTTGCAACCTCTGGATCGTTCTATCTACGGTCCCTTCAAAAAGGCTTTCAATTCAAGTTGCGATTCTTGGATGAGAAATAATCCAGGAAAAACGATGACAATTTACGACATACCCAGCATAGCTAAAATATCTCTACCGTTGGCCCTCACGCAATCAAATATTATAGTTGGATTTAAGGTACGATTCCGAACACGGCCGCAAACTGTAAACTGCAAACCGCAGCGACAGACCTACTGGTTCATATGGTTTTTTATGAGCTGTATGTTGAGTAGAGCGGCACTGTTGCCACCGCAAGTAGAACGTCGCCACCGTAGACCGCAGGACTGCACCAGAACCAGTAGTGTCGCCGACTGCAGAGTGACAACACGTATTTTTGCTGTTTCCAAATTGACTGAAAAGTGAAAAGAATTGAATATCTTTTAAAAATGAGTTTTTCAAATGAAGAAGATGAGATTTTTGATGAGTATTGAATAACTTCCTTCAAATTGTCTATTTTTAAATAGAGACCTAGTTGGCTTCCTTTTTCTTTTATAATGCAAAAGTAAAAGATCGTCGTCATCTTCTTCTTCCATTAAAAGATATAACATTAATTCATCGTTGTTCATTGCGTCTGACATCCTACTTATACGACTTTTCCATCCATCCAATGGCACTACAGCCCAAGCCGGGCCTTGGCCTCCTTCATTAAACCTCTCCAAACATCTCTATTTACTGCTGTTCTTTTCCATGAACGCGTTTTTAGGAGTATACGACTTTTAGTATTATACTATTATCAATTCCCAACGTGCAATGCTATTGTCGCTGTTTTGTAGATGCAGTGCAATTCTGCTCGGAATAGGTCTGACCGCAGACGACACTGTCGCTGCAGTCAGCGGTTTGCGGTCTGCAGCCACTTTCGGAATTTAACCTTTACTTGCACAGGCATATATCCCTTTAACAGAGACATATTCACAATTAGCCTTCTTCGGTGCATCTTTGGACATAGGCCTCCCCAATCCTTTTCCATTCTTCTCTGTCTGTCGCTACAGTCATCCATCTAGAGCCCACGTGCTTCTTGATATCATCTGCCCATCTGATTTGGGGCCTTCCTCTGCTTCGTTTATATTCCCGTTTATATTCCCACGGTCTCCAACTTATAAGAATTTTGTTCCATCGGTCTTCTTTTTGTCTTATATTGTGTCCGGCAAATCTTCATTTCAATTTTGCAACTTCTTGTCTAACATCCCTCACTTTTGTTTTCTCTCTTATCCACTCGTTTCTCTTCTTTTCCATTAGTTTCCTTATGTGCAACATTTGTCTTTCCAGACGGAACTAGATTTTGCACCTTCATATGTCACGGATAGACCAGCTCTTAATAACACGACACCATATGCCACTGACGTTCTTCAAGAAGCACCTAGTGAAGATCCTCTACATATTAAGAGAGCTGATATCTTGCCAACATCACCACAAAATCACACACCGCTAGCGTCTCCAAGCACTTGCATTTCTCAAGCATCGCAGGTTGTATTTTCACCAGAAGCAGTTAGACCGTTACCGAAAGCGCTCCCTAGAAAAACAATGGACAAGCGAAAAGGGGGAAGTCTGCAGTCTATACAGATACGCTGCAGAAAAATGCTATCCAAGAGGAATATGATGCAAAAAAGAAAAAACAGGTTAAGAAAAAAGTGACTGAGTTAAACGACGAATCAAATACAACTTTTAGAAAATACAAGAAAACCAAACAATGCCAGAACAATCAGCAACAGAGTGATAGCGACGAAGAGGATGATTGCTATTGTCTGGTTTGCTTGGAAGCATATCGTAGTAGTCGCCCTAGGAGAGAAATGGGTGCAGTGCACTGAGTGTCGTCATTGGTCCCATGAAGAGTGTACTCGCCAAGAAGAACTATACGTATGCCACAATTGCCTTTCAGAATAAAAAATATTTTATATTGTATGTTTTTCACTAGAATAAACACTATTTTTCTATGTCTTAGTGCTGTTTCAATTGTCCCACTGTTTCATTCGTCCCTGCCACGGGGACAATTGAAACAACTTGACAAGTTCAAGTTTTTATTTAATATCTTATTGACATTATATAGACAAAATATAATGATATATATGGAAACACAATAGGATACGCTTTTTATAACTAATTTCGTAATTTAGAAATTTGCGATAGATGCGGAGAAAAAAATCCAAATGCAGAAATGTTTTAATTGTCCCCGGTCTACCCTACTTGTTAAATACTACCCTTAAAATAGGTAAAGAAATAATAAATAAGACTTACTCACAATCAATTTAATTTAACTATCAGACGACCGGTTTCGCTTTCTACAATATGCAAAGCACCTTCAGGTCTCGATACAAAGTTAAACAAATGCTGAAATGATAAAAACCCATATTAGGGTGTTGTCTAATAAAGATAAACAAATTAGATGTTATAAATTACAATAATTATGCCAATATTACATGTCTGTGGTTTTTATTTAAATGATTGAGTTGAATAAAAGGTATAAAATTTTTTTTAAAAAGGTTAAACAGACAAGGTAAGGCCCACAAATTGTTATAAAATCTCTTCTATTGTAATAAATTAATAAATGAGCAAATAAATAAATAAAATAAACATTACTTACATGCCGGTACTCTATTAATAGATGGATGGTAGAACATGTTTGAAACTACTTTATATTGTTGAATGGAGAACTCAATACTATTATTGCAGTTGTTTGACAGTAAAACGGGAAGTTCTTGAGGAGATAGATTTGATCCAATGAATTTGAGATATGTGTGAGATTGTTTGTTAAATGTAAGTGATGTAATATACTATTGTGTTATTAAAAGTTATTTATACTTATTCCAGAGATATATTTTTGAAATGTGTGTTATTTATTGAGTAATTGTTTTATGAAACATTACATATAGTATTCTGCTAATGAACAAGCAGAATTGCTAACAAAGAGGAAGAAGAAGAAGGAATTTGAAAGATAGTCCGTATTTACTATAACAAGATTATTTAATACAACGATACTCATGGAACATTGGCATTTAATACATGTTCAAGTGGTAAGTGCTATGAATATGATTGAGGCTGGACTTTCACTTACTGATTACTGATTACATGATTTTGACGTGTCTCTGAGCATGAATATGGCGTCAATATGAACAATTGGTAATGTTGCTGTTAGACATGGAAGTCAACATGAAACTACTCCTTGACAGGATCATTATGTGGTAGGATCTGCTTCTTGAAATGTGCATGTAACTGCACATGAACTCTGTGGGGCCTTACAAAATACCCACAGCATTACTGTATGTGATCAAATTTTGAGGAATAGATAACATAAAGCTAGCCTCTATGTCAGCTCATGTTACATCATAGAAATTGTGGTCTCATGGTTTGTCCATATAGTGGTCTGGGCTGGAATAATTTTTTTATCACCACACTTTTCCTGTTTTTGTGAAATGCATTTTAAACCGATATTAATAGAATGAGTGTATCTTAGAACCTGTTGTCCTTCCATTTGCAGGTCCTGAATGCAAGGCAACATACTTCAGCAACAGTAAGATTCTTTTCACAATAAGAGTATACCACTTTTACAATGGTCAGCTCAATCGCCAATTCTTAATACCATCTAACATGTTTGGGATATGCTTCAGACACATTGCTCCTCATCTGCACAATCTTCATGCTAAACAAGGTCTTCAAGATATTCTTAAATAAGAAGGGATCTTATTAAACATGTTTTTTGTTGAATTGTTATATTATATATTGACTTATGTTAACAATTTCTATGAACTTAGAACACTTCTTAACTTTTGTTTGATTATTTCGTCATCATAGAGAATACTCTGAAATTAAGATGAATTAATTACTGACTAATTAAGCATTACAATGGTATGTCACTTTTTAAAATCCAATCAATGTTGGTGTATATATGAGAAAAAACTGTGTGGTTCTTAGACATTTTTTATGTGTTTAATCGGTAAAGAGATAGACTGATAGGCCATACAAATGATATTGAAGGAGGTGGCTGCATCAAATGAAACAAGATCTGATTTAGTTTGGCTCATTGACTGAAATGATGTAACAAGTGGCAAACAAAAATATATACAAAAACAAAGAAACTATTAGGAAAAGAACAACGCAAAAGAATCTGTTATTATATTATACACTATAGTGATATATCCACATCAAATATTAACATTTAACAAAAGTTCAATTTCATAGTCATAGAACACTAGAAAAGACATAAAGAATCCAAAGCAAAACAAATTATAAATAATAAGAGAGCAAACAGTATCAGGAGTAATTAAGATAGTCAATCATATTAGAATAGTCAACAATAGGACATGGATGCATAAAATTAGCAAATGGAAACCAATGCAAAAAGTAAGCCATCCAAAAAGATCATAGTATACAATATTTAAAAAAATGAGAACGGGAAGAGGAATTTCGTGCATAGCTGTAAACACAACTGATAAAAACCAAATACTTTCCTTAAAATATTAAGGAACTTATACAATTATAAAAAACCAAACTTATACAATTATAAAAAATTCTTTATAATAAAACATTATAAAATTGCTAGACACAGTAATTCAGTCCTCAAATCGAATCTTTTTGATTAGAGTTGGTGTATTGTCTTCACTTCTACTGTAGTTAATTCCATGCTTGATAAATCTCTCTGCTGCAGGCTTGTCTACTCTAGGTCTGATGGTGTGCCTTTCACGGGCCTAAAAATCACCATAAAGTTATAAAATTTCCTTAGTGTGTAATAGTTTTTAGAATTAATGGGAAAGGATAAAAGAAATGATGAAATTGATATAACAATAAGAGAATAATATACAATACACCATAATTACATGACGACTATAAACAACAATATGTAGAACTACTTCAACCTACCTGTTTAGCTTTGACCATATATTCTTTAATTCTATTCAGTTGGCTCTTCACCTCATTCTTATTCGGATCTTCATTTTGAGTTCTCAGGTACAACCAGTACAAAGTATTTAGTGTGTAAGCTACAAATAAATCGTAATCTACTTTTTCGGATACAGATAATTGTTCATAAACATCTGCAGACTTAAGTTTCTCGAGCATGAGTTCTATTTTTTCTACACTGTTGTGGAAATTTGTCAGCTTCTCTTGAATAACTATATCATTCTTTAAGTCTCCAAATTCCATATTTACTAATCAAATTATTAAATCATAAATAATAATTAATGCTTATCAAAATTATTAAAAGTTAGGGGCAGGGGCATTTCTCAATTGCGGGCACTCTAACCTAACCAAATATATTTTCCTCAAGGCACTGTGTCACAGTGTTGCCGTATTTATTTTAGTAAAATATGTATATGAATGCTACAAATATAAATTTACTTTTACGAAATAATAATTTGTGTTATGAGAAGCTACAAATTTTAAATAAGCATAAAACTTGCCGTATTTTTTTGTAAAATGTATATGAAGGTTTAAAATATAAGTTACTTTTACGAAATTATAATTATAATGCATTTCTATTATATACGGTAATTTAATTATTACTATAAATTTTTTATATCATTTTAATCAGTTGTATTGTATATGCATTTGATTATTATCTTTAATTTAACTAAAATCTTTGAATTTTTATATAATTTCAATGCATTTCTATTATATACGGTAATTTAATTAGTACTATTAATTTTTTATATAATTTTAATTAATTTTATTGTATATGCATTTGATTATCATCTTTAATTTAACTAAAATCTATACTATTAATTTTTTATATCTTCATCTAATTTAGATAACGACTTACGTCATTATCTACGTCAGAGATCGAAGTTGACATAGTTGCCAAAATATAAAAAAATCCTGACTCCATTTTAAATCAAATAGATTACATAATTATTGCAAAAGTATTACCATCTCCTTACAACGACTATTTAAATTCTTACGTGACATTTTTTAAATAAAACACACTAATTTTGTTCTAAAAAGAACAGATTTTATTAAATAGTTAAAAATATAAAACAAGAGATATTCAATTTAAAATTCAAAATTATGAAGTACAAAATTGTCAACACCGCAACTGTCAAATAAGTGTTACCAATTTATGCCAAAATTTTACCTTCGTTCGATTACAGTTACAGTGTGATCCGAACAAATCCTCTTGATAAAAACGATTTAAAATGCATTTATACAAATTAAATGAAACATATTATTGTGTATTTCTTTAAGTTAACATTAATAGAAATTTTTAAATATTATTTCTACGCGTATATAATAAAATATGTCTAGTGGCTGTAATGCCAGTGTACTCGGTAAAGTGATTCTAAAAAAGAACACACTTACACAATAAAAATTTTGTGTTGGTATCATGTGACGTCACAGGCTATGACGCCGATGACGTGTATCGTTATATAAATTAGATGAAGTGTATATCACTTTAATCAACATTTGTATAATATTATGTGAGAGTATGAAAAAACTGGAGACTTGGCAACTCTGACACCATTTAAGCCAACGTTAAATGTCATATAAATGCTTGGTTAGGTTAGAGTGCCCGCAATTGCGAAATGCCCAAAGTTAGAGTTAGGTTAGGTTAGAAATCATTTCAATACAACTTCAAATTAATTGTATTATACTACTAATGCTACTACCAGCATTACTTCTTTTTTTATGATTTGTTAATAATTATCTGAAAAAATTTAAAATGACAAATTTTATTGGCACTTTTTATATATAAACATCAAATAATTAAGATAAATACTATAATGTATGTATATAATTCTTCCGGTACGTGGGTTTCACATTTTTATAAATTTATCTTCGGTTTCATTGTTAGTTTAGAAATCTATTAAGAAATCTACATAAACTGTGACTGCATGTGTTTATTCTAAATTAGTTGTGCTGTTGATCACGGAGTCACTTATTCATCTTCACCATCACAGTTTTACAGTTTTTAATGGCTTCTCTTATTCATCTAGAAATCTGAATATTTTTTGTAACAGTTGCATATTATGTACCTATACGTCCTAAATTCAATTATGCTGTTGTTTGTCTCCACATATCTATCTCTCTACTATTACTGGTAGTGATTTTTAGGGAAGAAGTAACACTGTGATATCTAGGATCTATTATGTTTCCAGTTTAGGGAGTTTATTGTCTTCTCCGATACGTTCTCAGTGATTAGAGTGGCTCTCGCAGTCCAATTCTGGCCAGAAGTCAAAGGAATTAAATTTAACAAACTACGTATACTGTATATAAATTAATAGCTTGAAAAAGTTTGTTCATAAAGAATATATAATAACAGCATTTAATAATATTAATAATTTGACAACATTAGTAGTTACTCCACGATACACTTGTGTAGCGTGAATTCATCGAGCAATAAGACAAAAGAGGGAATGTAAAGGTAGAAGGGGTAAACATATTGATAGACAGGAAGTGCCATCTTGAAAGGCCACTTTAGACAAGGATAGAGAGTCTCTCTCCTTGTTTGACATCAAATTTAGTTGGGTTATGTTATTGTTTGTCCCAAATGTCACATGAAATCTTATTTATATTGAAGTTTTTTAACAATTGTGTCGCATTTTAGACTCTTATCATTAATAATTAATTAAAACTTTCTCGTCTAAAACACATTTTGAAAAATATTATATAGCTACTGTTGATAAGTGTCGAAAAATTTAAATTTGGCGCCTTTGCATTTCCGGATGTGTCCGCCATCAGAGGCCACTTTTTTGGTCTCCTTTTTATAACGATTAGATTCCCTCTTTTTGTCTTATTGCTCGATGCGTGAATTACACACAGTTTCTACTTCTAATTAGACAATCAACAATACAGAAATAATATCAATAGTTTTTCAAAAGAGAAATTTAACAAAAGGCCACGGATATCACCGAGGTAAAAGAAGAAACCTGCAATTTATTTACATTTGTCATTTTGTCATTTGTCACATATTTTTTTTTGGTTTGTTGTGTGTTGTAAGTAAATCTTACCAAACATTTAATTAATTATTTTCAAGAATATAGAAGTTATGGCTGAGAAAGAAAAAGCTAAAGCTGTTCAATCAAAACACATTCCAAAAGATGGCCAAGTAATAATGGCTATTATGAAAGAAATGGGTATAACAGATTATGAACCCAAAACAATTGTACAGCTCACAGAATTTGTTTATAGGTAAATGTTTTAAATTGGTAATAACATTTCTAGAGACTTGTACAATGTACTGTAAATCACCATTTACTGATTACTAAAAATATTCTTTATTTTTAGGTATGCAACATCCATACTTGAAGAGGCTAGAATGTATTCCAATAATTCAAAACAGAAATTTTTGGGAGTGGATGATGTCCGTTTAGCCCTGCAATTAACCTGTGAATCGACTTTCACGACACCTCCACCGAGAGAAGTACTTATGGAACTTGCTCATGTTAAAAATTATTCACATTTACCACAAGTCAAACGCCACTGTGGCCTAAGACTACCTCCTGACAGATACTGCCTGTCATCTTGCAATTACACCCTTAAGAGCTCCAAGAAAGGCAAAGGAAACTTTTCTATGGCTGGTAGCCCAGCCTTAAAAATGACTCCCAAAGCTAACATAAACTTTTTAAAGAGAACCACTCCCACAATCTCGAAACAGACTGTTACTATACCAAAACCAATTACAAAAGTTATTACGGCACAACCCCAAAAGACATTACTTAAACCAAAAATAGAGATTACACAAAATGTACAAATAGCACCACCAATTAAAACTGAAATGGATTTTGAAACTTCAGCGATATTGAAACGGAAAAGAGAGGATGAATCTGAACCAATGCAAACATAGTTAATTATATTTTATAAAATCTATAAGCAGGTATAAATAACATTGTAATTCATAATATATATAGTGTATGTATAAATAATTATAGTATATATTAATTCTGTATAAATTGTATGTAATTATAATCTAATGGTAATAAAATTGTGGTTGATATGTGTGGTACAATTCTGAATTTATACAAATACAAAGTTCTAGACCTACATCATGATTATAGGTCTAAGAATATAATCAGATGGATTACATTCTTATCAATAAAATATTTAAGAACTCCCTCAGTAGAGGTAGGATATCTTGGAGCAGATATCGGGTCTGTTCACAACCCTTTTAGTAGCTGATGTAAGAGTCAGGTAAAACAAAAAGAGGGAAAGCAGCACAAAAATTTTACCATTTTAGATGTCATTGAAAATTATATCAACAATTGCATGAAAGAAATGAGAGCAACTGAAGATGTTGAGAAAACATGAAAATTATTTCATGAACATGTATGACCAACATTCTAGAAGAACATAGTGTAACTAATAGATTCAATAGACGATGGAAAAAATAGTAGATCTTACCAAACAAAGAAGCTAATAAAAGGACAAGGCAGAAAAACAAATATATGAGTGGCTCGAAAGAATATTTGATGGCAGGTAGGTGACAATAAAGTATCTATAATTATATTGTTTATTTATCTGATGATAAGTTCATAAACGGAGTACAAAGCTCGACACAACCAAAAATGGACAAGGTTTATAGAACAGTAAGTTTGATAATATTTTCTACAATAATATTAATCTTAGTTTTTATGTTCGGTTTACATTTCTGTAATAGATTTCATAATGCAGATGAATCATACAAAAATATTGTCCCTAGTTTAGTTTGTTGTCCTTTTGCACATTAAAAGTTTTAATTTTTCATTCAGGAAAGAGAGAGGACATGTAACTGTATCGCTAAAAGTGAAGCCAAACTGCCACCAGAGGAAGTGGTTAGCGGCATATCTTTTGGGTATTTTTAAGGATTGACTAATTCCTATTTAAAATGAGACATTTTTTACATTAAATGTTTTATTTAATTTATTTTATTTTATACAAATATTTGGGAATCAAAATTAACGAAATTTATTTATTTATTTAGTTGTAAAATTTTATGGAATGTTAACACCCAACACACCACCACTGGCAAATCATTATGGTATGTGAGTGAAATTAATAATTATAATACAATTACTGAAATAACTATGCATATTTAGCATTCTTGTTTACTAATTTAGATCTCACCTTTCCTTAAAATACTAATTTAAATTGGTTTTGAGGTTTAAAATTGAAATAAAAAGTAAAATTCAATTAATACCTAATTAATTGATATGAGGTTGAATGCTCGAATAAATAAACTTTGAAAAATTAAGGCAAATATCGAGCACAAATTTAATAATCAAATCTTGCCCAAGTACTTTCGCTTTCTACAGCATCATCAGAGGCATTTCATCAAATTTGGGCTATCCAGCAAGCGCAGAATGTAATAAACATGAGATTGGGCATAAATTGTACATAACACTACAGTAACACAAGGACAGTTTTAAATTATTAAAAATTGTTCTACGCTCTACATTCTTGTTGGCAGCCAGAGAGAGAATGGTCTCTCCGGTTCTGGTCTGGTCACCATTCTCTCTCCGGTTGCCGACAAGAATGTAGAGCGTAAAGCGTTTGTCCTTGTGTTAATGTAGTGTTATGTACAATTTACGTCCAATCTCATGTTTATTTATTTCAAAAATACCTCCGCCTATGAAAAGTCGTGTTCGGCAATTTCGGAACGACGAAGTGGCCACATACGATTTCGACCACAAATCGTTATTTAGGCATGGACGTCTTTATTTATATGTCCATGTTATTAGGGGTCTGTGATTTCGACGAAAATTGAAAGGTCTACTCGACTCATAGCCACAGAATAAATAAGTCATAGATGCCGAGGACAATAAGTGAAGCCGATTTTTTAAAGTTTAGCGCGCGTGTTATTTGCTAGTTAGACACAAATAAGGGGGCAAAATGTAAACAATGTTAAAAATTTCTCATGATAGTTGTATGAAATATTATGTGAGTGGTTTTAAGTAATATAAGATAAATCTGCTGGTCAAATCATTTTTACTTATACAAGTGTATTTTTAAATAATAAATATATTCCTTCCTCTCCTGTTGCCAATTATTGTTTAAATTAAAGAAGTGTGTCCTTTATTATATTATTAGTTTTTTATGTGCGGGTTTATTATTAGGAAAATTATTCGCAAACTGAAGTGTTTACATCACAGATCACCTACCTCCTAGATGTTCCACGACAATGCTTTAGTTGGATTTTCAGTATATACTAACTCATGGTTGGATATGAAATTCAGCGCTCCATAAGATTCGTATCGGAACTAATTCAACCGGGAAATTACGCGGGAATTTCAAATTTTAATTTTGGTGGGAAAATTTAAATCAAGCTTAAAATATTTAAATATAATTTAATATATTTGAAAAAAAAAAATGCATTTGACATTTTTAAATTCAAATATACACAATACCATGTAGGAAAAAATAAAACAAAATGTAATTTATTTATTTATTTAACACTTGTAAAACAACTTTGTAATTTAGAATAGAATAAAAATATGCTATTACCACTGAAAATTGTACAATTTTATGGACAAAGCTTACAAAAAGTCAGAAAAATAGCAATTTAAAATTTACTGAAATTACATAAATCGTCAATATCAGAAAATAAAAGATAATAAAATACACAATGTATTCTAAAATTTAAATAAATTGCTTAATAAATCCTTACGAACTAATACATTTAAGTTTCAGCATGTGATACTGAAATATATATTTATACAAATAGTTTAGTTACTTGTACATAGCACTATTCGTTAAGAAACTCTTCTACTGAATAATATGATCACCATACAAATGGACTCACCATACAAATGTAAGCTAGGATTTGCATTTTTATACAATTTATGACTCCATCAAGAAACAAACTTATCTTCAAAGTGTACTGCAGACTCATTTTGTTTTAAAAACTGTACTAGCATTCATCATATCTAAATTAGGATTATTTGTAACACTAAGCCACTTCCTAAATCGTGTAATGTCTTTATCAGGCTTTGGGAAGGCATGTCTAATTAATGACGAATTGGTACATTGTAGGATACAACATTTATTGTGAAGAACCATTTAATTAATTATTATTAATCTGCAAAATACTGTTTGAACACCACCAGGAACATTTAAAACACATATCACTGAGGTAGGGGATTTGTAATTTACAATTTAACAAAATCAAAATATAGACGCTAATATGACAATTGGCGATTGACAATTATAATTCTTAGTTGTGTTCTAGTTCTAAACCTAAACTGTAGAGTAAAGGTAAAGACAGAGTAAAGCGACATCTGAAGATTCGTATCGGTACTACAACTGACATTAAGTTTGGTTTGACCTTGAGCTACCTATGTGAAACGTCTAGTTATTAGTGGTCTGTGGTTTACATTATACTCAATGTTTATTTAAGCCACCATCCAATCATTCTTATGCTTCCGTTGGGGAATTTAGCAGGTTAGTCCATATAAAAAATAATGGTGGGTTAGTGACTATCACAAAAGACACTTTTCAGGTTGTGGAAAATACTGGTGACTTCAAAAATGTTCCGTGTGTGAATGCTAAGATGGTCAATAGTAGAGTAGTATAGTCAATAGTAATAAACTTTAATGTGCCTAATTGTTTTATTTTCCTTTATTGTAAAATTTTAAATAAAAATTAAAAAGCATAATTGACAAATAATTATATTTATTGTTGCCTTGATAAAGGGTTGGAAAAGTTAATGAATAATGAAATATAAATTTATAGTAATTTCTCTACACGCCAAAATTCACGATTGGTGATACGCCAAAATCATAGATAAATTAATATCGTGGGCTTGGTGCAACAACTCAAAGTCAAAATTTACATGTTTTGAGATATTTACATATTTTACTAAGTCTAGTTCAATTCTACCGTATTAACATTAGTTCTGATTATAAAAACTTACTAAGTCATCACAAACAAAGATAGAAAATTCACATTAAGTCATTTTACCAGTTCGTAGAGATGCAAAAACTCATCAAGTAACATAGTGAATTGTCTACGTTAACATTCTTTTACAAAGGCGACTTAATGAGTTTTATCTGTCAAAAGCGATTGGTTTTCTAACCTTAAAAATATTATTTAATTTGAATTGTATGCAAATAATAACATTCGAAGTGCAGAATTTGACTAACTTTTATTATTTTACTGGTGATATAAGAGTGCCAAAACAATTATTTATCATGACATATTGTAATCGAACTCATAAAATACTTCAGTTAGCGGTGACTACCGAGGAATCAATAAGTAAGTAACCAATGCATACATACCTACTATTTGGTTGTTTATTTTTCTTTATGATAAAAAATCTAAATATAATTTTAAGGTCTTCATTACAATAAGACAATTCTTTGCAGTTTACGATATTAATTTTTATTGTTTTATTTTAGATATCGAGTCTGTAATACCTAAAACCTACCCCCAATTTTAAAGAAACAAAGGAGTATACTGTAAATAAAG
>OU898284.1:27298646-27331937 GCA_918026665.1 Diabrotica balteata
GAAACCTTGCAGAAAGCTAGCCTTAGTCATGCTGATCAAAAGTTCTTGGTGCTCCAAAACCTCAAAAATCAATTGATTCTGAGCTCTAACTAAGTTGTTTTTTAGTCCATTTTTTAAAATCATGAAATAAGATTAGATATAAATACACAAGAAATTTAATTAAATAGTGTATCATCCAGTTACTGCCGGTCTATTTATCTAATTAGCCTTCTTCGGTCCATCTTTGGACATAGGCCCCCCAATCCTTTTCCATTCTTCTCTGTCTGTCGCTACAGTCATCCACCTAGAGCACACGTGCTTCTTGATATCATCTGCCCATCTCATTTGGCGCTTTTCTCTGCTTCGTTTATATTCCCACGGTCTTCAACTTATAAGAATTTTGTTCCATCTGTCTTCTTTTTATCTTATATTGTGTCCGGCAAAACTCCATTTCAATTTTGCAACTTCTTGTCTAACATCCCTCACTTTTTTTTTCTCTTATCCACTTGTTTCTCTTTTTATCCAATATTTTTATGTGTAACATTTATCTTTTCATTGCTCTTTGGGTTTCTATGATTTTGTCCATGTTTGCTTTTGTAAATGTCCACATTTGGGAACCATAAGTAAGAACAGGGAGTACGCATTGATTGTATACTTTGGTCTTAAGATGCTGTGGATATCTTTTGTTTTTAAGAATGTAGCTTAGTTTGCCAAATGCCGCCCATGCCAGTCTAACTTGTCTTTTTATCTCTGCTGTTTAAGTTTTTCTGCTAAGTAAGGTTTTCTTTGTTAAGTTTTATAGTTTGACCCAGATATATATAATCCTGAACTTGTTCTATTTCATCTTGTCCGATTCTTATTGTGATGTCTTCATCTGTATTTGTTATGGTTTTGGTCTTGTTGTAATTCATATTAAGGCCTATCTTTCCAGCTTCTACGTCCAGTTTTTTAATCATTTCAAATATTTCTTCTTTTTTATCGGTTATCAATACGATGTCATCAGCGTACCTTAGACTGTACGTACCTTAGTACTGCCGTTACTACTTACTATTTGCGAGAATATGTCAAGTCAGGCGGTAGTTTCTAAATTCTTCCTGTTTAGACATAAATAATGCCGGAAGTGCTATAAAATTGATGCATTTAAAGAAGCGTTTTTAAACCGGTTAGTTCACTGGACCGTGCAACAAGTAGATAAAAACAAGTAATTAACTGAAGACAGAGGGAGCCTATTCCTGTCTCTCCTAAAGCTGTGCACACTTTCCCAGAAATATCATCTGGTCCACCTGCTTTACGTTTCTACTACTACTACTAAGGATTTCCACAGTTTTCACTGTCTTCCTTCACTCAACCGTTTTCTCCAATTTTCCCTGTCATTCCAGTCTCCATCTCGCAGGGTTCTTTTTCCGATCGGGCTCCATTCTGTAATTTTGTTTATCCAGCGTCCTCTGTCCGCTCTTCTGACGTGGCCGTACCAGGATAGTCTCTTCTCCTCTATATAGTCGATTATGTCTGATTGCACTCCCATTCTCCGCTTAATCTTTGCGTTTTCAATTCTGTCTCTTTTTGTAAGTCTACAGCTTCTCCTCAGGAACTCCATTTCTACTACTCTTATTCTACCTCTATTTCTCTTGTTTATTGTCCAGTTTTCGGACCCATATGTCAGGATACTTCAGGGTATTATATATTCTCTTTTTTGTCTTTATCGTAATGTTCTTATCCCACAGCACTGAATTTAGTTGTCTTATACAGTTTCTTGTTTGTCTTAGTCTGTTGTTTATATCTTCTTCTGTTGTTCCCTGGTTCGATATTATGGTTCCTAAATACTTGAATTTATCTGTTCCATTTACTTGTCTTCCCTCGTCTATCTCTAGGTTTCTCATATCCTTGTTTTCTGTCGTTAGGTATTCGGTTTTCTCTAAGTTTATTTCCATTCCGTTGTTTTTATATTCTTCTTCTAGTTTTCTGAGCATAAAGCTGAGATCTTCTTCATCTTGTGCGATGACTACTTGATCGTCGGCAAAACTTCAGGTGTATAGGTATTTGTCTCTTACTGGTATGCCCATTCCTTCGCAATTCTTCTCCTTCTTGAGTGTCTTTTCCAAGAATATTTTAAACAGAGTAGGGGACGTAGCACAGCCTTGTAGAAATCCTTTTGTCATCTTAAATGGATTGTAGGCTTTATTTCCACGTTTAATAGCTACTTTGTTTTCTTTGTACAGTACTTTAACTGCTTTTATTAGTGTTTGTCGGATTCCGAGATCATTCATTGCTTCCCATAATTTGACTCTAGGTATAGAGTCGTATGCTTTCTTTAGATCAACAAACGTCAGATGGACCGGTCTACCTTTTGCCATTTTCTTCTCTATCAGTTGTTCTAATGTGTACGTATGATCTAGGCATGATTTTCCTACTGTGAACCCTGCTTGGTCTTCTCCAATTTTTCCTATTATTTCAGTTTCTAGTTTTTCCTTAATAATTTTCCCGTAAAGTCTACCTACCGACGATATTATTCTAATTCCTCTGTAGTTTTCACATTTTTCCTGTTTTCTTTCTTATAAGGAATATCCTCGTTTTTTTTTCTTTGATGACCATCTCAACTGGTTTTCTGTCAAATTCTTCATTTAATAAACTGATAAAGTACTTTTTCCATCGCTTTTTGGCGTCTTTTTCGTAAACTAGTAAGGCAGATAGATATAGGTATAAACATTTTTGAGGGGGACAAGGCAGGAGTCTCCACGAGGTCAATAGTGCCACATCAACTGCAAAGTAAACACTATTGACGGCGTCCCCTGGAAACTTCTACCTGTAGACGGCTAATCCTTCCAACACCGGACCAAACCAAATCAGATGGCAAAGATCAAGCCAGAACGGTTCTTCTCAGAGCCAATACTGACAGTATTGAGCATAAATATCGAAGGCATCACTACAGCCAAACAGGACATCTTATCAGAATTCTGCAAGAACACGAAATGTGAGGTATTGTGCATCCAGGAAACCCACAGAGACCTAACTGCAGCGAGACCGAAAGTCTCTGGTATGAAACTGATTGCGAAGATACCACACAATAAGCATGGGAGCGCGGTCTTTGTGAGAACTCAAACCATAGTCTTATCTGTGGGAACAACAAATGTACACGGTATAGAGATAATAACTACTAAGATCGGAAAATGCACAATAACTTCGTTATACAAGCCCCCAAACCAGCCTTTTGTATTTTCAACCCCAACTAATGTTCAATCACAACCCAATCAGCTTGTACTGGGAGACTTTAACAGTCACAGTTTACTCTGGGGCTATACAGATTCAGACGCAAACGGAGACGCAGTAGAAGCATGAACCGAAACTAGTGACCTAACGTTAATCCATGATCCTAAACTTCCACCATCTTTTCAGAGCAAAGTTTGAAAAAATGATATAACCCGGATATCTGTTTTTCAAGTAACAACCTCGAAGACCGATGTACCAAAGTAGTATATGGCCCCATACCAAAAACTCAGCATAGACCAATTGGTATAAATATCTTTCCAATTGTCAGACCACAAGCTATTCCATTCAGAAGGAGATTTAACTTCAAAAAGGACAACTGACAAAAGTATGCAGACATGTTAGACTCTGAACTACTACGTCTTGAACCAAAAGTAGAGAACTACGAAAAATGTATAGAGGAACTCAAAAATGTGTCTAGAAAAACTATCCCTAGAGAATGTAGACAACAATATGTTTCCGGGATGTCCAGCGAGTCCAAAGAACTAATGAGAACATACGAAACCCTCTTCAACTGACCCTTTTAGCCAAGAAACGGTTGACTGCGGAGCAGTACTACTCCAACAGCTAAGTCAAGCCAGACAGGAAAAGTGGATTGAGACCAAATGAATATAAACCACCTTGCAAGATTACAGCAAACCGAGTAGCTGCTCAACTCCTTACGAATGGAAGAACTACTAACCGATATAAGGATCCAAACACTAGGAGAAGATTGCATTCGGAGACAAACCACTTAGGAACTCCTTTTACACTAAAAGAACTCCACGAAGGTCTGAACAGGTTAAAAACTGGGAAAGCTGCAGGTATGGATGATATATGCAGTGAACAAATAAAGCATTTAGGCCAAGGAGCAAAAAACTGGATCTTTCAATTTTATAACACGTGCTGCAAAACCTGCAAAATTCCACAATCATGGAGAAAATCTAAAGTAATGGCCTTATTAAAACCAGAAAAAGAGCCAGAAAACCCCAGTACCTACAGACCTATTTCGCTATTGTGTCACTTTTTTAAACTATACGAGAGACTCATACTCACCAGAATAGAAAAAAATGTCGACAAGCACCTCATCCCACAACAAGGAGGATTCAGATCTTGCAAATCTTGCACCGGTCAAGTCCTCGCATTAACAGAACACATTGAAGAGGGTTTTGAAGAAAAACTTATAACAGAGGCTGCTTTTGTAGATCTGACAGCAGCCTATGACACAGTAAGGAACTAAACATTGCTCCACAAATGATACGACACTCTCAATGACCACCATCTGGGAAAGGTCGTATATTCCTTACTGCAAAATAGACGTTTTTTCGTTATGCTGGAGTAAAGTAAGTAGGTGGAGAGTTCAAAAAAAACGGCCTTCCACAGGGAAGTGTTTTAGCACCAATGCTCTTCAATATATACACAAACGACCAACCTACTCCGAGCGAAACCAAGCGCTTCCTCTATACTGACGATCTTGTAATATGTGCTCAAGGACATAGTTTTGAAGAAGTGGAGGAGAAACTTGAAATTTCCTTAAAAACAATGACAGCGTACTACCTGCAGAATACTCTGATACCCAATCCCTCTAAAACTCAAGTCTGCGCTTTCCATCTTTGCGCAAAGGAAGCCAAGCGAAAACTCCAAATTGTGTGGAATGGTAATACATTAGAACACACAAACCAACCTATATATATATATCTTGGAGTAATTCTGGACCGGTCCCTCACCTACAGACAACATTGCATAAAAACGAGAGGGAAAGTAACAACTAGGAATAGCATACTTCAAAAGCTAACGGGAAGTAAATGGGGCGCACGTCCTGTCGTTTTAAAAACAACGGCACAGGCACTGTGTTTCTCAACTGCTGAATATGCGTGCCCCGTTTGGAGCAGATCTGCCCACACCAAACAAGTTGATACTGCGTAAATGAGACATGCAGGATAGTAACGGGGTGCATAAAACCAACGCCACTTTCAAATCTATATAGAGCAACGGGTTTTGCAGAACCCTCAACATCCAGAGGCGTTGCAGAGCACATAGAGAAAATTAAACAGATCGCGGACGAGCGGCATGCCCTATACAAAGCTCGAACACCACGAAATCGACTCAAATTTAGGAAAAGCTTCCGTGGAAGCTAGTGGAATGAGTATTTTCCACTTCCCAGGTTCAATGGACCAGCCAGACCCTAGACTTTAAAACGTGGAAAACTATGAATAGGATAAGAACGGGGGTCTCTACAGTAAAATCAAATATGGCAAATGGGGAAAAATAGACCAAGATGATGTGAACTGTGACTGTGGAGAAACACAGAATATGGAACATTTTCTTACATGCAGAAACTGTCCTCATCGATGTACCCTTGAAGATTTGTGGCTCGCCAACAAAAATGGAACCGACGTAGCCCGATACTGGGCCGAAATTTTATGAATGACATGTCCGGACACGATAAAATAAAGTAAGCATTTTTGAAAAATAATACTAAATACGTAGAGGGAGAAGACGACTAGTTGTCACAAAGCACTGTACAAGATTATCTATACATTGCATCTTTGATAGATTTTCCATCGTGAATCTTTAATAAATTTTAACCCGTTCAAGAACCCAAGTCTTATATTTCATTGATTTGCTTTTAATTGTATAATTTTCAAGATTATTCGTTTTATTTTAATTAATTTTTTTCTGCATTTAATAAAGTTATGTTTATACTTGATCCAGAAATTTAGATTTGCATATTCACTTTCAAGAATATGATTAGTTTATTATTTACGTAAACTGAGGTATTAAAACCACAAAAATTGTTAAAAAATAAATCTTAATTGTAAAAATATTAAAGAAAAACAAAGATAATAATAATTTAACATACCTTATTATCAGAAGATTCGCTAAACCTCAAAGTAATAAAAAATATTGACAAAACTTGTCATGGTAATCATGACTACACAAATACAGAAATGAATATGAATAAGATTAGCTAGCGTTTTTAGTAAATTCATGGAATAGCTGAATTGAAAACCCATTACAATCCATTTCAGTATTTTTAAGGTGTAAGTAACATCTTAACAACACATGAAAAATACCACAATAAACCACATATTAAGGCGTCCTTTGCCCAGAGGGCGTGCATGATTTGGACGATAAATTTAAAATTCGACACTGAAAAATAAAATTATCTGTTTCTGCATACATGATTTGGACGCTGGGTGTAATTGAAATGTAAATGGAAAGTCAGGTAATAAAATTCTAGAGACTAAGCTTAATAAGGTTTATTTGTCACTTTGATATAATTTATTTTACATTTTACGAAAACGTAATATTTACATTTTACGAAATGGAATCGATCGATACAGTTAGTTTGATACTCATGTATCATATTTCTAACGAACATAATTTTTTTTCTACTCTTTGGATCTTTAAGTCTATTACTTTCACTATTACAGACACAAATTTTTTAAAACATCAATAAAATGGAAAATATTTGGATGAGCATGGTAAAAATTATCATTAAAACGCGAGTGGAACGATTCACAAGCATTAGTTGTTAATTGTAAACTCTCACTCATCGCAGCCCACATCTCCGACGGAAATGTTGCGTGGTCGCCAATGTAGTTGTACAATAAGTAGTCGGAAAACTTTTCAATTTTTGAATCCTTTGGTTGAATAGCCATAAAATCATATATCAAAGGTTCTTCGAGTTCTGAGGGAGGTAAAAATGGCAGTCCAAAAATATATTTCAGCCTTTTAGATGTTTCAATATAAGGTTGAATGTTCGAATAATTGAACTTTGATGGTATACAAAGCAATTAATTACTGTGTTCGATATTTGCCTTGTATACCATCAAAATTTAGATATTTCACTGTCCGTAAATTTATATTCCCGAATTAAGCCACAACCACCGATATTACGATACCAAGCTTGGATAAGATGAAAACGGCACCCTTTAATGTGCACATTTGGAAATTCAAAACGCGCAGCATTGTGGATAGCAATTTCAAAATTGGAGAAAATGATTTTTGGATTGAATTTTAGACCAATTACTTCACATTTGCGTTTCAAAACATTAAATAGTTTTATATAGGTTTGTTCCGATTTGTCGGGAAGTAAACAATAACACAATGGTATATAACGTCCATTGATAAATACATGTATGGTAAAAAATTGCTTGAAATATTGAGCACAGTAACTAAATGTACCGTCCATATAAATCGTTTCACTGCCGCACAGAAAACGCATGTTAGTGTTATACGAGAAGATGATAATGTTAGAACTTAGTTCAATCGCAAATATAAAATTCTCGTGTTTTGATATTCATAATATTTACCGCAGCAATAGTTTCTTCTTTACTTTTGGGCAGTTTCGGTTGAGCCATTCGCCGTTCACTGTATATTTGATTTCGTATTAAATTAACGTCTTTAACAGACATGTGGCTCAAGCAATCTACATTTTCTTTCAACGCTCTATGTATGATTTTGGACGGCCTTTCGGTCAAATTACCGTTAGCCTTCCTTTTGGCACTGCTACGCACAATCTGTCTATTAAGCGTCTTGATATCACACTCGTGATTATGTTCTAGATTACTTCGGATCACTAACTTTTCTGGCCCTTTCGTGAATATCTTCGCTTTACACGAACCGTTTTACGCACCTCCAATACGTTACTCCTGATTTTAGTACTTTATCTTGAGAAAAAGTAAAACTGTTCACTTTGAGCGAAATTTTACCACGATTACTTACTAACGTTGAAATTTTCATGTTCACTTTTCACTATTCTCTGAAAACCCCCTCTGTGGCTCAGTGGTAAGAGCGTCTGCCTTTAAATCTAAAGGTCGTGAGTTCGAATCACACCTGAGTGGAAATTTTCGTTTATTAAAAAAATTAATAAATAAAAATAATTTCTATCCTTGTGTGATCGGTACACACCGGAGGGACCGCAGACGTTCGGATACAATTAGCGTCTCTTAGCAAAGACAATGACGTCGACTTTGCTAAGTATCAAGACAATTACTCTACACACACAAACACACACACACATACACACTACATTGATAAACTTATCTTGATTGAGACTGGCTGAATGACAATTGTATAAGCCAAAACACACACAAAAAAAAACTATTCTCTGACAAACTAATAACTAGTAACTAAGTAAATTTCAATGACCATCATTAAACCCTAATTATATCTAATATCTGGTACCTGCGATAATCTTTCCGGCAGCATCCAAAACAAGGGTACTTTTAAGACCCTCAGGTACTTCAGCGTCGAAAACATGCCCGCCCTGTCCAGAAACCCCATTTGTGGTTAATTGCAACGTTGAGGTCAATTTATCATTTGACATATGGAGTTTTTGCAGAAAATTTTCATTGACATATAGGAAAAAGAATATTTTATAGTGTCAAGCTAAAATGAAAAATGAACTAAAACGTCTATTTGAAATGTATACCTACAAAGTATTTGAGGAGCTCGCGTGCAAAACCGGATATATCCACAAGTTTTTTCAGGAGATGAAAAAAATACCCTACATATTTTTTACCCTACATTTTAAAAAAATATATTAATTTGAGAAAACAGTTTCAATTTAATGGGGTTTACTAACTGAATGACGTATATTTTTTATAAAAGAAGTAAACAACTCGGCGTTATTAGCAAAAAACATTGGATATATCCGATTTTGCACATAAAATGACACACTGTGAGCGAAAAAAAAAATTATTTATTTTTCATTAAATAAACAAAACAAGATAGGTAAAGTAATATTTGCAAAAATAGAACGAACACATTTAAATATGTATTGCAGTTTCTTCGTGCAGGCAATCGCATAGCTTGTCTCCTTCTTCTTGGGTTTCATTATTTTCCGAAATATCTACCGTTTCTTCTCCGTTACTGTCTAATAAATTTTTGTACTACAAAAGGTCTTTCCTGTTTCGCCAATCTTCACCAAAATGCTCTTTCATCAAATGATTCAAACTTTTTTTCTTCTTATCTGGTATTGAATTACTCAATGGTAACCTACTTCATCATCTTTGGCTCGACAATCCTGTGTGGATCTTGGCCTGCTCTAAGATTCGTCGCCATTCTGTTCGGTTTTTGGCAACATGTTGCCATCTTCTGATTTTTAATATTCGTAAGTCGGTTTCTACTCCATCTAACCACCTAATTCGCGGTCGGCCTTTGCTTCTTTTTCCTACAGGTGTTCCTGTGGTTAGCTTTTTAGCAATGGTATTTTCTGGCATTCGTATTATGTGTCCAGCCCATCTAAGTCGCTGTATTTTAATGAACGTTATGACATCTGGCTCATCAAAGAGCTGATACAATTCAAAATTATATCTTCTGCGCCACTGCCCTTGGACGTTTACAGCTCCAAATATTTTGCGGAGTATTTTACGCTCAAATATTCCCAAAAGTCTTTCATCTTTCTGCTTTAGAGTCCATTTTTCTGCTCCATATGTGAGGACCGGCCTCAGCAATGTTTTGTATATAATAATTTTAGTTCTTCTTTGAATGTTTTTTGAGTGGAAATGCTTTTGGAGTCCATAGTATGCCCTATTTGTAAGATTTATTCGTCTTTTGATTTCTTCGCTTGTTTTATTGGTAGCAGTCAATAGCGACTCAAGGTATGTGAAGTTGTCAACACGTTCAAAGGTATGACTTCCAAAGACTGTTTCTCGTTCCTCATTTCCTATCGGATCCTTTGTAACCAACATGTACTTATTTTTGTCTTCGTTGATGACTAGACCGACCTGTTTCGCCGCTGTTTCCAATTCTAGTAACCTACTTAGCCGTATATTTTCTGATTTTCCCTTCTTGACAAGCGACTCCCATGTTGTGTCACCTGATGCTGTGAACCGATAAAATTGAAACTTTTTACTTTAATAGTAGTTTCATTATTTTTATTCAAAAATTTTTTTAAGTGGATTTTTTTGCATTCAGAAATTCCATTTATTTTCTTATAAACTTTTTCCAGTTCTTTAACATCATACATTTGCCAGTCAGAAACAAGTGTTTTTACCGAACCTACTTCCGAATACATTTCTATGTATTTTTCTTTAGACGTTATGACTGGATGTCTTTTCAAGATTTTCTCAACTCTACCGAATAATCGGTCCGCAGGTAGAAAGCTGTCCTCGGACTGGAAATGTTATTATTAGACTTCGGCAAATATGCATATTGCATATTTTGCATATTGTGCATATTTTATGCAAATATTTCATATTTTGGCATATTTGTATAAAAGTTGGCATAAAGTGCATAAAAGTTCAGATTTTTATACTGTATTTGAAAATTTTTAAACATACCAATTTATTTCAATTCTTGTATAAAATTTTGTAGTCATTTTAATCAAGAAATGATCTAAGTACGTAATCTCTACAGGTACAAAACATTTACAATTTCAAAGATCAATTTAAGTAGCCCTAAACATTCTTAGAAAGTCTCGGTCACTGAGGCATTCAGTTATTGGATAATCGCTAAGGGTTCGCTCATTTGCATTTTATGATCTAATCGCCAAATCTATCTACACTACATCTAACAGCAGGTAAACGGCTAATAGTTTTGTTCCTAATTTAGGGATTTTCCAAAATCTTCCAGTTTATTGAATTAGGTACCTAAACATTTCTAATTTGATGCTCAGATTTGTAAATCATTTTTATTTTGATATTCAAAGCGTAAACACTCGTTATGCGTAACAAAAAGGAAGATTGTGATTTTATAATGCCTAAAACAACCAGTGCTTCAACTTGGATTAAACCTTATAAAGACCTGTCTATGGATATGGGAAAAATCTACTGTTCAGTCTGTGGCAAAATTGTAAGTATCTAATATTTTTTATTAAATATCTAATATTTCATACATACAGGGTGTTTCCAAATGACACTTACAACGTTTGACTGTAGATACTTCTCGAAAAATTGAACAAAACGATATAGTTAATGAGGGGTCAAACTTATTTACTTTTCGAGATACAGGGTGTTAAAATTAAAAAAAATTAAATTCTTTTAGTTAATAACAACAATAACTTTAAAACCAATAAACGTATTAACTTGAAATTTAGTACTCGTAGGTTGTTTTTAAATGAAAAATAGCTTCCTTTAGTGAGAAAAAATTGTCCATGATACAATACAATGGTGTGTATTTAGAAAAATTTTTCACCTTTACTTTTTTTTATGAAGTCAGCTATTCTAAAACACAATTATTTTTATTGTAATTGAATTAACAAAAAAAAAAACTTTTGTTGACTTTTAAAATAAGTTATATGATGTACTAATGGTTAGTAACAAAAACTAATTTGTGGATTAATACTGCTTTTAAAACACTTAGCGAGTGTTTTTTTTTCCAAACCAGTTATTTGATTAACCAAAAACACCTTGTATATTTTTATATTTTAAAGGTTGGGTTAAAATAAAGGTTTTTATTTTTATTTATAGATAGCATGTGAGAAGAAATTTCAGATAGACCAACATGTGAGAACTGCTTCACACATTGCAAAAAAAGGAAAAATAGGAGGAAAACATCAAACTTCAATGGCTAATTGTTTCCAATCTACTTCAAAAAAATTAGATGAGCAAGAAACTTTTAATGAAGACTTGTGTCGCGCATTAGTGTCTGCAAACATACCGCTTTCAAAATTAGCAAATGTAAATTTTAGTTCGTTTCTAAAAAAATATTGCAAACTTAATGTTCCAAGTGATCGGTCTCTAAGAAGAAATAATGTGAACGGGCTATACTCGTCGGTGTTAATTAATATTAAGGAAGAAATTGCAGATAATTATTTTTACATATCTGTAGACGAAACCACTGATTCCTCAGGAAAGTATATTGCTCATTTATTGATTGGTGTTCTTAAACAAGATACCTTACCAAAATCTCATCTTATTTCATGCCAGCAACTTGAGAAAACAAATGCTTTAACAATTTCGCGTTTTATACAAGAAACATTAGCAACTGTTTTTCTTCCGACAACTATTCCTTCTAATAAATTACTGCTTATTTTATCGGATGCTGCTCCTTATATGGTGAAAGCAGGACAAAATTTAAAAATATTTTTCCCAGATTTAATACATGTTACTTTATGTAGCGCATGGATTAAACAGAGTTGCAGAGGAAATACGAAAAAAGTTTCCTCTTGTAAATACCATGATATCCAGTGTCAAAAAAGTATTTCTTAAATCTCCTATAAGAATTCAACTTTATAAAGAAATGCTACCTAACATTCCTCTTCCACCACAACCTATTTTAACGCGATGGGGAACATGGTTAGAAGCAGCTAATTTTTATGCAGATCATTTTGTTAAAATAAAGAACATAATTGATACGTTAACAGATGAAAGTTCCCAATCTCTTTTGGATTCTAAACAAACTTTTCAGAGTAACTTGCTTCAACAAGAACTTTCATTTATAAAATCAAATTTTAGTTTTGTTCAAAAAGCAATTACTCAGTTAGAATCACCAAAACTGTCATTGTTCGAAAGTACAGCATTAATAAAAGAATTTGCGTCATGTTGTGGAACGTTAGAGGTAATATTGGAAAAGATATTTTAAAAAAAATTGAAGCTACTATGGAAAAAAATAAAGGTTACCATATTCTTTCTGAAGTAGTCAGTGTTCTAGCTGGAAATATTTCGGAAACAATTAATTTAGAACCAAATGTTTTGGTTAGTTTGAAAAATGCTCCCGTTACATCAGTTGATGTTGAACGAAGTTTTTCCATATATAAATATATGTACTCAGACAGAAGCCACAAGTTTTTGTTAGAAAATTTTGAACACCACTTGGTCATTTATTGTTACCATAATTCTAAATAAGTTTATTCATACTTAAAAATGATGTAGTTACTTAAAATAAATGTAAATCTTAATGAATAGTAGGAAATATTTAGTTATGTACACTTTTTTTTTTTTAAATAAAATTGTTACTATTTTACGATTTTTTTATTTATTTGTATGCAGATTTTGTAAAATATTTGCATATTTTCGGGTAAACACGTGCATATTTATGCGCATATTTTCTACATTTTTATTTGCATATTTGCCGAAGTCTAGTTATTATTATTTCTGTCAAATTATCTGGGGACTGGTTTTTAAGCCAATATATTAGGGTGTAAATAATATGTGAATTCTTATTCTGTCCTCCACATCCATCGCAGAATAGTTTGAGAAGATGTACTCCTTCATAATTCAAACTTTGAAGATGATGAAATAAAGCAGAACCAATTTGAATGGCCCCTCTTCCAGCCAAATCTTCGGTCCAGACATAGAATATCGGATGACGAGACGTGATAGGAACGCAGCAAAAACCATACCAACTAATTTGATGAGAATAAAACGCATCCCCGATTGGTGTTCGGGGTAGCGGTTGAACTTGCTGAAGGTCGAAACAAAAGGTCATCCTATTATCAGGTTTTTCTTGATCGCGAGTTCATAAAAAGTGTTTGCCCTTTTTCTATGTACGCGGTACTCCATAATGAGATTTTGTCTTCGCTGTAGGTCTCTTGTGTGTCTTAATTGCTCTTTTAACCTGGTGCACTTGAAACACACATCTGCCGCAGGGAATGAGAAGCCGACATTAAAATCATTTAAAAATATATTTCTGAACATATCGTAGGTTACTTGATTTTCAAGATTACATTGCCTGTTATATATTTTATGCAGCTTTGCCACAGAAAGAGTTGCAGAAAGATTTATACGTTTCGATTTTTTTCTATTATAGTGGCTTTTTTCTACCACGCAAAGAACCAATGACGCAGTTTTCTTGGATACTCTATCATCTTTCCTTTTCTCCTTCGGAACACCTCCTTCCTCCAAAACCTTTGTAACAGTGACAAGTCTGTGTTTAGTTACGCCAAAAACAGCAGAGAAAAAAGTTTTGCAAACCCTAACCATATTTTCATCATGTAACTTTGACTTTAACATGTAACAAATTGTTGCGTTCCTTTCTTTCATTTCTTTATTTTGTTTGCGTCGTTTAACTGTACCAACAGACATATATTTACATAAAAACATATCCTGTCGGATTTTCTCTTCGTTACTATAAAATTGTTTTCTAAGACTTATAATATCTTGCGTACTCACTTTGCACCATTCATATGTTTTACCATCATGACTACAAGGACATGTAAAACCTTCTAATCTAGGGTCGGGATCTAAATACCTAAAATTACAAAAAAATTAGTAAAATCGCAGTTTTAAAACAATACCTAACCCTACTTTTGCTTTTTACTCGCTTCCTTTTTGTTCTCGCGTCTTTTTCTTTTCCTGCTTTCATCACTTCCTTCACTTACACTAATATTAATATACAATTTTTAACACACTACTTTTATTAAGCACGATTGAAATAACCCACGTGTGATCATAATAAATGTCAGTAACGAACTAAAAATTGCAACAGAATACGCACAGACTTGTTTATTTGGATATATCCGCTTTTGCCTGCAAAATTTGGATATAACCAGTTTTGCTTCAAAGGTCGTACTTTAGTTAACGATTTTGGAGGGATTCATACGGTTTTGGTTGCAAATCAGTATGTAGACCTATAGATATCATGGCTTAAACCCAGAAACCACCAAAACATGATTTTGTGTAAAAAGTGGATATATTCGGTTTTGCACGCGAGCTCCTCATTTAGTCTTCATCACTTACACCACTGCTGCTATCTTCTTCTCTAAATCGGTAATCTTTTCAGATTGATGACCAAATTCTGTGAGCAGTTTGTTATAAAAGTTTTGAGCCTGTTTTTTTTTTCAAATATTGGGTTAAATTTTCTTTTTTCATCTGAGGAATATCCAAACGCATACTATACAACGGTTTAGTTGTTACGGAGTTACCGGTTCTGAAATGTTCAATACATGCACTGATTAACATGAGTTACGGTAAACGGTGATAGTTTGCTCCACTCATTCTTGATAACGTTTTAATATTTTTAACGCATTTCGACGGTTTCAGATTTTTTATGCTTTTCAATCAGTGATAAGGTTTTCTACAAGGTTTTGAAAATGAGTCTACCCAGTTTCTGTATCAAATGAGGTTGAACCTGAAATTGCACGATGTTTGTTACTCCTCACCAATTAATACGTACAACGAAATTATGAAAGCTCTTGACGAAGCTGCAATGCAAGCTATTGGAGAAGTGGATAGCATAAAAAATAGAAATGAATGGTGGAATAAAAAATAGAAGATCTTGTGGGGAAGAAGAAGAATATGTATAACAAATGGCTAGCAACAAAGGACCCTTACTATCGACAACAGTACAACAGCTTAAACAAAGAAGTAAAAAGAGAGGTAAGTACTGCCAAAAATGAGATGTGAAATGAAGCCTGCGATAATGTAGAAAATTTTATGGGTACAGCAAGAAGTAAAGAAGCCTGGGAAACAATTAGAGGTAGTAGAACAGATAGAAAAGAATGCAGTAGGTTAACTCTAATAGCCCCAGAATTATGGGTCGAATATTATGAACAAATGTTGACAGAAGATCGAACAGAATTCCAAGATATTGGCTACCAAAAAATATGATATTTCCTACCGCGAAGTAACTGAAATAACACCAGATGAAATTAAAAAACACGCCAACGCTATGAAAAATGGAAAGGCTTCAGGACCGGGGGGAGTACCCATCGAACTGATTAAATATGGCCCTGACAAACTATTTCAGCTATTGGCTTATACTGTTAATTTATTCTTGAGATGAGAAGAGCTACCCCCAGAATGGAAAACTGCATATATCAGCAATCTATATAAAAGTAAAGGCGACAGAAAAGATTGTAAGAACTACCGAGGGCTTAGTGTAACTAACTCAATCTGTAGAGTCTACGGGAAGATAATTAAAAGCCGAATTGAAGATTGTTGGGAAGACGCTGAAGATCAGAGTGGCTTTCGTACTGGTCGTTCTTGTATAGACAATGTGTTCTGCCTAAAACAAACAATAGAAAAGCGTTTGGAACATAATATGGAGACACACATGGTATTTATGGATCTTCAAAAAGCGTATGACAGTGTCCCATTAGCCAAGCTATGGCAGGTGCTAGAAGACAAGAATATTCCACCGATTTACATTAATGCTGTAAGGGAGTTGTACGATGATATGACGAGTGTAATAAAGATTGGACAAAAAGTGACAAAAAAGATAAAAGTGACCAAACGACTTCGCCAAGGCTGCTGCATTGCACCTACACTCTTTAAGATTTATTTGGAGGGGGTTTTGGATATTTGGAAAAGAAATGTGAACCTATGGGTGTTAAAATTGGAGACCATAGACTGTACAGCTTGCATTTTGCTGATGACTAAGTAATACTTGCAGAAGATCAAGATGATATCCACTACATGTTACGAAAAATAGATGAAGAATATACAAAGTGGGGCTTATCAATTAATCTATCAAAAACAGAGTACGTAGTAGTGGGAGGTGAAGGAAAGCACTTAGAACTAGGAAGCAAACAAATTCAAAATACTGATAGCTATAAATATCTCGGTGTAAACATTACAAACAATGGTCGGAATACAAAAGAAATAGCTACTAGAATTGGTCAAAGAAATTCAGCAATACGTCAACTGAATAGTATACTTTTCAATAACCACATCACCCGAAACACAAAAATTAGGATATACAAAAGTATCATAGAAAGCATTGCTACATATAGTTCAGAGCTTTGGGTAATAAATAAAAATGACGCATCCAAAATAATAGCAATGGAAATGAATTATTGGAGAAGATGTTGCCAACTCACTAGAAGAGATAGAGTAAGGAATACTGAAATCAGATAGCGTATGGGCATAGACATTGACATCCTGGAAACTATAGAATGCAAAAAGGCAGAAATGGTATGGCCATGTAGAAAGGATGAATGATCAACGATGGCCAAGAGAATGTTACAGTGGATCCCTACCAACCGCAGGAAAAAAGGAAGACCAAGAAGATCGTGGAGACAAGAAGTAAATGGTGCAATGGAAGATAGGGGTCTACAAGTAGATGACTGGAACGATCGCAAGCGTTGGAAGCTAGATTGGGAGAAACGGCGGCAGCTGTTTATATATATATATATATATATATATATATATATATATATATATATATATATATTTTATTTAAAAAAAAATCCTAAATAGGAAAATTCAGACTGAAGAAATAAAACGAAGAAGAAAGTTAGTTTGGGCAGCATTCGGTAAACTGAACTATATACTCAGAAATCAACAAATTCAATTACATCTTAGATCTAAAGTTTTTGATGCATGCATTATTCCGATATTAACTTATGCGGCACAAACATGGACAATCACAAAAAAGAATATGAATATACTTAGAGTCACTCAACACGCGATGGAAAGAGCACTGCTAGGTATATCACTTAAGGACAAGAAAACAAACACATAGATAAGACAGAAAACCAAAGTCAGCGATGTGGTGCAAAAATCATTAAAGTTGAAATGGGAATACGCTGGACATGTAGCTAGGAGCGATCTAAACAAATGACACAGATCAATTTTAACCTGGAGACCATACCAACACAAAAGACCCAGAGGCAGACCTCCTACGAGATGGACAGATGATCTAAAAAGGACTGCCGGGAAAAATTGGGTACAAGTAGCGTACTATAAAAAACAATGGAAAGGAAGACTTGAAGAGGCTTATGTTCAGATGTGGACGTGAATGGCTAGACGAAGAAGAAGAAGAAGATGTACTTACCATGTCAGTCGTTCACTAAGTGGTACTTACCACATTTTGGCATTAAAATTGACAGTGTTGATAAGGAAAAAATACCGGTAAATAGTGTTTTTGTAAAATTTTATTCATTTTTGAACTATATTCACAATACTCTTTATTACCACTTTATTGGATTTTGAATTTATTCAGAATCTTTATTATCATCTCGTAATGCTATCGTAAAACAGGGTAAAGATTCATAAAACGATGTATAATCATTGGGTATTATTCCACTGCTGACAATGAAAGTAAGTCCTTTTTGCTTGTTTGGATGAGCGTGTTGTAATGATACTGACTCCCATTGTTTTACCTATGAATAAAAAAGATAGAAATCTATGAAGATTTTTTATAAACAGACGAATTAAACTCATACAATTATTATTTTTACCTGTGCATTCCTCTTCTGATTGATATTGATTTCCAGAAATTGTTCGTTTGAAAGTGTATATTTGTAAAGAATCGAGTAGGGTGTCTGCTTTACAATCCGGAACCATTTAATTTTAAGCCAGTTAACGGAATCAACTGTATTATTTTTGGTAGTATTGTGTAGCGTTTCCTTTGACAGAAAGTGTAGGTTATAAATCTCCTCATATGTCAATGTTTGAACAATATACGGTCTAGCAGCAGATATATAGCAGTACTAGTTTGGTCAGGGTATGACGATATTTCATGATTTTATATTTTTATTTAGTGTGTTTGTCGTTTTTTTTTAAATTGTTAATATTAAATATCTGTTTTTGCAGAAAATCATATTGGAAAAACAAAAACACTGAAATATCATAAACCTTTACCATGGTGGTCCTCAGAATGCAAAGAAGTCGTAAAAACATTTAAAAGAGCTTTCAATAGGTTTAAGCATCACAAAATCAATAAAACTGTGGCAGAATACAAAAGACGTCGAGCAGAAGCTAGATATATTCTTTAAAAATGCAGGAAAACGTCATGGCAAAAATTTATTTCAAGTATAAATAGTTCTACCTCAGCAAGTAAAGTGTGGCAAAATATGAGAAAAATATCTGGGAAAAAAGTGTTCAAACAAAATACCTTTCCTAGCAAAAGATAACAAAATTATAACCGACCGAAATGAAATTGCTGAACTATTCGCCAGTAAATTTGAGACCAATTCAAGTAACGATAACTATCCACCGGACTTTAAGCTTAAGAAAGAAAGCGCAGAGAAAACAAAGTTGGAGTACCACTCTCACGAGTATAATATACTTAATGTACTGATTACAATGCAAGAACTCAAGGATGCCCTAATGTCAAGTAAAAATTCCGCTCCAGGTCCAGACGGTATACCATTAATTTTTTGTTAAACCTACCAGAAAATGGAAGGTCTTGGCTATTAAAATTGTACAATTTTATTTGGACAAATCAGGTTTTTCCATCTGTATGGTAAGACAGCATTATAATTCCTCTGATCAAACCCAACAAAGACAGAACAAATATAGACTCGTACCATCCTATATCACTCACTAATGTAGCATGCAAAGTTCTAGAAAAAATTATAAACAAAAGACTGTTGTGGTACTTAGAACAAGAAAAAACTTTTAATTCCTCAGCAAAGCGGCTTCCGTCAAAATAGATCATGCGTAGACAACTCAGTAGATTTAGAGTCAGAGATACACGAAGGTTTTGCAAATAATCAAGAGACCATCGCAGTATTCTTCAATATCACCAAGGCATACGACACGGTTTGGAGATTTAATATTATATCAAAATTACACAAATGGGGAATCAGGGGTAATATGCTAAGATTCATAGAAAACTTTCTTCAGTCAAGAGCTTTCTCTGTTCGCGCCGATAATTCCACTTCATCAAAAAAAATTCAGAAAAAACGGAACACCTCAGGGTCAGTTATGAGCCCAACTTTTTTCTCGTGGCTATTAACGATATACCGGATCACTGCTCCCCGCTAGTTAAGGGAAGACTATATGCCGACGATCTGGTTCTATTTGCAAAGGGCAAGAATATGAGAATGATTCAAAAACACTTAAGAATCTATTTATAAATTAGAGATATGGTCAATGTCAGTAGGCGTGCAATTCTCCCCACTAAAAACAAAATGCATGCTTTTCTCAAGAAGGCACCGGCCACAGAGAACATCTTTAAAACTGTATGGCGAGCCGCTTAAATTCGCAGAAAAAATTAATTTTCTCGGAATGGTATTTGACCAAAAACTAACACGGAAACAACATATTTTAGAAATAAAACAGTCTTGCCAAAATGTATTAAATGTAATGAAAACATTATCAAATAAAAAATGGGGATCCGACGAAACGTTATTAAATATTTATAAGTCACTCGTTAGATCAAAAATAGATTATGGGGCTATTGTGTATGCCTCCGCTAAAAAACATGTTACCAAGCAACTGGAAGTCATTCAGAACACAGCACTTCGCATTGCCATAGGTGCATTTAGAACCACACCAGTTAAGAATCTCCAATGCCTCACAGGAGAGCCACCTCTTAATCTACGAAGAAATTATTTATGCCTTTCGTATGCAGCATCAGTCGCCAGCAACAAATTCCACCCAGTATTTCAAAATGCATTTACGGACCGTTACCTAGAAGCTTATAACAAAAAGTATGTTCGATCCACCATTCTACGAAAGAGTTCGAAGAAATTTAAAAGATCTACAACTCCAAATTTCTGGCCTCTTTCCTTCAAATGTAAAAACTCCACCTCCCTGGTTAATCATGATTCCCGAAAATCAATACGACGCTACTCCAATATAACAAATCAGACACATCACCCACTGTAATCCGACAGTCATGTTTAAAGGAACTCGAGACTTACGGGAAAAGCTTTTGCATTTATACAGATGCCTCCAAATCTGCAAATGACGTAGGAGCAGCATTTGTCACTCCATATTCCTCTTCCCAATTTAAATTAATGCCAGCCACTTCTATATACACAGCAGAATTATATGCAATATTACAAGCCCTCATTCATATCAAAAGTACAAACCATTCTTCTTCCGTCATTATCACAGATTCTCTAAACTCCTTAACAACAATCGGTCAACTATATACTAAGAACCCTATAGCCTTACTTGTCAAAAACGAACTTGCTGCCTTACAAGAATCTGGTTCAGAAGTCAAATTTATGTGGGTTCCATCTCACACGGGAATACAAGGTAATGAAAACGCAGACCTCCAAGCAAGAGAAGCTACCAAAAATGATCAAGCTATAATAGTGTCAAAGACTATCTGCAGTGATATAAAACAGTTCGTTAAAGAAAAAGTGATTAGTGCGTGGCAAAATAAGTGGAACTTATCGGAATCTAAATTAAAAGAAAATTAAATCGACAGTGAAACCGTGGCGCCTAGTAAACTTAAAAAGAGCTGACCAAGTCAAAATTTCTCGACTTCGATTAGATCATACCAATATTACTCATAAGCACCTAATAAGTAAAGAAGACATTCCAGTGTGTGATTACTGTCAAGTCAATATTACTGTTAAACATCTCCTAACAGAATGTGGAAAATATACAGTTAACAGACAAAATATACAGTTAACAGACAAAATAACAATATTCCAGTGACTTAAAAACAGTATTAGGTGAACATTTAAATACTAAAAACTTAATTAGATTTCTAAAAGAAACATCTTTATATAATTTAATATAATGTAGTATCTAATGTCGCTAATGACCCAGGTGGTTGAAGCGACTATTATTAGTAAATAAAAAAAAATATCTGTTTGTAATGTTTAAATTCACAAGAATTTTATATGTATGTATGTAAAAAATTTTACTATTCCTTTGACGTTGGCCAAAAACAAAACTATTTTATGTATTGACTAAATAAAATGTATTCTATTCTAATAACAATCATTCTTTATGAAGTTCCGTCTATGCATTCAAATAGAAGAGGAATAAGAAGGGGAAAAGAAAAAATAAGATTTGTTCATAAAAAATATTTTTTCTTTATTTGAATTGCACTGGAAGCAGATTCCAACTAAAAATTCCAAAACATGGGTGGTCATTAATTTTAACATATTATTATATGAAATACGTTTTCGTTTGTTTTAATTGCACTTAAAGATAATATTTCCTTCTTTAAAGTTTATACTGAAGGAATAATCTATTTGAGTTACAAGTTTTCCCGGGAATAAGGTAACGCCCTGTCGAGTATGCATATCCCAATCGATTTTTTCTCCGATGATCACAGGAGAAATTGGTCCTGTCGTGATGGTACTCTTCGTCGAGTCAGTGAGGTACCAGTCAATCCACAGTGCGATACCGTTACACACCAGGTCACTGGAATCAAAAAATAATATTTTATTATAATGTTGATAAAAAACAAAGTAAATTAGAAATTTAATATTTCTTATTTCAATAAAATTGGTTATTTATTTTTGAACGATATGGCTGAAGATTGGTGCAAAAATGTAAAAAAAAACTGATAACTGACTGAATGACTGAAGATTAGTGCAAAACTTCACCTAAAGATGAACCTGCTGAAAAAAAGATTAAAAGGCGTTAGAATCATTCGTCCAACATTGCAGCAAATCAAACAAATGCAACTAAACATGACGAAGGACATTGAATTTCGCATAAATATTAAATTTTAAATATTTAAAAAATACGACTTTTTATTAAAATCAAAAAAGGAGATTGATTTTAAAATATTTGTTCTTGACCCATCTTATTCTATTCACAGCAGCTCGAAATAGATCAGTTGTCGTTAGACAAGTCCATTTCCTAAGATTGGCCAGACAGGATATAAGTCTACGTCCAGGCCCTCTCTTACCCCCAATCTTACCTTGTAGAATCAACTGTAGAAGTCGGTATTTATCACTACGCATGATGTGGCTAAAGTAACCCAATTTTCTCTTTTTTATGGTGTTAATAATTTCTTTCTTTTCTTAGCCTCTGGAGAATAGGTGTGTTACTTGTGGGGTGTATATATGAGACCCTCAACATACCTCTGTAGCACCACATTTCAAATGCCTCCATTATGGCATATTCTGTCAGGCTCCAGCTTTCTACTCCTTAGAGGAGGGCACTAAAGACGAAACATCTAAGAATTCTTATGCGTATATTGATACTTAAAGATAAGTTGCAGAGAATCTTACTAAGGCTGTTGAAAGAGCTTCCGGCTTTTTCAATACGAGTTTTTATTTTGTAGCTGTGATCCCAAGTATCCTTAAAATTGTAGCCCAAATAGCATATTTTTTCCACTCTTTCTAACGGTGTACCGTAATTGTAATTTGCACGTTTATGGCGGTGTTCTTACTAATGATCATTATTTTTGTCTTCTTTTAGGCCGTATTTGTTACATGCTTCTACAATATTATCCATCATCCTTTCAAGCCCCTGCGCACTATCGACCAGTAACACTGTATCGTCTGCATATCTAATGTTGTTAGATATAGAATAAGTTGGCCATTTACAGCAATCCCATCTTCTGATTCGTGTAAAGCCTCTCTCAAGATGTTTTCAGAGTATATGTTAAATAATGCCGGTGACAATATGCAACTCTGTCTAACTCCTTTTTCGACTGTGTTCTCGGACAGTTAATTTTCTAACCCGTACTGTTGCTTTTTGTTGGAGATATAACTTTGAGATCAGTTTTTCTTACCATCCTTACCATCGAGTCCTGATATTTTTAGGATCTCGATTAGTTTTCCATGTGGGACTTTATCAAATGCCTTCTCGAAATCAATGAAACAAGCATACACATCGCAGCTGACATCCCTAGCTCTCTGTATTAGAACTTGCAAACTAAAAAGTGCTTCTCTCGTTCCCAGTCCTGCTCTAAATTCAAATTGAACTTCACTCAGGTGTTCTTCTAATTTGGTGTATATGCGCGAGTGAATGATAGTAAGGAATGAGTACATAGCTCATCAAACTAATTAATCTACGTTCTTCACATTTTCTAGCGTTGGATATTTTTAGAAAGTGAAACGAATATTGATAGTAGCCACAGCCAGTCTTTTGGTAAGGTCTCTTTTTTGGTCTTTTTCATTGCTGCTAGATCATTTATACACATTGAAAACAGTAAAGGATCTAAAACAGTACCTTGAGACACACCATACTCAATGATTTTGTCAGCAATTGCTTTATTAATCTTGCCAATTTGCGATCTTTTTTTTTAATAACTTTGAAATAGTAAGTAAGTTAATCAGCACTTAACAACTGCTGATGACTAACAGTGTCAAATTCCTCAGCTAGATCCAAAAATATCGCTAAAGTAGGAGAGCCATTAAGTAGTTAGTAAGAATTCCAAGACCACCGGATAATAAGTTTAATGAGTCATACGCTCAAAATATTTTTAAAAATTATACACCGGAGAACACACAACAAACTTGAGCAGGACATAAGTGACACAAAATTTGGATTTAGAAATGCACTGGGAGCGAGGGAAGCCCTGTTCGCTGTAAATGTACTTATGCAAAGGTGCATGGATGTTAATCAGCCAGTATATATGTGTTTCTTGGATTACAACAAAGCCTTCGATAAGGTCAGACATTACCGTCTTATCGAATTACTTGAAAAGAAAAACTTAGATATGAGAGACATCAGGATCATTAGTCTCCTACTTTGTTTAATTTGTATTCAGGAAATAATCCAGGAAACACTAGAAGAACTAACTATGGGAATAAAAGTAAATGGCCGACCAATCAATAATATACGGTTTGCCGACGACACTATTTTATTAGCGGAATGTCTTGAGGATTTACAACAAAATGGTTGACAGAGTAATAGAAGTCAGTAAAGAAAACGTGAAGTCCCTAAACACAAAAAAGACACAATTTATGGTAATTACAAAAGCCCAACAGCGCCAAGAAAACATAACAATGCATGGAGAACAAATTAAAAAAGTTGAAAAATATAAATATCTGGGTACAATAGTCAATATAATGAGTATACAGAAGAGATTAAGGCAAGAATAGGACAGGCAAGAAATTCTTTCAACAAACTGAAAAAATTACTCTGCAGCAGGGACATTTCAATTTCTTTAAAGATAAGACTTCTGAGATGCTACGTGTTCTCCGTATTATTTTATGGGTTGGAGGCTTGGACTTTAAAGAAAGATGTTTCGGATAGATTGGAAGCCTTGGAGTTATAGGCCTACAGAAGGATATTAAGAATAAGTTGGGTAAATAGAGTCACGAATGTCGAGCTGTTGAGAAGAATGGGAAAAGATAAAGAGCTCTTAAATACAGTTAAAGTCAGAAAACTGCAATATCTGGGACATGTTATGAAGGGCGAGCGTTATAACTTGTTGCAATTAATGAAAGAATACAGGGTAGAAGGAGTTGCGGAAGAAGACGCATCTCCTGGTTGAATATTTTGAGAGCTTGGTTTAACTGCACTTCTGCTGACCTCTTTAGAGCAGCGGCGTCGAAAGCTCGAATTGCCATGATGCTTGCCAACCTTCTTAGAGGAGATGGCACGTGAAGAAGAAGGAGAGCCATTCTCCAGCATCTTATATAAATAATCAGTAGCTGACGTTATAGCATCTGAAGTGGAATATTCCTTCTTAAATCCAAATTGGTTTGAAAACTAAAATCTGTTTTTAAATCATCATAATTCATTTTTCCTAAATTTAGTTTTGCATTCAATTTTATTTTTTAAAAGAAAAACTTACAAATGTTGCTTTATGATCAGTCACGGGGAGATCCAGAACAGCTGATAAAGCATTATGATTGATACAAAACTTACTTTTTACATCAATGTCTTCTTCTTCTTCTTTTTACATAGACATGACTCTATCTGTTTTTCAATGTGCCTCCAGTAAGTTGTTGTTCCACCGTTTTCCTGGTCTTCCTACTGATCGTCTTCCTATTGGGGAACCGTCTCTTGCCGTCTTTACTACTCTATTTGTTGTTATTCGGCTTATATTATCGTTCCATTCTATTTCTTACCCAGTTCTTGATATTCTCCACCTTGCATCTACGTCGTAGATCTGTACTTCTAGCTCTGTCCCATATTGTCTCGTACCATAAATTTTTCTAAATGTTTTCATCTCTGCTGTTTCTAACATCCTTTTTGTCCTCTCTGTATCAGGTCTTAATTCTGCCGCGTATGTCATTATTGGTCTGATGACTGTTTCGTAAATTACAAAACAGTCACATTTACATCAATGTGGTCAATATAACTACGAGAATTGCTCTGATTCTAGTATTTTTATTTATTATTGATAAAAAAATTATGTTCACCCAATATACTTAGTTACTCAGAAGAATCTGGTGCCATATTTTTGATATTAATATTAATATCACCCAATACAACATGATATTTACAAACAGAATTTTTAGTGATTTCTGAATATTTATCTAGACCAATACAAAAATGCTCTTCATCTGTCGATGGTGGTCTGTAAATTAGTGTTATTATTGTATTTTGATTATACAGTGCGTTAAGTTTTTGATTAGGTATTGCACACTATACGGAGCGCTAAAATCGGCAACGTTGCAAATGTTCGTTCTCCGACCCGAAAATCTACACCGACAGAAAATCATTTATTTTAGTTTAGTAACTCACAACAACGTTAGGGATGTACTTCTCTGTCGTCCGATCTCATGTTTCATTACGTAAAGCCGATTTAAATAATAGGAAATTCGATAAAAATGCACTGAACTAATCGGTGCATTGTTATCGATTTTTATTAATGTGCAAATTTTTTTGTGGTTGAATTAAAAATAAAAGCGTATTTCTTTAAAAAGATAAAATAAAAAATATACTCTTATTGAAAATTAAAATATTCCTAATAAAATAAAAAATAATTCTTTATGACCTACAGAAATGGTTCAAATAGTTGACCTTCTACGGCTGAACAGTACCCCAATCTGTCATAAAAACTTCTGCGAACAGATGAAAGAGTTTCTGCTGTAACAGAATTGGAGACTTCTCTTATTCGATTTTTTAATTCATCCAATTTTGGGCTCTAGCCTCAGGATGAGCGTAGATAATGCTTTTTTAAATGTCCCCAAAAAAAGAAGTCCATGGGTGTAAGATCTGGAGATCGCACAGGCCACTTAATATCGCCTGTTCCACTGATAACTCGATTCGGGAAAGTATTGTTTAAATACTTCCTAATAATTCGAGCGTTGTGAACTGAACAGCTATCTTGATGAAACCAAACATTCTCCAGATTTACATCAGGAAGATTGAGAATAGCGGGAAGAACATGATTCTGTAACAAATCGAGGTATACTCTACTATTCAAGTTGCCCTCAATAAAAAATGGACCTATTATAAGGTCTCCTAAAATGCCAGTCCAGACGTTAACTTTTTGAGGACGTTGAGTTCGGTAAACAACACTTCTGTGCTGGTTTTCCCGCGCCCAATACCTCGTAATGGAAGGAGTGTGTTCCCTACTAACGAAACAGAAGATTCATCAGTGAATAACATGATTTTAATAAAATTTGTTCACTTTAGCCTTCGTTATTAGAGTTTCACAAAACTCATCTTCGAAAGTAATCGTCTGGATAAAGCTGCTGCGTTTTCGAATATTTAAAATTCTTGTAACCGTGCTTTTTCCATACTTTCGTTACAGTAACATTGCTAACATCTAACTCTCTAGCAACGCTTCTACTTGAACGTGTTGAATCTACCTCGATTGTTGCACAAATTTGTGTATCCCGGTATTCTCTTTTCTCAACTTTTTCTGGTAACACTTCTCGAGCGTGACATTATCTGCAATTTTTGAGGCAATAACAACTCTCAAATTTTTAACAATATTATAAATTGACTGTACACAAGGAATTGGTCTTCCCTCAAAAAACACAGAAAATAAATCTACACACTGTTGCGCAGAATTGCCACTGTAAAAACCATTTTATTATTTGAGCTTTTTCCGCGGCCATATAAACAGACATGTTTACAAAAATAAATTAAAACTCTACGCTGTTATACCTTAAACAAACCACGGTATAATGACAATATGACAAATTTGCCGACCGGCGACGTGCAACGACGAGTCAACGAAGCAGATATGTAGTGCAAGTCGAAGACGCGCAGTGTTGCCATTTATAGAGTGTATACCTAATCCAAAACTTAACGCACTGTATTTACCTAATATCATCATCATCAGTAGCTCGACAACCCTTTCTGGAGCCTGGCTTATTCTAGGATTTTCCGCCATTCTGTTCTGTTCCTTGCTTTGTTTTTCAGTTGGTAATCTTAAGTGTTTTCAGAATCTTGTTCCACTTGTTCCATGTATCTAAGTTTGGGGTCTTCCCTTTTACCTTCTCCCTACTGGTGTTTGCCTCATTATCTGTTTTGGAGTTTCAGTCTCCAACATCCATTCAACATGGCCCATCCAGCGCAGACGTCAGATCTTTATGGATGTTATGATCTCGGGTTCATTGTATGCTGTGTATAGTTCAAAGTTATATCTTCTGCGCCATATGTCGTCATTTTCCTTTACACCCTTATATATGTGTCTAAAGATTTTTTGTTCAAATGTACCTAATAGGTTCTCATCGCTTTTCGACAGTGTCCATGTCTCTGATCCATATACAAGGACCGGTTTTATCAGGGTCTTGTACATTTTGCATTTGGTTTTTCTTGTAATGTTGTTAGATCTTAGATGTTTAAGCAGTCCATTATATGTTTTATTAGTAATATGTATTCTTCTCTTAACTTCTTCACTGACATTGTTATCTGGTAAATAGTGATCCTAGATATGAAAACTTTTTCACGCTTTCGATGTTATAGTCTCCTATTGTCAGATTCTGTAGGTTTTTTGGCCTGTCAATTTACTGACCTTCATGTATTTGGTTTTTATTTCGTTAATGTTTAGGCCACTGTTTTGTGCCGCTCTTTCTATCGCATTAAATGCTTCTATCTTTCGCTTCTAGCTATAATATCAACATCATCTGCAAATGCCCATATTTGTACACTTTTTGTTATTATTGTTCCTCTGGTGTTGACTTTAGCCTCCTAATTATTTTCTCTAATGTGATGTTGAATAGAATACAGGATAGGAAATCTCCCTGTCGTAAGTCCGTTCTCACATGGATTGTATCGTATTGCATCTGTTAGTTCGTTTTGAATTCGAATTTACCTAATATAGTTATCTCTAATACCTTACATACATTAATGTTTACAATCTTCCACGTAAATCTTAAATTCTTTTTTATGTATACAACGACACCATGATTTTGATTTATATCTCCTTAATTATATAAAATTGTATTATCTATTTGAAATGAAGTAAAAATGGAGTAAAACATGGAGGACTATGCTTTCAAATTAGAAATGAAACTGAAGATGATATGAGCATTCTTTAAAAAGAGAAGAAGTCAACTTCTCGAAGTAAACAACGAAATTAAAACAAACTATCTGAGGGAAATACAAAAATTACGTTGTGAATGTTAAAAGATGAGAAAGAGGTTCTATTCAGGGTAAAAGTAGTCGAAAAAATGTGTTCAAACACGAAAGGAAATCCCTAATACAATTAGAGGAATTTGACTTGTATTATTAGAGGTACTGCTATTGAAATACTTGGAAAAAAATCTCTGGAAAGAATTTTGAGAATAAAGGGATCTGGTGGTGGTCAAACGAGACACAAGGAAACCTAAAGAAGAAAATAAAACTGTGTAAAACAGTGGCAAGAAAATATAGATCTTCAAAACTATCTGTTCGTGAAAAAAACAGTTTATTTATAATCTAGCGACAAATTCTTTCGGAATGCTGGAAATGTAACAAAAAAGATTTACGTGTTTTAAAGACGTATTTACAGACCTTTGTGCTTAGAAGCTAGGTTATGTTATATTTTATAATTTTTTAAATATTATAAATACTAATTTACCTTTTGATATTAAATGATCCATTGCATTCAGCTTTTTCGGTGGTGTCAATGAGACTAATTAATAAAAGTTCTTGTACTTCACTTAGCGCTACCCCAGGATACTCCCAAAGAGGTTGAGCTTCCACAATATCATCTACCTTACTTGACCGCTGAAAATACAGAATATATAGAACTGTGTAAAGTAATGTTAGGTTATTGCAAATTTAATAGAGTTAATATTGTTCTGAAGCTATTTTCTTGTGGCATTGTAAATTAATTACTATTTAACTAGGAATAAGCCACAATTAAAGATAAAAATACGTTTATTGACGTTTCAAATTCCACTTCGGAAATCGTTCTCAAAATACAAACAGTAAATTAAACAAATTTTGTTTTTTGTTAAACAGTGAAAAATTCTTCTAATAATTTAATTTTATCTGACTCATTTATATTGACAATTCAGACATACATTATGCATTTTAAAGTAGACGACTTTAAAATGATATTGCCAATATTGTTGAGTTGCGCTCTTGGGACGACTTTACTTATAAATAAGATAGTTCATTCGATTACATGAAATCAACTTAACTGAATTACTCCATTAACATCAATCTTATATTAAAAATAGACAATTTGATAGATCTCAAATATGTAAACAAGCATGGGATAATCAACATAGGGTTCAATGGAATAATTCAAATGTAGTCCTAAAAGAAACGGATGGTAAAAAAAGAAAAATCAAAGAAGCGGCTCTAATTATGCTAAATGAGGCCAATTTGTGTCGCAAATTCCTCGGCAGAATGTAGTAGGATCTGCTTACCAATATTGAAAGAGGAAGTTATTAATAAGAAAATACCAGTATTAGTAAGTCAGTAACATATAGAGGATACATCATTTATGTTTTTTAAATAACGTACATATAAAAACAGAATTTGATGTTTGTTGAAGGTAAACTAAATTCACGAACAAATACTTACAATGTCGGGATAGTATTATGAGGTTTTTTTCCTGGTTTTTTCCTCATAATTTACTATGAAATCACTAACAGGAGAATTTTACTGTCATCATATCATGTGTTTGTCTTTTTAAAGACGAATTACATGCTATGATTTTTTCTGACGGATATTCTCAAGTTAAAGTTGATTTCATGTAATCGAATGAACTATCTTATAAGTAAAGTCGTCCCAGAAGCGCAACTCAACAATATTGGCAATATCATTTTAAAGTCGTCTACTTTAAAATGCATAATGTATGTCTGAATTGTCATATAAATGAGTCAGATAAAATTAAATTATTAGAAGAATTTATCACTATCTAACAAAAAACAAAATTTGTTTAATTTACTTGAGAACGATTTCCGTGGAAATTGAAACGTCCATAAACGTATTTTAACCTTTAATTGTGGCTTATTCCCAGTTAAATAGTAATTAATTTAAAAGAGCTTTTTGTAACATTTATTGATACAGTGTACTTTATTATTTGGAAACACAAGGATTACTTTTTTGTTTTTTAATGCAGTAAGCTACAAAATTTACGATATATGGATAAATATAAAAATCTACAAACCTCAATTAATTTATCAAATGCATCCATTTTAAATCCTTCACAAGTATCCAAAGGACTTCGAATCTTATACAAGTCCTTAAAATGTACTGGAACTGCTTTGATCACCGCCCTTTTTGGAAATATAAGAACGTCACGGGATAACTGATCTCTTATCTGCCTAAATAAATACAAAACTCTTAGATTATCCCATGGTAGAATGCTGCTAGTGAAATACGGTTCTGCTAGTACTACATTTACATAACTTAAATCTGTTGTTTTCAATTCGTCTAATGATTCTATTATTTTTACATTTTCAATGTCATTTGCATTGATATAATCTAATAATATACCTCTGGATATTTTATTTGACTCTAAAAAGTACATTTTTTTCACTCCTAACTTAGCAGCAGCCAGGGCAGAGTAAAAACTATCTCCTAAAACTAGAACGGAACTATCCTTGTCTAAATGTTCTTCAAAAAGTGCTAAATATTTTTTTATCCTCCTAGAATCATTCATTTGTCCTATTCGAGTTCTTGAAAAGCTAATATGTAATCCACAATTACAAACAGGAGGCTCTAGCGTACTTGTAATAACACTACTCTTAACACTTTCCATTTTAAAACACAAAGAATATTCATCAACACCACAGTGCACTATATAGTTTTCGTCTTTCTTCACGTCTATTTCTTGTGGCAAGTAATATACACCTTGCATCCAATGATCTCTCCAAGGTATCTCCTCGACAGACTTCATCTTACCCTCAGGATGTGCCCAGACAGGTGCGCAACTTAATAAAATCCTCTCCTCACAGTCCATTTGGAGATCCCACCACATAAAAACCACTTGGGCTTTTCCATCTCGTTCTATTCTACTTTCAACAGAGTGAAGTCTCTTAAAAGGTAGTGAAGATGACCAGTTAAACGTGCAGATAGGAGTGGGAGATATTATGGTGTTGAATGAAGTCCGAGGAAATTGACTTAGCTGAATGTCATGTACTGCTGAGAAACCTGCACATTTTTTTATGGCTTCTGGTACTTTAACAAGAAGTTTTCCTAAAACATTAAACATATTAAACTAAAAAGTCAGTATATGAAATCATATAATAGGCCATTGGCAAGATAAAATTAAAATAATTATTTTCTCATTTCTATTTATCACACATTTGTCAGTTTTTTATAAACTAGCTGAGCTGCCGAGAACATATCAATGTACTGCTTGAAACTCAGCGATTTCCGGCAAATTGGAAGATCTCGAGGCTCGTGCTACTCCCAAAGGGGGAAGACAAATATCAATCTGTTTGCCTTCTGTCGTGGATAGGTAAATTATACGAGAGGCTTCTAAGAGGGTGAATAGATACAGTGATTGAAGAGTCAGCCAGGCAGTAGGGTTTCGGAAAGAACAGGAGCACGGTGGATGCGGTGATGGAAGTCTTCCGGGAGTTACGCGGACACTAAAATGGAAAGAGGTAATGAACGCTTTACGTAACTCAATACCTAAGAGGTATTGAGCTAGAACTGGCTGCGGGTAAGACCGAGGCTATAGTTCTGAAGGGACCAAGAAAAAGGGATGGGATAACATTCGAATGTGCAGGAAAGAGAGTGATTCCAAGGAAATGCGTGAGGTATTTAGGGGTGACTCTGAGTCAAAACGGAAAGAAGTGGGAACACGTAAAGGCGGTGACTCAAAGAGCTGCGGTGAGATACGCTGCGCCTGTTTGGAGTACTGCAGTTTTACCAAAAACGTAAGCAGCTCACCCGAGCAGATAAGAAGAGTCTATTGAGGGTGGCGTGTGCATACAGAACAGTCTCTGCCGAGGCGTTGGGAGTTATCACCGAGTGTATTCCCATGCACATGCTAGTGAAGGAAAGAGGAAGAATATACGAGAGAAGAAATGAAGACTTAGCAACAGAACGTTTAAAAAAAGAAGAAAGGGAGAGGTCCATAATGGTGTGGCAAGAGGAATGGGATGAAATGAGAAGGGTGGCGCAGTGGACAAAGTCTTTGTTTCCTAATCTGAGAAGATGGATGATTGCGGGCACCGGCGTTTGGATTATTTCCTGACGCAGATGCTCACAGGACATGGTTGCT
>OU898284.1:27932437-28345278 GCA_918026665.1 Diabrotica balteata
CTTTGAAAAAAAACATCTATCAACAAACTTGAAGCATTTGAAATGTGGTCATTGAGAAGAATGATGCGCATACCTTGGGTGGATAGAGTTCGAAACGATGACGTCCTTAATAGAGCCGGCGTGAAAAGAGAACTCTTTGAATTAATTAAAAAACGCAAGATTGGTTACCTTGGGCACATATTGAGAGGAGCAAAATATGAAATACCACAGTTAATCCTACAAGGGAAGATCGAAGGTAGGAGAGCAGCAGGCCGCAAACAATTATCCTGGTTAAGGAATATTAAAGAATGGACAGGAATACACAATACAGGTGAGCTGTGTCACGCCGCCATGAACAGAATTCTAGTAATGAAATAGTCGCCTACGTACTTTGGTGTATGGCATGTTAAGAAGAAGCAGTATTCCATTGTTCGGGTATGTTGCCTTCGAATAGACGTTTATTAAATAGTATTTTTAGTTGACATTTGTTATCTGCCTTTTCATGTTCTGTTTTAAGGAGTTAGGTGGATCGTTTCTGGAATGATACAGATCAGTGTAAAACTAGTAGTAGTAGATACAGATATACTTTTTTCTAGTTGTCCTTGTTCATTTTTAATGGTTATTATGTTTTTCTTTCCTAGTTTCGGTTTGGTGCGTTTGGGACTTCGGTTTTTCTCTATGATTTGTTCTATACGGTCTCCTTGATGTTTTTTAATGTGCTCTTTTATCTGTTTTCTTATTACTCGATTAAGTTCCTTAAATTCTGCAGTGTCTTCTCTTTTGTTTTGTCTTAGGAGATATTTTCTTTGTTTTAGCATGTTTTGTGATTCTACACTTATTTTTGATTATCGTTTTCTGTTAGCGATTGCCACTTCTGAGCTTGCATTTAATAGTTCTTTTGTTATGACTTTATTGATTTTATTTAAGCTAAGTTTATCTAGATTTTATACTTTCGTGGGTTTTAACTTGCTTTTATATTGTTCTGGATTAGATTGTAGTTTATCTTTGTCTATATTCCAAGTTTTTCTAAATTTAAATATTTTTTTAATTTATTACCTTATTTCTATTTGTATTATGTTTTATCTTCAAAAAAAAATTATACTCAATAATCAGATAACTTCAATACATATCTAAAATAATTTTTTTTTAGTGTCAAACATGAATTTATAGATATGACAATTAAAAAAGAAGATGAATTAGTAGACATGAATAAATACATGGATATAAAGATAAAAGAAGAAGATAAGCCAACAAAACGAAAGCCAGAGAGGGGAATGAAAGATATACTTGCTAAAATGACTCCAAAAGATTATGAGAACTATTGTGTTCAACCCGCTGCATCTGAGGAACCACTAAACTGTACCAAATGCTCATTAAGATTTTTTAATAACATTGAACTAGGATTTCATTCTGTAAAACACAATGACAAAGGACTTTACGAATGTCATGTATGTGGGCGTTTTACACACCAAAACAAACGAGCATTTGATATTCATATCAGACAACACGAAGGTATTAAAAAATATAAATGTCCAATTTGTAATAAGCAGTTTACTACTATAAGACCAGCATACGAACATCAGTATTTCCACAAAAAAGAAAAAACTTTTGAGTGTGATATCTGCTTGCAAAAATTCCACACATCCCTTTCCGTTAAGAACCACAAAGCCCAGGCTCACCATGAAATCCTAATTAAGAAACAATACGACTGCAAAATATGCAACAAGCATTATGTAAATCATTCTGGACTGGCTCATCACAATTTTAGGCATCACAAAGAACTCAGCAAGCGAATGCATTCTTTATGCGATATTTGTGGAAAAGATTTTTTCGCAGAAGCACAGATGCAGAAGCATAAACGAACACACTTAACAACAGAACCGGAATATTCGTGTCAAGTGTGTTCGAAGAAGTTCACGCAACCGGCAGGTTTAAAACTTCATCAATCAGTGCACACAGGAGAGAAGAAGTACGATTGTAGTTACTGCGGGAAGAAATTTGCTTATTTTCCCGGGTATCAATATCATTTAAAGTTGCATACTGGTGAGAAACCCTTTGCTTGTGTTGTCTGTGGAAAAAAATATATTACAGCTGGGAATTTAAAAGTACATATGTCCAAAAACCATAGCTCTTAAGATGTTAAGTTATAATAAAATGTTTTTTAAATATTTAACATCTTTATTTTATTATATTATTATATTTACCTTTCTTCCGCGTTTTGCTTGTAAAAAATCATTGTTTTAATAATATTCTGCAAGTACGAATTTTCTATCTAATGATTTTAAAGCAATTACTATTTTCGTTGGTAATAAGACATTTCGTGTTGATTCAGGTACAAGGTTCTTCCAAATACTGAAAGGATTTTTCACTTATAAGGAGATATGATTTAGGAGGGATAATCGTAGCAGAATTTGCGGTAGGTATCGGAAATAAATGACAATAAATAAAGGTCTAGGACTGGAAAATTTGTATAAATATAATAATATGGTTTGAATAATAAGCATCTATTTTAATAGTAGTATTTTAAGATGTCTTCGTTGTTGATGTACACAATCTGGTCTGCCTTATGGTTTTTTAACATTTTAATGATGACCCATTTTACTTCTTGTTTCTTGGTCACACTGTTGTGGAAAGTATTTACACGAGAGAATGTAATGGCTTCTTCTAGGTCATTTATTAACTGAAGAATAATTTAAAGAGTTAAATTTAATTGGTCCACAACATTCTTTGCTGGTAAATAATGGTTGAAGTCAAAAATAAATTTATTGAGGTTCGCATTGATATTATTTACTTCCTCAGTTATTATTTCTTCGTTGTGTGTTAGTAATGTGATAGTTTCGTTAAAAATTTTTATGATCTTATTCAGGCTAAGGTGATTATTAAGATGAATTATTAAGTTTTCTTGATTTATCTGTAAGGTTTCTATACCATTATTTTATTTTTCTGCATTATCTCGATCTTCTTCTTCTTCTTCTTCGTCTAGCCATTCACGTCCACATCTGAACATAAGCCTCTTCAAGTCTTCCTTTCCATTGTTTTTTATTGTACGCTACTTGTAGCCAATTTTTCCCGGCAGTCCTTTTCAGATCATCTGTCCATCTCATAGGAGGTCTGCCTCTGGGTCTTTTGTGTTGGTATGGTCTCCAGGTTAAAATTGATCTGTGCCATTTGTTTAGATCGCTCCTAGCTACATGTCCAGCGTATTCCCATTTCAGCTTTAATGCTTTTTGCACCACATCGGTGACTTTGGTTTTCTGTCTTATCCATGTGTTTGTTTTCTTGTCCTTAAGTGATATACCTAGCATTGCTCTTTCCATCGCGTGTTGAGTGACTCTAAGTATATTCATATTCTTTTTTGTGATTGTCCATGTTTGTGCCGCATAAGTTAATATCGGGATAATGCATGCATCAAAAACTTTAGATCTAAGATGTAATTGAATTTGTTGATTTCTGAGTATATAGTTCAGTTTACCGAATGCTGCCCAAGCTAACTTTCTTCTTCTTTTTATTTCTTCAGTCTGAATTTCCCTATTTAGGATTATTTTTTTTTTGTCCCAATTTATCTCGATCTAGATTGGCAAAATTGCTTTGATAATGCTTCTTAATTCGTTTATTAGCCCTCTTCTTTTTCTACTTTATGCGGAAATTGTTGTGAATTTTTCTTGATCTGATATTAATTGATATCTCAGTGCTTGGTCAAAGTTTTGTAAACTTCTGGAATACTGATATAGGCTGGATATAGGTCTCCCGCAGTATTTTCCATGTATTTCTGTTTTGTGCTGTTTGCATCCAATTTTTGTCGATCCGTTTTATGTCATCAGACCATCTTGTTGGTGGACGACCTCTACTTCGATGTGCTTCTTGTCTCGGGCTCCACTGTATTATTCGCTGTGTCCATCTGTTATCCGACATTCTAGCTATGTGCCCCACCCAGTTCCACTTAAAGGTCATAATTCTTTCTATGGCATCTGTCACTCCTGTTCTCCGTCTTATTTCCTTGTTCGTGATCCGATCCCTACGAGCAATGCCTAACATCGATCGTTCCATGGCTCTTTGGGTAACACAAATTTTATTTCTTACTTTCTTGGTTAGTGTTAATGTCTCTGCACCATATGTAAGTACTGGCAACACGCACTGATTAATGACTTTTCTTATAAGACACATAGGCAGTTCTGATTTAAGAACATAGCTTAGCTTGCCGAACGCCACCCAAGTGAGTCCTATGCGGCGGCTTAGTTCTTCCTATGCGTATCTCATGTCCTAAGTACTTATAAGAGGTGGTTTCTTCAATATGCATGCCATTTACTGAAATCTTTTCGCTTAACACAAGATTTGTCATGATTTGTGTTTTTGTGTGGTTGAGTTTTAATCCAACTTGTAGGGAGGCAAAATAGAGCCAAAATAGAGGTGGAGCAAGAAAACAAGTTTCTTGGTTAAAAAACATTCGTGAATGGACTCAGATACCAAATGCAGGACAATTATTTCATATTGCAGAAGATCGAGAAGCCTTCGCAATGGTGATCGCCTACGTCAGATAATTCTGATATGGCACGCGAAGAAGAAGGGGCGGTGATTTTCTATTGTTGAGTAGTTGGTTTCTGTTTCATTCAATGTTCTGGAAGCGAAAGCAATCAGTTTTTCACTGACAACTGGTCTTTGGGAAAGTACTGCTCCAATAGCGTAATTGCTAGCATCTGTTGTGAGATTAAATGATTTGGAAAACTTTAAACAATGTCCATCATTTGATGTTACACAACATGAGTTAAGTGAAAGTGAAAGAAGTCTAGTTCAGTTAAAGTTCAGTGCTTAATGCGTTAGTGTAAGTGCTCGTTAATGATAGTGTAAAAGTCTGTAAGCTGTAAGATCTTTGAGTAAGACTTTAGCTTAAAATGAATATAGTACATTAGGTTAAAAATAAATTACTCCATAAGGTGCATTATAAAAATTGTTGTTTTGTATATTTGTTGATAGAGCACTGTAAATTCAACTTCAAGCTACGGACGATGGAAACAAATGCACGCTGGAAACACGCGTTTGTTCAGAGTCGGACTAGTAAATTAAAGCTGCAATACAAAACCTTATATAATTTGTAGACGTCTGACAGGTACAGATTATACTAAGTACATGAATTTTTTAAATATAAAAATGATTTACAAACTCGAGAGTTATTAACAGCAAAATAAATTATACAAAAAAAAGTTTATAAAATTACCGTATTTTATCTTAACTTTCATAATCTGATGTACTGCTGTCATCATTAAAGTTGATAATGATAGGCTCAATTTGTGCCTCAATTACATTGTCCAACTCCCACATTTTTGGCTCCACTTCTTCTTTTACATGTTTGACGCAGTTTTTCCATTTTTCCATGGTTACAGCAGACATAGCTTCGTGGAATAAATTTTTAATGTCAGCAAATTTAAATGTTATGTTATGCCACGCTACATAATTCTTGACTTCCAAGCTTGACGAGCTTGACTACAAGCTCGATTGGATTGAGCTCGCAGTGATACGGTGGCAACCTTAAAACTATTCTATTTGTGCTTCTTACCAGTTAATCTACTATGTACTTATTATATTCGCCTTGTTGTTTAACGATTTCTAAAAGTTGCACCTTTAACATCGTTTCTTTAAATGGAATGTCTTTTGAGTGAAGCCAATGGTAAGGGGCATTGTCCATTACAATTATAGCATTTTTTTCCAGTGTTGGTAAAATCTTTTGGAGTCAATTTTCAAATGACTTCCCATCCATCTCCTCATGATAGTCTCCACTCTTGCTTGACTCAAAAGCCCACAGTGCATCCGGAACAAAACCATTCTCACTTCCGATGTGACAGATTATAAATCGTTTACCTTTTCTTAAAAGTGATATTAAAGATAATAAATAAAAAATTTAAGTTTATTAAAAGTTTATTTGAATTACCTGAGGGATTTCTTAAGCCGGTCGACAGCCCATCCAAAAATGCACGTCTTGCAGAAGTCAAAGAAGCATCCACCCAAACTTTTGGTTTTGTATGCATTTATCCATGTTTCGTCTAAGTAATAAATGGTTCTATTTCCAGCTCTATATTTTCTTATCTTTTGCAAATAATTTCTCCGCCATAGCACAATTTCATTTTTGTCGAGTAGCAAACTGTTTCTTCCACGTTTTTGAAATTTAAAATTTAATTTTTGTAAGAGTTTGTAAAACGTGGTTCTCTTAAAATTTGGTAAGACATTATCATTATTTACATCTCTTAGGACTTTGTCAATTGTAGGAATTTCATTGCGGAAAAAATACTGATGAACTATTCTTCTTATAGCTGACTTATCAAAATCATCTACAGCATCTATTGATTTTGAACGATTTTGGTTTGTTTTCGGTGCAGATAATGTATGGGTACTTTTATATTCTTTAATGACATTAAAAACAGTTTTTGAACAAACTCCAACTTTATCTGCAACCCTTTGTTGAATGTCCGTTAACGCTAAAGTAGGATTATCTTGTAATTCACATTTGTATGTATTAACCATTATATCTTTGGTTCTTATATCTACGTGATTTTTCTTAGCTCTTTTCCTAGGAGGACTTAGCGTTAACAGTTCCTCATTTTCATTTGCCGACTCCGTATTAGACATATTAAATAAATGGATTTATTGTACTTTTCTCAACTAAAATAACAAAATGAGCATTTTCAAATATACTTTTTTAGTATAGGATCCGATATAAGGTTTACCTACACCGCTTTGTTAAATGTGATATTTTTTACTTATGATTTTGAGCCTTGAAAATCGTCATCTATCGTTCTTCGTCTGTCAATTCTTTTTCGTCTATCAATTCTTGTTCGTCTGTCAATTCTTCCTTGTCTTCCAGTTTTAAATTATTTATAACTCGAACACAATCAACTTAAGAAAAATTATAAAATAAATTTTTGTTTAGAATGATCCAAAAAATCTAGAACAATATCTGCCCGGGTTGATTTTTTTTTAAATAAATAAAAAAGGTATTTTTTAACTCTTTTCGGCACATCGGATTGAAATTTGAACCACCAAATTTTTGCTACATGTTGTACAGTAGTCCACAAAATGAATCACTTATTAATCTATTTTTATCAAGTTACACCTACGCAAGTGGTTTGTATTACTTATTCCCTCTGTCCCTATTAAGTGTTATCTTTAATTGGTAAAATTCCCACGGTATAGTTATCGGCCAAACGCGAATGGTTATCAGTTGTTTCTTGAAAAATGAGGTAATTTTACTTTTTACGTGTGCAATTGAATCTTTCTATGCCCCAAGGGTCCATTGTAGAAAATTTATAAAATCTCGTGCCGCAAAGAGTTTGAATTATTAATTATAGTCAGGACAAAATTATATCGAGCACCTCTTGTTTTTCATAATTTTTAACATACTAAATAATTTTTATCCATTAAACATATCAGTGCAGGTCGATATTATATCGTATCTTATGGCTATTATAAATGCTTTATTGTACTTACAGGAATTATTTTAAAGTGGGAAAAAAGTTTGTATCGACTATAATTAAATGTTCTTAAAAATGCTTTGCATTATCCACACACGAGCTAACGATTAACAAATAAACAAACCAACAAACAGCTTTGCACAAAAATTACTGGGCCATTTCGCATTCGACAGAGGACGGAGCGAAAAAACGAAGTCCGCACCTGATAGGGCTAACTTCATGACTTACGATCGTTTGACAATTTGGCCAATAGCAAGGCGTTCGTCACGTGTAGACTCGAATATCACGCGGTGGCTTGTGTTGATTCTGTCCGTAACTTGAAGTTGAATCAACGATTATAGTAATTATTCTTCATTTACTTTTAGTAATAATTATATTTTTGTAGGATCAAGTTTGAGTTTGTAGATATGACAATAAAAACAGAGGAAATCCCAAACGAAAAACAAAACAAAAGGAAACGAACACGCAGAACCATCATGAAAGACGTCCGAGATAAAATGACTCCAGAAGAGTATGAGATTTACCTCGTTCAACCAGCTTCATCTAAGAAACCACTTACCTGTGACAAATGCCCATCAATATTTATAAATAATGTTGAAAAGGGTCTTCATTCCATAATACACCATGACAAAGGACTTTATGAATGTCACGTTTGTGGAGATTTTGTACACCAAAACAAACAAGCATTTGATATCCATATAAGAGAACATGAAGGGATTAAAAAATACAAATGTCCTATATGTAATAATCAGTTTACTACTTTTAGACCAGCGTACGAGCATCAATTTTTTCACAAGAACGAAAAACCGTTTGAATGTGATATCTGTCATCAAAAATTCCACACTTCTATTACGGCGAGAAACCACAAGACTGAGACTCACTATGAAATGCTCACTGGACAAAAAAATGAAAAGTTTGACTGTAAGATCTGCAACAAGCATTATGCAAACCGATCGGGATTAGATCACCACAATTTCAGACATCACAAAGAACTACGCACGCAAATGCCAGCTCTGTGCGATATCTGCGGAAAAGATTTTCCAACAAAAGCAGCGATGAGCAAGCACAAACATACACACTCAGAAGAAGGTGCGTTTTCATGTCAAGTGTGCTCGAAGAAGTTCAAGGATAAGTTCAGTCTAAAACTGCATCAATCTGCGCATACAGGAGAGCAGAAGTATACATGCAGTTACTGTGGAAAAAAATTTCCTTATCCCTCTACATACAAATATCATTTAAAGATACATACTGGCGAGAAACCGTTTTCTTGTGTTATTTGCGGAAAGAAGTATATTTCGGCTGGAAATTTAAAAATTCATATGAAAACACATGGTTCATAAATTCTAGAAAATTGATCAAATAAAATATTAGTTAAATATTAACAACTTTTTATTATTATTTTTATTTGAAATTACTTCAACCACAAGGGTTAATTACTATTTAACTGGGAATAAGCCACAATTAAAGATAAAAATACGTTTATTGACGTTTCAATTTCCACTTCGGAAATCTTATTCCCAGTTAAATAAATTAAATGGCTTATTCCCAGTTAAATACTAATTAATTTAAAATCTTCTTCTTCCTTTGCCCTATCCATTTCGGACGTTGGCTATTAACAAGGCTATTGTGACTTTTTTTACGGCACCTCTGAACAGTTCGGTCGATGTTAGTCCGAACCATTGTCGCAGGTTATGCATCCATGAGTGTCTTCTTCTTCCCGGTCCCCTCCTACTGTCGATTCTTCCTTGGACTATTAACTGTAGCAGCCGGTACTTAGTATGCCTCATGACATGTCCGAAGTACTCAAGCTTCCGTTTCTTTACGGTGAAGATTATTTCTTTGCTTTTGCCTATTCTCTGTATTACTTCGACGTTAGTGATGTGGTCTGTCTAGGATATCTGAAGAATACGGCGATATATCCACAGCTCAAAGGATTCTAGTTTCTTCAGGGTGGCTTCCGTTGTGGTCCATGCCTCTGCTCCATAGAACAAGACCGGGAAGACATAACACTTGACCAGTCTTAATTTTAGTTCCATTGAGATTTTGCTTGTGAACCACTTTTTCATATTGTTGAACGTGTTTCGCGCTTTTTCAATTCGTGATCTTATTCCTGTTGACTGGTCCTATTTTGTGTTGACTGTGGTTCCAAGGTATGTGTATGTCTCCACTTGTTCTATTTTTCGGTTGTTTATTGTCAATTGCATCAGAGGTTGTTGTGTTCTGCTGATGAGCATGCATTTAGTTTTGGTTGTATTGAGTTCTAAACCATATTCTTGACTTGCTGTGTGTATGATTTGCATGACTCTTTGAAGCTCGTTGCAGTCATTTGCGATAATAACTGTGTCGTCAGCATATCTAATATTATTGATTACCTCTCCGTTTACTTTGATATCCTCCGAAACTTCTCCCAGTGCTTCTCTCAAGATTTGTTCAGAGTATATATTGAACAGGAGCGGCGAGAGGACGCATCCCTGTCGTACACCCTTTTTAATATCTATCTTCCCACTGTGTAAGTTGCCCAATAGAGACTGGTTAGTATGCGCAGATCCTTGCCATCAATATGCATCTTCCTGAGCATTTTAATGAGTTTATCATGTTTTACCTTGTTAAACGCCTTGGAGAAGTCGATGAAGCACAAGTGGACGTCCTTGTGCATGTCTCTGCATCTTTGAATTAAACTTGCAGACTGCAAGTTCATCGCATTTCTCCTTCAGCCAGCGTTCCTTCGCTTCCTTTATCTTTGTTTTTATATTGTGACTTGTTTCTTGATACTTCACTTGATTTTTGCAATTGTGTTGTCTTCTTTCTTCCATCATATCAAAGATTTCATCCGTCATCCATTCTTTCTTCTTTACGCGCTCCTGTAACAGAAGTGTCTTGTTTGTCATTTCAACAGCTCTTTTTATTTCTTTCCATTTAGCAACTGCGTCTTGTGCGGGTTTACTCAAGTTTCCAATGTTTCTTCTTAAGGATTCCTGTAGTTGTTGTTTAATGTTGGGATCCTTTAATTTCCTAATGTTTATCTTGGTTTTGTTGGGCTTCCCTTCTATACGTTTTAGTTTGATTCCCAGTTTACCCACCACTGGGTTGTGATCCGATTGAGCGTCAGCCCCGGAATAGGTTTTCACTGATGTGACTGAGTTTCTGAATTGCACTGAATTTAAAATGCCACAAGAAAATAGCTTCAGAACAATACACAAGGGTTATTAGCAATGGTCGATTTAACAGATAAAATGAATATAAAAAAACAAACAATACAATTAGATTTTGTTAATTAGTCCTGAGGAAACCAAAAAAAGTATGGTACAATTGTGGTCACTATGTTCACTTATAATGTCTTTTATTGTTGTAACTGTACATGTTGTCTTTCTAATGCGTACAACGGACACTACTAATAAGTAATGTATTGTTAAATCACTACCACATGCATAACACAAAGGTTTGGGTTGCTTCTGTAGTTGGAAATCATGTGTGATCTTGGTGTGTCCTAGTTGTAGTCTGGAGAAGATAACTTAATCTCTTCTCTTCATAGGTAGCCTCTATAGTAGGACAGTTTGCTTTATGCATCTAAGGTTAGAATGTGAGACATCCCATGTTTCCTGCCATTGGTTCTTTATTTTCTTTTTAAAATATTGTTTGACATCAAGGTGGTGACAAGTAGACATTGACAATGAAATTGGTTTCTCAATTGCTTGTTTTGCAACGTTGTCGGCTCTTTCATTTCCTTTTATTCAACAATGTGAAGGGGTCCAAAAAAAAACTGAACGGTTTGATGATTGATTTGGCATATTATGAGTTCCGACTTAATTAAAACTCTCTGGCAGCATCTGCTTTCCTTTGATGTAGATCTTTCTGTAGTAGTAATCCTTTCCTGAGTTGTTCTTCTCGTGTGGATTTGATTTTCAGTTCAAATTCATCACATAACCTACAGGTATCTCGTAGGGGCGGTTTGAAGTGCAAGTTAAATTTACTGTTGATGACGTGGTAGTATTACTTTAATTTCTTCGGTTCTCTATTCTCTGTGGCACTCTTTCTTTATAGAGATCGTACATCTTTTTTACTGTAAGATTGCTGTTTAAATATTTTCGATGAGGGTTTTTCAATCTCGATTAGTGACTATGATATGCAGGAAACATACCGATGTATTCTACGATCTCTGAGTCGTCTAGTTGTCTCGAACTTGATACTATACTAAGGAAATATTTCTTGCATACCTTCTGTGTTTTCGTATCATATTTCAATAAGTAGTGAAATACTTGCTTTTTGTTAACACCAGAGCCATCTTTTGGACGTCTACGATTTACAGCACTCGATTTTACCAGGCCATAGACATATAGATTCTGTTCAACATAATTTCCAAGTTTCCAAAACTCCTCAAATATTGTTTTTCTCTCGGTTTCTGTAAACAAAGTTGAACACTTTCCGTACAACCACAATCTAGTTTATCAAACTGCTTTTCGGATACTCTCATTCCATTGTTGGCAAAATACTCTTTCCCACTATTTCTATTGTTCTTTGTTTGGTGTATTTTCCATTCGTTTTCTTTTCTTATTCGTTTTCTAGATGTGGCAGAAGTATCTTGATTTACGACGGCTTCTACAGCACCTGGCTCATTTTCAATTATTACTGCTTTCCCCTGAACAGTCCCCGGAATTTTTGCTATCCATCGGTTTGGGTCTGTTAATCTGACATGTCCGTACCACATTAATCTTTTTTCTTCAATGTAATTCAAGGTGTCTTTCTTTATCTCCATTTGTGTTTTGATTTCGTCGTCAGTTTTTTTGTCCATTCTGGAAACTCTGCAGCTTTTTCTCCAGTAGTCCATTTCTGTGGCGTTTATTTTGTTTCTGTTGCTTTTGTTTAAGACCCAATTTTCTGCTCCATATGTTAGAATGCTGCGAATCATCGTGTTATAAATTCTTTTTTTGTTATTGTTTGTTATGTGTCTGTCCCATAGGATTGGATTCAGTTGTCTTATAGAGTTTTTGGTTTGACCCACTCGATTTTTAATTTCTTCATCTGTAGTACCTTTATTTGATACAATGAACCACAGGAATTTAAATTTATCGATCCCCTTTATTTCACGCCCGTCATCCACTTCCAGGTTTCTTGTTGGTTCTTGTGTTGTGTTCAGATATTCTGTTTTGTTAATGTTTATTTCCAGGCCATTTATATGATATTCTTCTTCTAGTTTTCGAACCATATAATTTAGATCTTCCTCGTCTTGTGCTATTATGACCTGATCGTCGGCGAAACTGAGGGTATACAGATGGTCGTTCCTTATGGGTACTCCCATTCCCTCACATTTCCTTTCCATGGCTTTATGGCGTATTGAAGAATTATTTTAAAGAGTGTAGGTGAAGTCGAGCAGCCCTGTAGGAGACCTTTCGTAGTTTTAAATGGTTTTCCAAACTTGTTACCTACCTTGGCTGTAACATTATTATGTGTGTACATGGATTTCACTACGTGGATCAGCTTATCTTCTTCTCCTATTTTTTGCATTGCTTCCTACAGTCGTTGTCTGGGCACAGAGTCGTATGCCTTTTTTTTAACTTCTTTCAATGATAAATTTAGTTGTTCCTTTGTATTTGTTGTTTGTTGTTCTCTTTCCATGAATTTTGTTCGCTTTTCTGTCAGGAGTTCTTGCTAGTAATCATTCCATTGTTTTTCGCTTATGAAAGTAAAATGTGTTTTTTTCCTGTGTGTTTTCTTTCAGACTCTTTATCACTTTCCAGGATTCTGAGTTCTTTGTACCTCCTATGTATTGTTCGATGTTCATACATGTTGATTCCCAGTTATCATTTTTATCTTTTGTTATTAATCTTTTTACCTCTTTGTTCTTCTCTCTGCATCTTTCTAGGTCCACTTGGTCTTTTGAGCTTAACCATTTATGATATAACTGTTTCTTGTGCTTAATACATTCTTCCGTGCTTTCTGATAGACGTTGTCGATATCTATTTGTTCTTCTCTCTTCGCAACCTAAAGCTTCCGCTGCTGCTTCCTTTATGCAGGATTTTATATGTTCATATGTTTCGTCTATGTTCTCAAAACTAAACTCCTTCATTTTTTGGTCTAACCTTCGTCTTCGACCGTTATTATACTGACACTTAAACTTAGACCACTTTTAAACTGAAATATTTTGATTTTCCATGACGGCTTCGATATAAGTAGTGCCATCTCTGCTTCAGTAGATATAATTAGGAGTTGGGCCAATTTTATTCTGAAAGATACTCATAAAGCAAAGCCTTCTGTACACAAAACGCGAATTTTAAAAAATATGGAGTTGGACCATTATTATTCTGGGCGCCTCATTTGTAAATGCGGTTGAATAGTCCCATTATCACTGACAGATTATGATTTTTAACTTGCTTGATGTACTGCATCAGAATATAGTAATTTAATTGAGTTTGCTTTGAATTGCAAAAACTAAACAATAATTTGTACTAACTGCAAGAGTTAAAAAATATTTATGTCATTTTGTGAAATACTTTTGTTTTCATAATGCTTTCACCTTTTGTACTTTTGATGAACTATTTGGTTATTTTAAAGAATTACACTCATTAATACATTAAATAACTTAACTAGCTTATATAAAGTATATTTTTTGTAGTGTCAAGATTGAATTTATAGACATGAACGAATACGTAGATATAATAAAACAAAAAGAAGATAAACCAAAGAAACTGCGACGCGAAGACATCTTCGCTAAAATGGATAAAGAAGTTTATAAGACCTATCTCGTTCAACCCGCTGCGTTTGATGAACCACTCAAGTGTGAGAAGTGCTCTTCAATATTTATAAATAATGTTGACAAGGGGCTTCATTCTATAACACACAATGACAAAGGACTTTATGAATGTCACATTTGTGGAAAAAAATATGCACGTCAAACCAAAAATGCATTTGATATTCATATTAGAGAACATGAAGGAATTAAAAAATACAAATGTCCCATTTGCAGTAAGCAGTTTACTGTTATGAGGCAAGCGTACGAGCACCAATATCTGGACAAAAAAGAAAAACCGTTCGAATGTGACATCTGCGGCCGGAAATTTCATAAATCTATGTCAGTAAGAAGTCACAAGAGCGAGGCACACCGTGAAATGCTCACTGGGCAAAAATACGAAAAGTTCGACTGTAAATTATGCAACAAGCATTATGCAAGTCGCGCTGGATTGGATCACCACAATTTCAGACTGCACAAGGAACTATGCAAGCAAACACCAGCTCTGTGCGACATTTGCGGAAAAAATTTCATATCAAAAGCACAACTAAAGAAGCACGAAGGTATTCACTCAAAAGAAAATCCGTATTCATGTCAGCTGTGTTCCAAAAAGTTTAAGCTTCCTAAAGGCCTAAAAAATCACCAACTCGTACATACTGGAGAGAAGAGGTATACTTGCAGTTTCTGCGGAAAGAAATTTGCGTATTCCTCGGGCTATAATAATCATTTAAAGTTGCATACTGGTGAGAAACCATTTGCTTGTGTTATTTGTGGGAAAAAGTATATTATAGCTTCGAATTTGAAAATACATATGACCAACCATCATAGCTCTCAAGGTCTGAAAAATTGATATAATAAAATGTTTTATATTTCAAACTTTTATTTATTATTTAATTTTCCCTTGTTCTTGTAGATGACAATTAATTGGATCCCCCGTCGCGTGCGACGGGCAATTTGACTAGTTATATATAAATATATACCGCGCAAAGCCACATCCAATTTAGGCTCAGAAGTCAGGAATTACCTTTCTCCTTCCTGCTCTTTCCAGACTGAAGAGGCCAAAGTGGGTTCAAAATAAATGATATCCTCTTTTGGTCTTTACACGAACTGGAGTTGCTGAACAGTGGTTCCCGTTCAGGTTTCCTGGAAACACAGATTCAAAGTTCTTTTCTAAATGAACTCACGCTTTACCTACAGCAGCATTTGCTGCCCAGATTGAGTGACCTATTTATATTCTGGAAGCAGAGCAGTCCTGCATGTCTGCAGCACGCCGGGGCTGCTCTGCTTCCTTTTGTTTTGGCTTTTATAGTTAAAAAATACATGTCGTTGGTTAGAAGTTTGGCGGCATTAGAGAAACTGGTGTCATCATTAAACGATATTGTGTCGGATAAGAGAAGCTGCTTAACCGACCAACATATATATGAACGAGTTTTCCTCAATATATATATATATATATATATATATATATATATATATACATCGGTTTAGAATGTCTTTCGACGTTGTCCGATACCTAAACACCATCTCTTCCTATCTTCGCAGTCGTTTGTTGTTAAATTTCTTTCGCTCATGGACTTGTTTACGCCGTGTTGCCATTCTAATCTGGGTCTTCCTCTTTTCCGTCGACCTATCGGTTGCCATTCTACTACTTTTTTGGGAGTCTTGTTGCTGGCATCCGTTGAACATGCCCATACCACCTTAATTGTTTCTTCTCTATATCTTGAGTTATATTTCCTTCTATTCCCATACGTTGTTTTATTACATCATTTCTGATTCGGTCTCGTCTAGAAATACCTAAAGATCTTCTCATTGCATCTATCTCTACTGCTTCTATTCGCTTTTTGTTCTTTTCACTAATTCTCCATGTGTCAGCGCCATAAAGAAGAGTAGTTTTAATCATGGTCTCATATATATTAAATTTTCTTTCTTTCGCTTTCTCTTTACTCCACAGTACACCATTGAGACATCCTAAGACTTTATTTGCTTAAGTGATTCGTTTTTCTATTTCCCGTGTATCAGTTCCTGTATTGTCAAAGGCAACACCCAAGTAGTCATAGCTCTGACAGCAGGAAATATGTTGTCCGTTTTCGAGGTCTATGTTATCTGACTCGTTTCCTATACAAAGATATTTGGTTTTAATTGTATTGACATTCATTCCCCAGTCGTTATATTCTTCTATCAGTTTTCTAAGCATGTACTGCATATCTTCCCTGTCGGTCGCTAGTACTACCTGGTCATCAGCAAACTGGAGTGTATATATACATTCATTGCTAAGTTCTATACCCATCCTATGCACCTTTCTTTTCCATCTTTCCAATGCTACTGCAACATATATCTTGAATAAGGTTGGTGAGATACAGCATCCCTGTCGCAGGCCTTTTGTAACCAGGAATTCTTCCGTTAGATATTGTCCTGTTTTTATCTGTGCCTTTGAGTCTCTATATAGTTCTTGTACAGCATTTATCAATGTGTGGTTGATGTTAGATCTTTGCGACGTTGTCCATAATTTTGTTAAGGGGATGTTGTCATATGCTTTTTGCAGGTCTACAAAAGTAATATGAGTTTCTAGATTCTTAGCTGATCCTTTTTACTATATTTATTTAAGACAAAATACGTTATCGGTGCACGATCTTCCTGTGCTTATATTCTTCATTGTGCTTATATTCTTCCTCGATCATATTTCTCAAAATTTGTCCATACAGTCTGATCAGGGTGCTGGTTACCGATATGCCTCTATAATTATTACAATTCTTTTTGTCCCCCTTTTTGTGTATTGAGGACATGTATGCCGTTCTCCACTGTTCTGGTACTGGGTGTCCATTTAGACACTGATTGATCACATAAGTTAAGTTTTCAAATAGTTGATGAGTTCCATTCTTAAGAATTTCAGCATAGATTCCCTCAGGTCCAGCGGATTTGCCATTCTTTAGGGTCATTACAATGTTTTCCTCAATATGCTTCATGAAAAGTACTGGCAAACATAATGTCAAATTTATTTTATATAATGCAACCTATTTGTAACCCTGTAACCTATTTTATTTATTTTTTTAACTTAAATAATTTCTTACTTTTACTTAGATATTATATTTACATATACAGTATAGTGCAAATGAAAGGAATTAGTTCGTTTAATTTTTGATATAATTGGGCTAACAAGTTTCAAGATATAATTGAAATCATTAATACTCATACGCAGGAAATTATTAAGTTCTGTAGGATCCTCGTCTCTCAATTACTACATTTAAACTTCCGATCTTGAACTATTTGCAAAAATTTTCCAAGATTCAATTTATACACCTGCGACATTTATTCCGCAAAAACTTTACAAACCTCTCTCGACAATAATTGCAGAGAGTAACTTGCCTCAATATTTGCGTTATGTGTACACACTTGCAGATGTCGCTCTCGCAAGAACTATCGCAAGTTACTTGCTAGTTGACAGGTGCCTTAGACATCAAGCATTTCTTGGGAGTGATAATGCAATGAATTCCCCTGCCCTATTGCATCGCAGTATCACAACCATTTTGCCGATATAGCTCCGCTTGTGAAAATTCAATGATAAGCCGGTCCTTGATAATCTCCTATGTGCCTTATTTTGGTACTGCCGATACTACCTTTATTAACATTTATTGAAAATTAAGAATTCTTAGGTTTTTACAGTTTTCTAAGCAATAAATTAGTAAACCAACATTCGCAAAACGCCATTTTAAAGCTTTAAACCTTTTTTTATCAAGTAATTATCTTCAAATCCGTTCAAAATGATTTACTTTTACTGGTGGACGAGATCTTTTAAAATGGTGCCTTCTGTGGCATTAAATTGTTAATAATTTAAAAGGTTCACCAAACCCATTGCAAGAAAAACAAAGGTTTTAGTTATCGAGGTTCAAAAAACTCAAACTTGTAATTAAATTGGTAATTTACCTGGCCGAATCGAAAGTCACGGGAATTCCTTATTACTCTAGCTAGACTAATACTTCAACAAGATCATCAAATGCAATTAATTATAAATATTTTTGTTTTTTTATCGATCTGAGATTTATTTTGTTTTAGTGCGAAGTATGAATTTGTAGATACAGCAATGATAAAAGATGAAGATGTAGATGTGATATTACAAACAGAAGAAAAACCAAAAAAACCAAAGCGCAAACGAGGCATGAGAGACATCCTCGCTAAAATGACTCCAGAAGATTATGAAAACTACCTCGTTCAACCTGCTGCATCTGATGTACCACTAAGTTGTCAGAAATGCTTCATTAGTTTTAAAAATAATGTTGAAAAGGGCCTTCATTCTATAAAACACAATGACAAAGGGTTTTATGAATGCCACGTTTGTGAAGATTTTGTGCACCAAAACAAACAAGCGTTTGATATTCATATCAGAGAGCATGAAGGTATCAAAAAGTATAAATGTCCAATTTGTGAAAGACAGTTTACTACGATAAGACCTGCGTACGAACACCAGTATTTACACAATGACGAAAAACCTTTCAAATGTGACGTTTGTGGTAAACAGTTCCCATCGTCACATACAGCAAAAAACCACAAAAATGTGGCTCATTACGAGATGCTAAATGGGCAAAAATATGACAAATTCGACTGTAAAATATGTAACATTCATTATGCTGGCCATGCTGGTTTGGCTAACCATAACTTCAAATTCCACAAAGATTTATGCAAGCTTAGACCAGCCTTGTGTGATATTTGCGGGAAAGAGTTTGTAACTCAGAATCTCTTGAAGAAACATAAATCTACTCACTCAGACGAAACACCCTTTGCCTGTAACCTGTGTCCGAAAAAGTTTGCACGACCAGCAGGACTAAAACAACATCAGTTGGTACACACAGGCGAAAAGCCGTATACTTGTAAATACTGTGAGAAGAAGTTCGCACATAATTCGTCATATAACAATCATATAAGATTACATACTGGCTTCAAACCATTTGCGTGTGTCATTTGCGGGAAAAAATACACAGCTGCCGGAAATTTAAAAGTTCATATGGCTAATAACCATAGTTCTTATAACCTAAAAAAATAAATGTTTAAATTATCAGTTTGTATTGTTTTGTCAACTTGTTAATTATTTTTGTATGTACCTACAATTAAATATTTTAAAAATTGTTACAACGTTCTTCTATCGAATTAAAACTCCCATGACATGTATATACAACAGATTCATCTAGCGTCGCAACAAATAATCCATACGTCTACCTAAAGATGGTTGATCATATCCCAAATGTTCTTCAATAAAAATAAATAATCTCTTAAAAAAACTTCATAATCCATAAATCAAGTAAAACGCAGATTGGGGATACCATTCGCACTTTGATTGGTACTGTCTTGTATCTGCATTGGAAGCTCTATCTTCTTCTTAACGTGCCCTATCAAGTCCCCTTGACGTTGGCGATTAACATGGCGAAACTGTCACTGTCTTGAGCTATTCTAAAGAGTTGCTCAGCTTTCCTTATTCCTGTCCACTCTCTGATATTCTTCAACCAAGAGGCCTGCTTTCTACCAATTCCCCTGCGTCCTTCGATTTTACCCATCATAATAAGTTGAAGAATATTATATTGGTCTCCTCTTACTCCGTGTCCAAAATAGGTCATCTTTCTACATTTGATGTTATCAAGCAGCTCGCGATCAGCATTTGATCTCTCAAGGACTGCCACATTTGTCAGCATAGCCGTCCATGGAATTTTTAGTATACGTCTGTGCAGCCACATTTCAAAGGCCTCCAGACGATTAATGGTGGATAATTTTAATGTCCATGCTTCGACACCGTATAAGAGGACTGACCAAATGTAGCATTTAACCATGCGCTTTCGAAGTTGAAGTTGCAAGTTATTATTACAGAAGAATGACCTTATTTTTAAAAATGTCGTGCAGGCTATCTCGATTCTACATTTTATCTCTTGATCTGGATCTAGTTGTTCAGTAATATGACAACCATGTGTTTTGTTTTTGAACAATTTATGTTTAGGCCAAACTCTCTTCCCACTGTATCAATGGCATTTAAAAGGCATTGTACTCCATTCATGTCATCACTTAAAATAACTGTATCGTCTGCATATCTGATTGTATTTATCAGAATTCCATTAACTTTCACGCCCCATTCCAAATTATGCAGCGCTTCTTTAAATATTCTATCTGAATATAAATTAAATAACAGTGGGGATAGTATACAACCCTGTCTGACACCTCTTTGTATTTTACATGTTTTTGTTGATTTTCCGTTTATGCAAACTGTCGCTGTTTGACGCCAGTATAACTTTTCTATGAATCGTATGTCTTGACTATCAACTCCTTTATCTTTGAATATTGTAATTAATTTGTGATGCTGTACTCGATCAAAGGCCTTTTCATAGTCAATAAATACAGCAAAGACGTCTTTCCTTAGATCTCGACATTTTCTGCAGTAATATATTTAGTGCAAAGAGAGCGTCCCGAGTTCCCAGTCCATTTCTGAAGCCAAATTGTGTTTCATCTTGGTCTTCTTCACATTTATCTTTGATTCTACTGTGGATGATGCGTAGAAATATTTTCAAGGTGTGGCTCATAAGGTTTATCATTCGGTTTATCATAAGGTTTACCAATTTTCAGGGATATCATCAGTCGAATAAACATCATTGAAAAGCTTGACCAGTATTCCACTGTTCTCCTCATTTATAAGCTTTATCATATCTGTCGGTATGTTATTAGGTCCAACGGCTTTCTTGTTTTTTGCCAACTTTATAGCATGCAGTATTTCTGATTTTAGTATTTCTGGTCCTCCACCTTCAACTAAAGTCTCCAGTTCTTCGGGTCTCATCATTATATAATTACACCAGGTTGTTTGAATTTCATGTTCGTCTATTATCATTTTTTTCGACGAATCGGTTATAGTATGTGGAGTTTTCTTATGATAAAGACCAGCTACTTCTCTAACTTTCTTAAACATATTAAACGTATCATGTTTTTCATTCAACTTTTCTACTTCCTTGCATTTATCCTCCATCCATTTTTCTTTACTTTTTATTATTTTTTACAGCCACCTTTATTTTTTGTTTAATTAGTTTCTGTTTTTCCTTATATTCTGTTTTGTTACCTTTCAGTTTCCTTCTCTGCTCCAGTAATTCCAGGATTTCATCAGTCACCTATTGTTGTTTTTTTGTGCCTGTGTAACGTTGTTAAATATTTTTCTATTACTTTCAAGGTAAGATCTTTAAATGTGTTCCATATTTCTGTATTGTTTTCATTTATTGGTTTCTTTAGCTCATTGTTTAAGTCATTTTCTATTAACGTTTTGTTGGATATTAAGATAGTTGGAAGCTCTATACAAATCCTTATTTCTCCCATAATCATGTGACGAAAATGCATCAAATAAATAAAAATAAAAACTCTGTGGGCTCTAAAAAGACTCGCTGAAGTCAGGACCCACATTAGATTATGATTTTCATCCTGTTACAGTATGTTGAGCTATTTCGGTAATGTTTAGACAGATCTTTCTTCTCCGTAGCCCTCTTCGCTACGGAGTTTGGCAATCATCATTGCTATTCGTATCTTTGAAGCTGTTGCTTTAAATAATTGGTTAGATGTGCACTAGAACCAGTCTCTTAAATTGCGCAGCTAAGATATACGTCGTCTCCCCACGCTTCGTTTGCCCTGAATCTTCCTTGGATAATTAACTGGAGCCATCGGTACTTTTTCCCTCTGATCACATAACCAAGATATTCCAGCTTTCTTCTTTTAATGTTGATCAACAGCTCCCGTTCATTGTTCTTTCTTCGAAGAACTACAGTATTTGTTATTTTGTCTGTCCAAGGTATTGTTTTTTTGAAATAATTATGACTTTCGTCTTCTTGACATTCATTGTTAACCCTTTCTCTTCACTAGCTGTGACTATCTTGTTTAAAATTGCTTGCAGGTCTTCTACTGTCTCCGCCATTAAAACCGTATCATCTGCGTATGTAATATTATTAATTGGTTGGCCGTTAACTTTTATCCCAATCGCTTTTTCCTCCAATGCTTTCTTCATAATTTCTTCCGAATAGAGATTAAATAGCATTGGTTACAGCAGTTAACTCCTTTTTTAATTTGAATTTCATTTGTTGTGCTATATTCGATGCGTGCAACTGCCTTCTTATTATAATACAGAGTAGATATTATTCTTATATCTCGAGTGTCTAACTGTTTAGCTTTTAAGATATTTAAAAGTTGGTCATGCTTGACTTTATCAAACGCCTTGTTGTAATCAATGAAACAAGCAAACACTTCTTAATTCACATTCAAACACCTCTGTGTCAAGATGTTAAAGGCAAATAATGCTTCGCGAGTTCCATATCCCTCCCGGAATCCAAACTGAGTTTCTCCGATATCTGCTTCCAATTTTCTGTAAATTCTATTGTGAATTATTTTGAGGAATATTTTTAAGGTATGGCTCATCAGACTGATCGTGCGATGATCACTGCACTACTTAGCATGTGCCTTCTTGGGAAGAGGGACAAAGGTTGATCTTAGTCATTCTTTAGGAATTATACTGTTGTAACGTTCCAACGAACATTCCTTGGACGTCAATCTATGACGTGCCAACAAATATTCATTGGGTGCCAATTTGTAACCCTTCGAGGCTCAATTTGTAACATCCCAACGTTGAGCTGCTGCTGTCAACCTGTAACCGCAAACCCTAGTTTGCTGCTACAACCTGACTAACATCACTAACAACGTTGGAGTGACAAATCGTTTCTCGTTGGGACCAATTTTTAACGTCATAACCCCTAATGTATCAATTGCAAATTGTTACATTAGATGTTATGCGAAACACTCCCTGGTTAGCTCACTCAGGACGTGAATATGGCCTACTCTGGAGCAACACACACAAACAAGTAAAAAGAAGAAACAATACACAGTTAAATTAACACATGTTTATTACAATATAAAAAAAAAACAGAAAAATAAATGTTAAATATCGTATTGAATTTAAATAAAAATTATTCGACTTCTTGCTACAGTGTTACATTAGGTATATGAAAGAACAATGTTTGTCACCAAATCCTAAGTTTTATCCTGGTCTTTTCTGCTCTGGTTGTTAGTAAGCCATGTTGTTAGTGGTGGATTTTCTTGCTCCGGAGTCAACTCTCCTATTGGAATGATGGTTCCATTCTCAGGCCGGTTGGTCTTCTGGATGTTAATAGAATTTGACCCGCACCTGAGAAATGTATCCCGGAGGTTGACTCCAAATCTGGAGACGACACAACTATTGGTTATTCTATTCTTATAGAAGTCATGAAGAAAATCCACATTTTTAGAAAATAGAAGTCTTTATATCGACTTTTGTATCGAATGGGAAGGAGAAATGTCGACAAAGAATAAAGATGGGACCTCTCGTTCCAAAGTAACAGAAATAGAGATGAAAATAAAATTCACTCTTTAGAAACTTGAGTAAAAGATAAAAATGATGATTATTAAGAAAATAGGAAAGGTAGATACTAAAATATATATATATATATATATATATATATATATATATATATATATATATATATAAAGAAGATAGATTTGGACGCCAACTGGTTTTTATACCAAATACCAGTAAAAATGAAAAGAGAATAATGAATCAATTAAGTAACGACATAATTCTGATACAATCTATATCCGAGAAAATATATAGAAAAATAAGAGATACAATGGAGGATATAGAAGAATATGAATTATGACAGAAGATACGGAAATTGGAGAATAGAATTAACGAAATATATTAACATAAGAAAGAAAGCAGGCAATGTAGCAGTTATAACGCTACACTGTTTTCATAAATCTTGTTAAATAAGTCTACTAACAAATGGATTCAATCTCGTCTATCAACTTTAGTATATCCGCTGGTAGCTCGTCTGGTCCTGGAGCTTTGCTATTCTTTGATGACTTCACCGCTTGCATTACTTTTTCTTTGCTTATTTCTGAACCTGTCTCATCTGGAAAATTATCACAAGGAGGCTGCCTTTGATCGTCAAACAGTTCTTCTATGTATGTCTGCCAATGTTTTAGTTTCTCCTCTGTTTCCCTGGAACATTATCATGTTCCCTTGTTGATCTATAAGTACTGTCTGCTTCCTGTTTTTATTGTTGATCATTTAACTTTTTTGTGAAGATAGAACGAATCATATTTGGCTTTCAAGTTATCAATCTCCTTACATTTGTCCTCTAACCATTGTTTTTTAGCGTTGCGGATTTTTCTTTTGATCTTTGTGTTAATTTGCTTGTTTAGACAGATAGATAGATATAAATGGAAAGTAAACTGCCTACCTGCACTACATTTATTATTAAAGCTCCTCATTTAGCCCGTCCCTCTAGATAAGGTTCCGAAGCCTGGATATTAGTGTCTCGGATTGGAGGGTTTTCGCAGTGGTATAAACTGCATAATGGAATCTTCTTATCTTTACAGAAAACCGATATCTTTTTTATCATACCCATATAGCTTGCCTCCAAACCTAGAGCATTTCTACAGTCTTTGGAAGACTTATTTTACACTTACCCGTCAATCTCGGAACAATATTATTCAGATTCTATATGTTTACTACATTACTGCATGGTGTAGAAGCCTGGATTAAAAAAAAATATAAAAAACATCGAGAGTCTCGAGACGTGGTGCTATCAGCTACATGTAAAAATGTCAACAGTCTCCATCCTTAGTATATTATATCGATGGTCACACCAGATTTTGATATATAAAGATAAGATACTCGATATTGATGAGATAATTGAAGCTTTATTTTGTCAGTACAAGTGTAATACTAGCGGAGGCTAGACTGCTGTAACCCCTGTAACATCCTCGATTTAAACTCTAAAGGATGCTTATTTCTGCGAGCGGAGACAAGGCTTTCTGGCTCAACTAGTCTGAATGGACGTGGTTTCTCCCTCGTATTATTTACAAGAGGGTAGGAAAAAAACAGGATAGGAGCTGAAGGATACTCCGATGCAGGCCCTGTAAAGAGTCAGAGGTTATTGGCTTGTGTTAGAAGCCGGGAACATATACAAAGCAAAAATGTGTACTCTTCTAGTCTCTATCTAACGGTAAAAAAAAACAAGCCACTTTCAACTTACTATGTATTTAACAAATCGTAAATTTACAAATACTACATGTATGTAAGATGTACAAGAAAACTAGTATTGGTTATCAAATTTTGCGAAGGGAGACGAGAAGAGATTTTACTAACGGAGTTAAAAGGCGGACAACCTACTATTAATTGTTTCCCCAAATGGTTAGTATATATTGTTTGTTACCTTAGCGTACTTAGGCCCTAGCTAACGAATACGCCTTGTAGTCCAAACAGGAACTCAGAAACAGTCTGGATGAATACTGGAATGCACTGTACGTTACGGCGGTACTAAGAGAGGCGAAAATTCGTATTTTCGTGAACACACCGTGACGCCTAACCGATTAGCACCCTAGGTCGCCCTTGCGCTGACTGACTCTTTCCACCGACCTTCTTGTTTTTATGTCTCGCTAACGCGTACCCTGAGTTCTTCGTCACAGTCCCAAGTGGAACTTTGCTTCTTACCGTTTCTCCTCAACTTTCTGCTGATTTCGCCGTTTGCTCCATGTTTTAAAATGGATCATGCAATGTGAAACCTCCTAACTCAGCTCAATTCTTATCACTGTTTAACAAAGCGTATTTTGTATTATTTTCCAACGAAGGCCTTCACATTTCGTAATTCTTAAACATTCGGGCTTGTGTCAAACTAGGTCAAATTGTTATTCTTTGTATAATTTCAAATGTATAGGTTAAACTGTGTCGAATTTATTCTTTATTTAATTTGGAGTATATAATGATTATTTTATTAATTATAATCATTCTTTTCTAGGCTAACTACCCCTTATTTTGTTTCTTTTATTTTCTTGTTAGGTTGACTTGTCACATACCGGGCTAACTGATTAACGATTGCATTTGGGGGGTAGGGTTGTTTCCCTTGGGTATGTGACTGATACATTACACAAGCCATGCGATATGTTCGTGATTCTTTGTTATTTATATTTTCTTATGACATATCGACATATGACTATTCACTGACGTATCGTCAGTTCCGTATGTTCGTAAGTTTTCCATAAATTTTTTAACAAATAAATAATAAAAAGTAAGTAAACAAATAATTAAATTCGTATTTCTAATAACAATTTTTTTTAGAAAAAAGAAAAAGAAACCTTTGGCGAAGCTAAAATTAAAAAAGAGTAAGGACACCACATACGAGTATAAGCTTAACAAACGAAAAGTTCCTACTAGAACATATATGAAACGACCAAGGGATGAAAGCAAAGTTGTAGGAAAAAATGGACCGCTGATATGTACAATATGCCAAACAGTATTTAAAAACAACCTTGAGTTTGCCTTACACTCCAAAGATCACAGCAAAGATGGCAACTATACTTGCCACATTTGTGATTATTCGTATAATTTTAAGTATCCATTTACTGAGCATATGCGAGAGCACGAAGGTGTGCTTAAATTTAAGTGTAAGGGATGTACCAAGGTGTTTAGGTATGCGAAGGATGCTTTAGAACACGGAAATTTGCACACAGGGGATAAGCCTTTTATTTGCGAAGAATGTGGTCATGGTTTTCCTCTGTCCAAAAGTCTTGTAACGCATATAAAGAAAAAACATAGTAATACTATTACAGAGGAACCAGTACAGAGCTGTGTGATTTGTTTTAAAGAATACAAAAGCCACTCCGGATTGGTCCGACACTACTCGTCCAGCCACAAAGAACTTGGTTATGATTATACGGTAGTTTGTGACATATGCGGAAAAACTTTGTCCACAAGAAACAAACTGAAATACCACAGAAGGTCGCATACAGGTTTCAAACCATACGAATGTAACGTTTGCAACAAAAGCTTTTCCGTAAAAGCGAGATTGGATGGCCATATAAGAGTTCATACAGGAGAGAAACCATACACTTGCAAGTATTGTGACAAAAAGTTTGCCCATGCTGCTCCTTATCGATATCACGTGAAGACCCATACTGGCGAGAGGTCTCACTTCTGTCTTAACTGTAAAAAAGGTTTTATATCGTTAAGTAATATGAAGATTCATATGAAAAGTTGTCACACCAGTGAAGTAAACGTTAAAAATGAGTTGGCTAGGATATAGTTGATAATTTAGTACAATATATTTGAGTGATATCAAAAATGTTTTATCCAAATAAGTCAATAATACAATACGTTTTATAGACCAAAATGCTTTTTAGCCCAATAGCCCAAGGGTCGATCGATGTAAATATTTTGTAAAGTGCCTTCTTAAACATTAAATTTTAATACATTTCTTTATGTTCTTGGAAAACTGTGTCGTTAAATAATTATTAAATGAACTTGATATGTGTACATGATAGAAACCAATATGACTTTCACACATATATCTTCTTAGGGTGCCTGTCCATTCTGGCTATGATTGATTTTGTTGGTTGCTATACGAAATAGCTGTGTTGAGGTCTTTCTATACCATGCTCTCAGGTTAGCAAGCCAGGATATTCTTCTTCGTCCTGGAGCTATTTTTCCTTCAATTTTAACCTGCAAAATGCATTGGAGTAGCTCGTATCTGCCTTGATTTCTCATTATATGTTCCCAGTACTCCAGCTTACGGCTCTTCACGATGTTGACCAAATCCGCGGTTGTGTTCATCCTTTGCAGTACTTTTTCATTGGTGACTTGGTCTGAAGTTCACACTTTGTCACACACATATATACCAAAGTAAATCCCATTTCCAGGAATGGTATTCCCGAAATAGGGTGTTCTCATGTCCAAAAATCAAAGAGTTCACTTCTGCTGGAAACGGTACCTCTTTGGCCCTTAAGCTACCTTCAAACCCCTCATCAATCGCATATATAACGTTGGGGAGACTTTACTTATTTTTAATCTTGGGTACACTAGGAAATTGAACATCCCCAGAAGACAGAGGCCAGAAAGCAATTGATTAGATAGTGTAAAGTAGTAGTAATTAACTTTGGAGTTGACGAATTCATTCCTAGGTGTATAGTGCCCTCACATGCCTCGTGTATAAATAATACTAGCTGCATAAACATTTATTCTCGTAAGTAACAATCATCCTTGAGGTGGGGAAGATTGGCACCTAGATTATCCAGAAAAGCTATGTCGTCTCTCTGCTCTGAGCTTTATCTAGTTAGGCCACTCGGTGCTCGGTATGAGTAAGCTCCTCTTCTCCAGTTTTGATTTTTTATTAGCCCCAGAGTTGTTGAAGACTGACAGATCTCTACAGACTAGATTTGTTAGGACTGTAAGAGGATTGTCTGGCCTGACTCACACGACTGACACGTACTCGCACGTATGTACCAAATAATCTTGATGTGAATAAGCATTTATCCTCGTGAATAACAATCATCCTTGAGGTGGGAAGATTGGTACCTGGACAAACCAGAAATGCTCTGTCGTCTTTCCAATTCGGAGAAGCTTACTTGTGATACTTAGCGGGGTGCTTTTGCGACTTCTCGTAGGCTTGTGTTATGCGCTTCTTGGACCTTCTTGTTGCTCCGATTGTTTCTGAATTTCCAGCCATTTTTATTGTATACATCAGTTTTCAGTTTTCAAGTGTATCCAAAGCAAGTTTAATGTTATGCTCCGGTTTCTGTATTTTACCGCTATCGAGTTGTCATCTTGCCAACAGCTGATCAGGATGTCTGATCTTGTTGGAATGTTTTACTTAGTTACTTACTCCGTGGCGTTACAACCCTTCGTGGGTTTTAGCCGACTCGAAAACATGCCTCCACTGTTTTCTGTCTTAAGCAACCTCCATCTAATTCTCCACGCCCATAGTGCTTAGGTCTCCTGCTACATTATCTCGCCACCGGATACGAGGGCGTTCGCGTGGTCTCCTTCCAGTTGGGACTTCCTCCCACACCAGTCTTACTGTTCGTAACCAGTGCCGAATTGATGTTCCCGTTCGCTTCCGCTGAAAAATACTACTGATTTATTAGTTTGTAGTGTACCTTCTCCAGTCCATCTAATCTCTTCTAAAGCATTTATGTCCATGTTTCTGGATTCAAGTTCTTTGACCACCTGAGTTAGAGCTCCAGGCCGATATAGGCTTAATACGTTCCAGGTTCCTATATTCATTGACATTTGTCGTCGCTTTTGTCGTCTTAAAAGATCCGTCCTTATTCGAGGTATGTGCTTCGTTTTAATAACTATGTTTTTTTTTACAAGAAGGAATAGTTAGTTCCTTGCTTAACCCTCCTCCTTTCTCATCCTGGACTTGGGACCAGGCAACGGCGGAGTTCGGCAACGGCAACGGTTGTTGGAATGTTTCTTCTTACGGTGCCTTATCCTTAAGGACGTTGGCCATTACATTTGCTCATTTAATCTTATTTGTAGCAGCCCTGAATAGTTCTATGGAGGTCATGTTCGTCCATTGCCGTAGATTTTTAAGCAGAGTTGCGTCTTCTTCCTGGTCTTCTTCTGTTATTGACTTTGCCTTCGATTATAACTTGGAGCAGTTCATACTTTTGATTTCTTATGATGTGACCAAAATATTGTGTTTTCCGTTCTTTTATTATAAGCATAAGCTCTCTTTCCTTATTCATCCTCCGCAAGACTTCCGCATTTGTCGTATGGCTCATGTAGGATATTCTGAGCATTTTACGGTAACACCAGAGTTCGAATGCTTGGATTATTTTTTTTTGTTGCTTCTGTCATTGTCCAGGCTTCAACACCATAGAGCAAGGTGGAAAAAACATAGCACTTAAGTATTCTAGTTTTCAATGAGATGCCCAGCTGGCGGTTGCATAAAACTTTTTGCATTTTGTAAAACATTGTACGTGCATTTCCAGGCGTATTCTTATCTCTAGTGAGTGGTCATAAGTTTCATCAAGATTACTTCCAAGGTACGTTGTTCCTGTTACTCTTTCCAGATCTGTTCCGTCGACATTGACCTTCACCCTTCTGTTTTGGTGCTTGCTGATGACCATCGTTTTTTTTGGAATGTTTACTGTGTACATATTGTGCAGTATCGGTGACAACATTGTCCCTTTGGGTACTTTAGCCTTTGGAATCCTCCCACAGGACTTGTTCTATCAAAACTCTGAACTTGTGGCCAGCTAGGTACGAGGACATCAGTATTTTAGTTGTCCTACTGCATACGTAATCTTTTATAAGTCTTTTGTACCTTACTCTGTCGAAGGTTTTGTTTATATCTAAGAAAGCTACTCTTTATCATTGCACTCTTGTATATTGTTGAAGACAGCTGCTATGTAGTCCGTTAATTTGAATACTTGGAATTCGCTTAATCTTGCTCTTAATCGAATTATGCTTTTGGGATTTTTCCTAGTCTTCTTGAAATCGTGCTAGAATCACTAGTTCTGATATTTTACTGACTACTGGATGTCATCTTATTGGCCTATATTTTGCGAAAATGTACTGTTTTCTTCTTTCTTTCTACGGAAAGACGTCTTTACTGTATTAATTGACTATGAAAAGGCCTTTGATCGAGTACAGCATCACAAATTAATTACAATATTAAAAGATAAAGGAGTTGATAGTCAAGACATACGATTCATAGAAAAGTTATACGGACGTCAAACAGCGACAGCTTGCATAAACGGAAAATCAACAGAAATATGTAAAATACAAAGAGGTGTCAGACAGGGTTGTATACTATCCCCACTGTTATTTAATTTATATTCAGATAGAATATTTAAAGAAGCGCTGCATAATTTGGAATGGGGCATGAAAGTTAATGGAATTCTGATAAATACAATCAGATATGCAGACGATACAGTTTGAATGGATAACAATGCCTTTTAAATGCCATTGATACAGTGGAAACAGAGTTTGGCCTAAACATAAACTGTTCATAAGCAAAACACATGGTGTTTAGCCGTTTAGCACATCAAGATGCACGATTATATGTTGATGGTCATATAATTCAAAGAGTGTCCAGTTTTAAATATCTTGGTTGCCATATTACTGAACACCTAGATCCAGATCAAGAGATAAAATGTAGAATCGAGATAGCCCGCACGACATTTTTAAAAATGAGGTCATTCTTCTGTAATGATAACTTGCAACTTCAACTTCGAAAGCGCATGGTTAAATGCTACATTTGGTCAGTCCTCTTATACGGTGTCGAAGCATGGACATTAAAAATATTCACCATTAATCGTCTGGAGGCCTTTGAAATATGGCTGCACAGACGTATACTAAAAATTCCATGGACGGCTATGCTGACAAATGTGGCAGTCCTTGAGAGAGCAAATGCTGCTCGCGAGCTGCTTGATAACATCAAATGTAGAAAGATGGCCTATTTTGGATACGTAGTAAGGGGAGACCGATATAATATTCTTCAACTTATTATGATGGGTAAAATCGAAGGACGCAGAGGAATTGGTAGAAAGCAGGCTTCTTGGTTGAAGAATATCAGAGAGTGGACAGGAATAAAGAAAGCTGAGCAACTCTTTAGAATAGTTCGAGACAGAGACAGTTTCGCCATGTTAATCGCCAACGTCAAGGGGACTTGATAGGGCACGTTAAGAAGAAGAAGTACTGTTTTCTCCGGTTTGTGTTACAAAAGCACAAATGTTAAATAAACGATCGTTTTCAGTAGAAGTAATTTCAAAGCCCTGTTGGCTATTTTGTCGGGACCTAGCTCTTTTTTTTAATCAACTCACTACATTTCTTAAGAAAGTTGTCTGACTTGGAATCCATGTATGTTTATGTATTATGTTTTGGCTCCGTTGGTGAATATTCTATAATTTTTAAGTGAGTTATCTAATGCTCATTGTAGCGGTTGATCCAGCTTCTAACGATAGTACCTATATCAAATTGTCTTTATTGTCTGATAAAATTTCTTTTTTACTTTCTATCACTGTCCAAATGTACCTTTGGAATGATCTATGATCATATACGAGTTGCATATTTTAATGTCTTAGTTATGAATTACTGTTTGCGTTATTATTTCTGAAATTGTATTAATAGTTTTGTTTAAATTATTATTTTTGTAAAAAATAAGTGTTATTAATATAATTTTAGTTAAATACATATAGTTTATTTAAATAAAACATCACACTTTTTCAATTGTTTATTATTATGGTTATATTGTTTGTGTAATGTAAGAAAATCGCATTATATGAGATAAAATGAAAGAGTATGCAATATATAATGATTTTTAGTAATGTTTAAATTGATTTTTATTACAATTTTCGTCATTTCTTGCCAACAACTCTAGAAAAAACTATTCAACAGAAACAGAAAGACGGTATTACATTTAATTTCAATGCAGAACATCTGCCATCTGCTTATACGTATTTCAACGTCGTTAGGTATCATTAGAGTGACATAGGCAGAGGTTCTGAATCGAAATTAGACTACAGTAATTATGAAAATAACTATTTCCTTACGTTACAACGCCATCTAATAACAACATTAGAAATCCTAAGATCCTTCCCTTACATTACAAGAACAACATTAGAGATCCTTTCGTTTCGACAAGTAGAAAATTTCCCAATTTGCAATTAGAAATGGTATTTAAAAATATGATATTTGAAATCCTTGTCGTCCGAGACATCGATTCAAAAAAAAAGAGCAAAATTGGTTAACAAGAAGCCGAGATAATGCAATTTTTAGCGCGCGCTATGATTTTGAACTCGCCGATTCACATTTCGAGTGAATGTCCCCCACCCCACCTCTCATGCATTCCGAGCGACATTTTACGCGAAAACGGTTTTTTATTTGTCTTTTTATGGATGTTGGCATGAAGCGCATTACGTTAAACTTTTCATATAAAAAGTACTTGACAAGACGAGGGTATTTGTTTAAAAACAAGCCCTCTATCACTTATGTTTACAAGGCAAATGTATGCCGACTTTGACCTTCAATATCTCGGCAACCAGTGAACCGAATGTATCTTTTTTTTTAAATCGTCTTTTAATGTTCTATAAGTGTATAAATTTTTAAATTAATATGTTTAAAGCTCGCAAAGTTATTCAATTTGTTTATAAGCCTAAAAAATGTTTAAAACTTTTAAAAAATTTCTAGGCTCTCCTAGTGAACCGAATTGAATTTTACAAAAAGCGTTTGAAAGTTTGAGCCTTCCTTTATATGTAAAAAAAATTGCCACTACCTGAGGTCCTTATTTAGGGCCTACTATAAATGTAAAAATTTGCGATTTTTTCCAGTAGGCTGGATTGCAAAATTATTATGCACAACCTATCCGACCTATTTTAACAAAATTTAGCACAAGTTTTAGACATATTAAAAAGTTTTTCTAGGCGGAATATGGAACTTGTAAGTCAAGTTTAGTAAGTCGAAAACATTTAAAGGATTAACTTCATTTTTTTGTACTTTTTTTTTTCAATTATTGCTATTTTTTCAACAATAAACATTAAATTTTCAATCTCTAGCTAACGAAATATTGTGTAAAATTGAATAACGAAACTTTTAACTTCTCATAATTTTTTCTCTACAATCAATATTTTCCGAATTATAAACGAAAATAGGAGCAAAAAATGAGAAATTTTCAATTGTTGTCAGATTTTGTTAAATAAAAAATTTAGCACAGGGTTTGCGACTGGCGCATATCGTGATTATCGATATTGGGCACATCCTGAAGGGATTGTAGCAAAAAAATAGCTTCCTATGGAAAATATCCATTATAGTCTTAATTTCTACAGATCCCGCCTAGTCTATTTAACTAATGTCTATTAGACTTAATCTTGTGGTATGATTGTGCGGTTTTTAGATACTGTATAGTTTTCGTGATTTCTGCAGTAGGGTTGTTGAATATTTCCTTAAGAGAAGGTTTCAAGTTCAGTTCTTTATACAGGTTGGTGAATTGTTTGCAGTCGGCGAGAATGTGTTTAACAGTTAGGTAAACGTTGCAATGGTGGCAAGTTGGGCGAGTTTATGAGGACATAAAGAAACCATGGGTAAGTTTAGTGTGGTTGATTCGGAGTCTTCTAATAATGGATGATTCTCTACTAGTTAGTACGTCCAGGGAGAAATTAGCAATAAACAGTTGGGGTTAATGAAGAGTTAATTTAGTCTTTTGCCATAAGTTTTGCCAAGTATCCTCCACTGACTTTTTGAAAACAAATTTTAGATCGTTTAGAGCGATTTAGTAGTACATACATGAACAAAAGTTGATGTTTTTTTTAATGGCATAGACATTAGTCATTCAGCCAGTTGCAATAGATTCTCCAATCAGACAAATGCGTAACTCTATCCCTAATAGAAAACTAAGGGATAATTAATAGTAGAATATACGACAAGGAAACTTACAAGGTCACTTGCTTCTCGTCTAGGGGCCCATCAAGACATTCTTAGTAGACAAACAAAACTGGACCACGGATAAGGTGTTATAATATGTAGGGTAAACAAAGGATACAAATCTAAATTTCCACACGATCATGAACAATTCCATGCTCGCCTAAAAATTCTTTAGAACCGTGCATGTGTCTGACAAGAAATCTATAGTGATATTATATATTTGTTGTGAGCCTGTAGCCAGTAGCGACTGGATATTGAATGGTGCATACATATTAAATTCGATTAATTTTTTGTAGAGAGAGTTTGGATGCTGGTGAAACTTAGGATATTCAAAAAAATGTGATCAAGATCACCCAGTTTTCCGCAATGTTTGCAATTATCATCTTGAATCACATTTATTTTATATAAACGACTTGGATAACACGCTTGTCCATAGCGTAGTCTATTTTGGTGGTTATATATTTACGTGGAGATTTAGAATTCTTAAACCAAGTAGTTTGAGGAATAACTGGTTGTAAAGTGGTGTATCTTGTTTGGTTTGTAAAGCAGTAAAGATTCCATTGATCTTTCCATGTCGATAGCTGATTTTTTTTAAATCGTAATGGCATCTGATACACATAAAGAATATGACAATAAAGTGCCTGTTATTAATAGTTATTATACTGGTTTTAGCTAAGTCATCTACATATTCATTATCTTTGAGTATAATATGTGCCTTAACCCAAATAAATGTTGGGTTACATGTTTTCAAATTATTGACTTTTTACTTGTAACTGCATGGTATATTTTGTATGCTTAGCTTATGTCTTTTATAATAAAAAAAAATTATTGAAATCCTTTATAAAAGGTATACAATTAAAACTAAAAGTTTTCTTGTGGATTCTTTTATAATATATAAATGACAAAAATAAGTAAACAATTACAAAAATTCGTATTTTAATAAAGTCTTTTTTTAGAAAACAGAAATTTAAGTGCAAGATATGCACTAGGGAGTTCAAATATGCAAAAAGTGCTTTAAAACACGAAAATTTGCACATGGGTGATAAGCGTTTCAGTTGCGAACCGTGTGATCGTAGCTCCGTAGTTTCTTTGTTCAAAACCCTCAAGGATCATGTAACGCGAAAATACAGCAGAACTATTAAAAAAGAAAAAATACACAGCTGTGTGATTTGTTCCAAAGTATACAAAAGTGACTACGCATTGCATCGACACTACTCATCCAACTACAAAGAACTTGGATATAAATATTCAGTAGCTTGCGACATTTGTAAAAAAACTTACTCCACGAGGCAGAACCTGAGGAAACACGAACTGACTCATGCAGGCATCAAACCTCACGAATGTAACATTTGCAACAGAAGCTTCTCCGACGTAGATGCCTTGAGGGCACATAATAGAGTTCATACGGGGGAGAAACCATATGTTTGCAATTATTGTGACAAAAGGTTTGGTCATAGTTCTCCGTATCGGTATCACGTAAAGACTCACACAGGCGAGAAGTCTCACTTTTGTCGTAATTGTAAAAAAGGATTTATATCCTTGGGTAATTTAAGGAAACATATGAAAACATGTCGTATAACTTCTAAAGATGATCAGTGAAGTAAAGGTTAAAAGTGAACCGGTAGAGTTGGCAGGAATAAAATGATACATTTGAACGTAGGCTTCCCCTACTTTCTTTCACGATTTTCTTATCTGAACTATTTGCATTCATCTCGGCCAGTGCTCATAAATTATTAAATTTACATACACTATTGAACAAGACAGTCAAAGAAGAAGAAGAATAAGTTACTATAAAATAAGAATAAACGTATTTTACTTTCCTTCTGTCTGTTGACTATCGAAAGAATATTATACACTGTGTGTCAGCCAAATGGAATAAATTAGCTAATAAATAAATGAGGGAGTATTCGAAAAAACGGTCGAACATGTCGATTAGTACTTGCGCATTTTTTTCCATAAAAACTTTTTAAACGGGGTGTATTAGATAACGGTCGCCAATGCCAACTTGCTTATTTTACTTAGAACACCCTGTATGTTGCCGAACGCCTCTTTCAATACGAAAAGTCCCAGTATCTTCATTAAGTCTTACACAGGCTGTAGCATGTTGATAGATGTATCTGATGAGAGATATGTATCGGTGATCTATTCTACATTGTGTTAGAGCTTGGAGCATTTCACTTTGATTGACCGTATCAAATGCTTTTTCAAAGTCGACAAAGATAAGTATCAGGGGTCTATTATATTCAATGGTTTTTTCAATCAACGACTTAATGGTTTGCAAATGATCATTTGTTCCGTATCCAGCTCTAAATCCTGCTTGCTCGCAAGGTTGATAGAAGTCTAGTTTTGATGTCAACCTATTAGTTATTATCTTCATAAATAACTTATAAACGTGAGATAACAAGCTAATAGGTCTATAGTTCTTTAGCTCTGTTATATCTCCCTTTTTGTGCATGACTACTATAACAGCTTTATTCCACTGAGATGGTGTAACCTCGTTTGAAAGGCATAAGTTATATAATTGCATCAATGCTTTCAATACTGTCTTTCCTCCTGCTTTAACTGCCTCAATAACGATTTGATCATCACCAGCTGCTTTATTGTTTTTCATTCTATTTAATGACTTTAAAACTTCTTCGGTTGTTATTTCTGGGATATCCTCTGAACCCACATTCTGGACTTTTCTCAACTTGGTGCCGTCTTTCTTCCCCCTTTCTCTATATAATTCTGTGTAAAATTCTTCAACTACCTTAATTATCTTATCTTTATCTGTTACCACTTTTCCAATTTCGATCTGCGAGCTTAACAATGTTCTTCTTACCTAGAGCTTGACATCTCTTCAGCACCTTTAAACTTTTATTTTTCTCGACAACCGTTGTAATCTTTTTTGTGTTATATTGTCGTACGTCCTTTCTCACTGCTTTATTAATATCTTTATTAAGTTGTTGTAGTACGCGTGCAGTCGTATCGTTTTTGTTTTTAAGTTCTCTTCGTGCCTCCATAAGTCTTTTTGTTTCTTGACTGAGCTTTTCCTCCTTATCTCTCCTAGAATTTGTATTGAACTTTTTCTCTGCGTTCTTAATAGCTTTTATTAAGTTATCATTTAAGGTTTCGATATCCATAACTTCTATATTTGTTGTCTCTAGACATCTCAGAATTTCCTCTTCGAAGGACGTGGTGTTTTCGATTGGATTCTATTGTATTGGGTGTGTTTTTGTTATCTTTTGTATCTTTGTTTTTGGAGATTTAGCACGATCTTCGCTCTTACCATTCTATGATCACTTCCCACTGAACAGCTATTAAGAACTGTTACATCATGGATCATGTCTTTGTTGTTGGTTAAGACAAAATCAATTTTCATTTTCGGCAAGGAGACAACATGTCTCCTAAATTATTTACAACTTTGCTAGAATACGCTTGTAAAACAATAGATTGGAACGAAAAGGGCATCAATGTAGATGGAAAATTTTTAAATAACCTTAAATTTGCAGATGATATCGTTCTTATTGCAGACAGCTTTGATCAGGCACAGATAATGCTCCAAGAACTCCATACTGCCACAAAAAGAGTTGGTCTTAAAATAAATTTTTCAAAAACACAATTTATGACAAATTTAGTCCACAACAAAAACATCTCAGTAGAAGACAAAGATATTGAGCCAGTTGACTCCTATAAATACTTAGGCCATGAGATCAGAATAAGTCGAGACAACCAAACAATCGAGCTGAAAAGAAGAATAAACCTCGCTTGGGCTGCATTTGGAAGGATGAAGGATATTTTTAGGTCCAAGATTCCAATGTGTCTGAAAAGAAAAGTATTTAATCAATGTATTTTGCCAGTGATGACCTACGGCGCAGAAACTCTAACGCTCACAAGAACAACAGTGAGTAAACTACAAGTTGCGGAAAGAGCAATGGAGAGAATTATGTTAGGGATTTCTCTACGTGATAGAATACCCAATGCTACTATACGCAAAAGATCAGGAGTAGCAGACGTTATTGAAAGGATAACAACACTAAAGTGGAACTGGGCAGGTCATGTAGCAAGATCAGTTGATGACCGTGGACAAAAAGAATTTTGGAATGGAGACCCCGAATACAAGCATACAGAAATAGAGGTCGACCCCCAACGAGATGGACAGATGACATAAAAAGAGTGACTACAAATTGGATTCAGATGGCGCAAAATCGGACTAAGTGGAAGAGCATGCGAGAGGCCTATGTTCAGCAGTGGACGTTAGAGGCTAGTTGATGATGATGATGATGACCCTTTATGTTAATTATTCTTTAGTTTTTTTCTGATCATTTTAGACGTTTTTTGAATATTGACTGTTTCGGAAATATTAAGTAAAATGCAAAAATTCACATTTAGAAAAGAAAATTATTTATTTGTGGAAAGTCGCTACCACTGTCTTAATACTTCTTGCCCATTTAGTTCTTGGTAACGATTGAGTAAGCAAAACCTATTTAAGCATTGTTTTTTATTGATATGTTAAAAAAAAATACAAAAATTGTTTACTTTGGTTTAAAACACCAATGTTTTATTGTTCCATGACATGAGTAGTTGTCAGTGCTATAGTCGTTTGAATTTCATTAACCTCAAGCAAGAAAAATGGTTAATTTAACAGAAATGTACAAAATTACACATTACAAATGGAAGTAGCTCATTTATTTTACGAAGCATTTCCTGATTTGCCGCACATATCTCAAAGGACAACTAGTAAAATAGAGAAGCAATTCCACGAGCTGGGCCATGTTAGGAAGGTAAAAAAAACCAATGCTATAAGTGAGGATACCACATTGGCTGTTATCCTTGAGTTTGAGGAACACTCACATATATCTGTTCGAAAAGCAGCTCCAGTACTCGATATACATCGGTTATTCGGCTATATATCGGAGATATATCGGCTATTCATCGGTTATTCGAATATTACAAGAAAACAAAATGCATCCCTATAAACTTTAACATACCCAGGAGCTCATGGAAGATGATTTTGACAGGAGAACGTATTTTTATGAACAAATGATGGCAAATGTTTGACAGCAATGTGATTCGATTAGAACATGTTTTGTTTTCTAATGAGTGCACCTTTAGTCTTCATGGTCATGCTAATCGGCAAGATTGCCGCCATTACTCCAAGGAAAATCCTCACTGGATAAGAAAAGGCAATACTCAATATCCTGAGAAGGTTAACGTGTGGGCAGGAATTATTAAAGATCAGATCATGGGTCTCTTTTTCATAGATGGCAATTTGAATGGCGACAATTCTCAAATGTAAGTCAATGTAGGTAATGTAGGTAATGTAAGTCAACAAAATTTCATCAGCTACTGGGGGACATGTTAAATGCCCCCAGTTGTAGTTTTTATTAATTGCCGAAGTTAATGGTCTATTGCATTTACCTTTGAAAATTCCACGAGGATTTTTTATTACTGATGTCCTTCTTGTGTTTTTTTATGTGGCCAAACAATGTTTTTAACAACTTTTTATTAAACTGATGATGGAATGATTTCATTCCGAAAAGCTCTTCTTTAAATAAAGTTTTAATAAGCATTTTTTATACCTTGATACACACGAACACCACGTGCTTAGTATTCAACAGGTATACTAGCCACTCCTGGATATCTCCACTTCATGGTTTTGTTCCAGTTTCATTTTTAATTATTCCATTTGTCTGACACACAATGTATATCGAATAACTTGTATAGATTGCTATAATTGGCATGTATATTTTGATACAGCTTGTGAATTTTCTAAACGGGTATGTCGTTGAAAATATCTGCGAATGGGCTCTTCCAAAAAAAAACATTACCTCAACTTATTCTCCTAATGAACTACAATAGTTCAGTCAAAAAATGTTCACACTGGTCGGGTTGAATATTTTACTATTAATAAACAATGTTCTATTATAAAATAAATATTATTTCGAAATATTCTTATTTCATTTTCAAAAAATATCATCGAAATGTTATATTATTTATAATTATGCTAAATTCTAAATATTAACTACATAATAAAAACTATTTAAACTAACATTGTGATTCAATTTCCTAACCGGATTGAGTACATGGAACGAGAGCCTGCACTGATCTGTCGAAGCGGGCACACCTGGTTCACTGATGGGCCAGAATAGACGGGCGAGCAGGTATCGGAATATATGAAAACGGAATTTTATCTAAACCTGGCCGGGCTCTCGGCTCCCATGCATCAAACTTTCAGGCCGAGATCTTTGCAATCCTGGTATGTTCTCAGGCAATAATACATAGAGCTTGCTCAGGCAGGATCATCTTTATCTCCTCTGATGCTCTGACAGTCACAAAAGCTGAAAGCGCTAAAGTTAGCTCTAAGCTGTTTCTTGAGTGCAAGAGAGTACTTGCTGATGTTGCGCGAACTAGTAGGAATAACTTGGTATGGGTGTATACACGGTGTAGACGTGGAAGGGAATAAACGGGCTAATGCCCTGGAACGACATTCCTGGACCAGTTGTAGAGGTATGAGACAAGCTAGGTTTCACATAGTAAGGCCATATTCCTGCTTAACTTCTTCTTTTAGACTAGAGAAGAGGCTCTCTGGTGGTCAGTATGCTTATCGCCCACTGTAGACTCAGGCGGTAGATTCTACTGCTTAGATTGGCGGATAACCCACTGTGTCGTCTTTGTAATGAGGAGGAGAAAACCTCCTTATACTGTGGTAGATCCTGGGTTCGATATTTATGCAACCGAGCCAAATGAGGGAGGTATTTTTTAAGACGCTTGTGGTTTTCTGTAAGGCTACAAAGTTACTACATAATTAGGCGTTCAAAACGGCAAAAATGGCTCAGACTTGGAGCCCCTGCTAATTACTGAAGATATGTGAGCCCGGAACAGCTTGGGCCACAGAAACGCCAAGAATTCGGTCCTGATGGGCCTACTTCGTATGATAGGGATGATGCAATGGACATTTTTAAGATATCTAGGTGTCTGAAGGGCTTATAAATGGATCCTGCTCTGAATTACCATAACTAACCATAACCAACATTTTGATTAAGGTAATAATTAGTAATCTAAATTAACCTATTGTGATTAATTATCAAACAGTTCTGATTCACTCTTACTGGTACATTCTCCAAAATCAATTATTAAATCGTGCACCTCGTTTATTTCAATCTTCTCTACGTGGCAGCAAATGATGTGCCAGTTTTGACGTTGTTACTTCTTGCAATATTTCTGCTGTTAGCTGCCGTACATAAACTAATTTATATGAAACATTACAGGCTGTTATTTCATTGTTTAGTAATACCCATATTTTTTCAATAGGGTTCAGCTTCGTTTGGTAAGGTGATAAATGCAATATCTAAATGTTTTGTTCCGATAGTAACCTAAATTATCGTATTTTGATTCATTGTAAAACCGTTCTGATTCACTCTCACTAGTACCTTCTCCAATATCGATTATTAAATCTTGCACCTCTTCCAGAATATGCTCTATTTTCATATATTCTTCTTCAATGTTCTCTACGTGGCAGTAAATGTTTTGCCAGTTTTGAATTGTTATTTCTTGAAATTTTTCTTTTGTTAGCTGCAGTACATAAAGACATAAGATGCATTGAAAACTTGTACTGACATCAAACGGCACAGTTAAAAATAGACAATTCTATATCCAAACCCATACATATAAGAAGAGGCGTTCGACAGGGATGTGTGTTTTCCCCTCTTTTATTTAACATTTATTCGGAAGCCATATTTCAAGAGTCTTTGGAGGATACAGAGATGGGAATCAAGGTAAATGGAGTATTGATCAACAACATACGATATGCTGATGATGGTGTCTTAATTTGTGACAACATAGTCGATCTTCAACAACTTGTCACTATAATCGGAGAATACAGTAAGCGAATGGGATTAGAGATTAATACCAAAAATACCAAATTCATGATCATCTCTAGGAACTTGGATGCACTTGAAAACTCCACCATAACACTGAATACTAAATCCATTAAAAGTGTGAGTAAATTTAAATACCTGGGATCGTGGCTTTTTGAAGACTGGGCATCGGACAGGGAAGTAAAATGTCGCATTGAGCAAACTCGACAAGCTTTCGTAAAATTCAAGAAGGTACTGACTTGTTCAGAGTTCGATCTTCAACTGAGACTAAGGTTTACTAAGTGCTGCGTATGGTCAGTGCTGCTATATGGCGTAGAGGGCTGGACACTCAAAACGAGGGATATAAACAGATTAGAAGCTTTCGAAATGTGGCTTTATCGCCGTATCCTAAAAATACCATGGACAGCGAAAATCACAAATATAGATGTCCTTAAAAGAATAAACCAAGAACGCCAACTCTTCGAAATAATCAAGAAAAGGAAAACGGCGTATCTAAGTCACATCATGCGAAATGAAAAATACCAGTTCCTTCAACTTATAATCGAGGGTAAAATTGAAGGCAAGAGAGGAATGGGACGCAAGAAAATGTCCTAGCTCCGAAACATAAGGCAATGGACAGGGATTAACGACATGCAATCTCTGATACATATTGAAAGAAATAGAGAATTAATGGAAAATGTGATCGCTAACATCCATTAGTGGATTTGCATCCGAAGAAGAAGAAGTACATAAACTAATCTGAATGAGACATTACAAGCTGATACTTCATTGTTTACTAATACTCATATTTTTTTAACGGGGTTCAGCTTCGCGTAGTGAGGTGGCAGACGCATTGTCAAAATGTCATGTTCCGATAGAAGCGTGTTATTTATAAATCTTTTATAAGATGGTGTATGATTTTTAATTAATGCATACAATTTGACTTTTAAAGAATTGGTTTCATATAAAGTACATCGATTCCTTAGTCATGGCTGGTGTTTTTCCAATGAAAAATTTCTAATTACTATTTTAATGGAAATAAGCCACCACTGAAGGTTAACATAAGTTAATTGACGTTTTAATTTCCACCTCGGAAATCGAAACTATATATCATTAAGCAAATACGAGTAGCAGTAAACAATGAGTACAACGAACACACAATACATAAAATTTTAAATCAAAAACTACACAAAAAACCCTGAAATTAGTATTTCCACCACCAGAGAGAAAACCCAGTACCTTTTGCTCGACAACATATACAGGAAAAATATCAACAAACACAAACACAGATATCAGCCAAACACATAAAAAAGAAAGGAATAACACTAGCTTTTAGAACAAACAACAAATTAGGTAAATATATTGAGAACAACATCAGCAAACATCAAAAGCAACTACACAGCGGTGTATACAAACTTAATTGTGGCGACTGCCCAAAAACTTACATCGGTCAAACTGGTAAAACTCTTAACAACCGAATAGCAGAACATAAAAGTGCTTTTAATAATAGAAAAACAGACTTTATTCTGTTTCAAATCATTCTTTTAATAACGAATTTTAAATTCTTCACATTCAAAATAAAGGCCTTAATCTATCTTTGTTAGAATCTATGGAAATCAACAAATTAAAAAACACAGATATAATTCTGAATGACCAACTTGAGGCAAACAGTTCTCCCCTCCTCAACCTATGTCATTAAAGACTATAAAGTGTAAACACATACTAAAAATTTATCACTTAAGAAAGGCACTCTAGCCGAAACAGTGTTTGAACTTTGAAAAATAAGGGTATTATCGAGCAAAAGTTTAAAGAAATCTTGCCCAAGTACTTTCGCTTAAAATAGCATCTTCGGGGGCATTTCGTCAAATATGAGCTATCCAGCAAGCGTAGAATGTGAAAAACATGAGTAATAACATAAAATTGTACAAAACACTACACTAAAACAAGGACAAACAGTTTAAAATTACTTAAAAGATTCTACGCACTACATTCTTTTGTGAAACAGTGTTTATTGTTAGGTTAAATGAATTTCCATCAAGTAACGGTCAAATCCATCGCTTATTATAAGAATATTAGTAAATGACAAACTATCTGAATGAGTTTAAATATCTACGATACTGAATACTTGGAACATTAGGCTAAAATCAATTTAACTTGTCATCGTTAAAGAACTTTTTTACAAAATAAAACTAACATCGTAAAGATTCCAGTCTTTTAGTTCTCAAGATCTGTATCTGATTGAAAATATTAGATGACAATCTTTATTATGTATCGTGAAGTTTCAAGCAAAAAATTTTTAAGAACTTTTTACTTCTATCCCCACTGTATATTTCTGTATGTTTTCAAAGCTTCTTATGCCCTTTATAATAGATAAAGGACAAAAATAAGTAAACAATTACATAAATTTGTATTTTAATAAAATCTTTTTTTTAGAAAACCGAAATTTAAGTGCAAGATATGCACCAAGGAGTTCAAATATGAAAGAAGTGCTTTAGAACACGAAAATTTACACACAGGCAATAAGCCTTTCACTTGCGAACAGTGTGATCATAGCTATCCTCTGTCGAGAACTCTTAGGGACCACATAAAGCGAAAACACAGCAAAACTATTACAGAAGAAAAAATACACAGATGTGTAATTTGTTCTAAAGAATACAAAAGCGACTCCGGATTGCTTCGCCACTATTCGTCCAACCACAAGGAACTTGGTTATAATTACAGAGTACCTTGTGACATTTGCGAAAAAACTTTCGGCACCAGACAACAACTGAAAAAACACGAACTGACTCATACAGGCTTCAAACCATACGAATGTAACGTTTGCAACAAGAGCTTTGCCAATAAAGAGACATTAAAGGCACATAACAGAGTTCATACGGGGAGAAACCATATGTTTGCAATTATTGTGACAAAAGGTTTGCTCAAACTGCTCCCTATCGATATCACTTGAAGACACACACTGGCGAGAGGTCTCACTTTTGTCTTAACTGTAAAAAAGGATATATATCCTTGGGTAATTTGAGGTTTCATATGAAAAAATGTCGTATGAAATACGAAATTACAAGTGAGGTAAACATTAAAAGTGAACCACTTGAGTTTTCCTGAAAGTAGTAATCTATATAATCATACAAGAACATCCTTTTTTCGGCATAGACTTCCCACTTTTCCCCCCATCGTTCCATTATTAGCTACAACCATGGATTCTAATGTACAATTCGTTTGTTCCATCTGTTCTTCACTTGTCTCAGAGTATGTTCAGGATATTTCCATTTGTATAAGTTTTGATACATGATATTGTTCTGAAGCAATATTCTTGTGGCATTTTAAATTAATTACTATGTAACTATGAATAAGCCACAATTAAAGATAAAAATACATTTATTGACGTTTCAATTTCCACTTCGGAAATTGTTCTCAAAATACAAACAGTAAATTAAACAAATTTTGTTTTTTGTTACATAGTGAAAAATTCTTCTATGAGATTTTATGAAATTTTATCTGACTCATTTATATTGACAATTCAGACATACATTATGTATTTTAAAGTAGACGACTTTAAAATGATATTGCCAATATTGTTGAGTTGCGCTCCTGGGACGACTTTACCTATAAGATAGTTCATTCGATTACATGAAATCAACTTTAACTTAAGAATATCCGTCAAAAAAAAATCATAGCATGTAATTCGTCTTTAAAAAGACAAACACATGACATGATGACAGTAAAATTCTCCTGTTAGTGATTTCATAGTAAATTATGAGGGAAAAACCAGGAGAAAAACCTCATAATACTATCCCGACATGGTAAGTATTTGTTCGTGCATTTAGTTTACCTTCAATAAACACCAAAATTCTGATTTTATATGTTTCGTTATTTAAAAAACATAAATAATGTATCCTCTATATGTTAATACTGGTATTTTCTTATTAATAACTTTCTCTTTCAATATTGGTAACCAGATCCTACTACATTCTGCCGAGGAATTTGAGACACAATTGGCCTCATTTAGCATAATTAGAGCCGCTTCAAGGTATTTTATAAATGCAATTCTTTGTCCTTTCTTGTTCATTGTTAGGTTTGGTTTTGGACAAAATAGATCTCAACGTGTTTGTTGTTTTGAATGTTGTTGAAATGTTGAATTTATTTTCTATCCTTTTAAGTTTTTCTGATAATCCTTTTATGTAGGATCTCGTTCTAAGTTATTCTGTTCTATTCGATCGATTGTTGAAAATTCCTTATTTATAAACGATAAATGATAATCATTTTTTAATAAAACAGATGTTAACAAATGTTTCTCCTCCAAGAACGAATTTTCGTTAGAACAAGTAATTTTGGCTCTATCGTATAAGGATTTAATTATTCCCTTTTTTACATTAATATTGTGATTTGATTTGAAATTTAAATATCTATTGGTGTGTGTTGGTTTTCTATACACCTGAGTCTCATATCCAGTATCGTTCTTAGAGATTAAAACATCCAGGAAAGGTAGCCTGTTATTATATTCCTTTTCCATGGTAAATGTTATTGTCTCTTCTTATCGTTTATATTATGTAGGAATGTGTCCAACAACTCTGATCCATGAGGCCATATTGAGAATAAATCAGCTACATACCTTCACCATACTGTGGGTTTTAAATTTTGTTTAGAAATGGTATTTGTTTCAAAATCTTCCATAAATATATCGGCTAAGAATGGAGATAAACTAGAGCCCATTGCTAGACCAAAATTTTGTTTATAGAATTCATTATTTAGTTGAAAATATGTATTATCAGTACATAATATTAATAACTCCATTATAGCCGATATGTTTAGTCTTGTTCTAGTTGCCAATGAATCATCACTCTCTAATTTTGTGTTGACTATACTTAAAGTCTATACATTTGTAAATAAACTATTTATGTCAAAACTTACCAAAGTATTATTTGAATTAAATTCAATATTTGATAATTTATTTAAAAAATGCTGTGTATTTTTTATGAATGTATCATTTGTATTTGTAAATGGTTTTAAAATATTTAATACAAATTTTGATAGTTCACTACAAGAAATATATAAAAGAAATTTATGAAATACCTTGTGAATGCGATCAGTTTTATTTAGGTGAAACATCAAGGCCATTAAATGTTAGAATAAGTGAACATCAATCTTATATTAAAAATAGAGAATTTGATAGATCTCAAATATGTAAACACGCATGGGATAATGAACATAGGGTTCAATGGAATAATTCAAATGTAGTCCTAAAAGAAACGGATGTTAAAAAAAGAAAAATTAAAGAAGCGGCTCTAATTATGCTCTGGTTATGCTGATCTGGTTACCAATATTGAAAGAGGAAGTTATTAATAAGAAAATACCAGTATTAGTAAGTCAGTAACATATAGAGGATACATCATATATGTTTTTTTAAATAACAAAACATATAAAATCAGAATTTTGGTGTTTATTGAGGGTAAACTAAATGCACGAACAAATACTTACCATGTCGGTAGAGTATTACGAGGTTTTTTTTTGCTTTTTCCCTTGGAATTACATGCTAAGATTTTTTCTGACGGATATTCTCAAGTTAAAGTTGATTTTATGTAATCAAATGAATTATCATTATCATTTTAAAGTCGTCTACTTTAAAATGCATAATGTGTGTCTGAATTGTCAATATACATGAGACAGATAAAATTAAATTATTAGAAGAATTTTTCACTATGTAACAAAAAACAAAATCTGTTTAATTTACTGTTTGTATTTTGAGAACAATTTCCGAAGTGGAAATTGAAACGTCAATAAACGTATTTTTATCTTTAATTGTGGCTTATTCCCAGTTAAATAGTAATTAATTTTGATACATGAGTTGAAACATCACTAACATTGTTGGTTTTATTCTTTCGTTCTCTACAGCATTGATTACTGCGCAATATTCTATGATCCTTCTTCTTAAGAAGACATTTGTAGACAGAAGAATTCTGAATGACCAACTTGAGACAAACACTTCTCTCCACCTTAACCTATATCGCTTAAGTCTATAAATTGTAAACACATTCAAAAATAGATCACTTGAGAAATGCATACTGCAAAAACAGCTGTAGTGATAAAATATTATAATAAATTTTGTGGAAGTTTTGAAAACAAAGTTTTCAGTGTTTTATTGTTATATAAAATGAATTTCCATCAAGTAACGGTCGAATACATCACTTATTTCGAATACTTGTTTTCAATATGTGGTAAACCTTATAAAAATAGTACTTCTACTAAAAAATTAGATTTTATATAAAATTTCCATGAAACTCCAGGAAACGAGATTCCTTGCACGACGAAACACTGGGCACCAAGTACTACAGAGGTCTAAGCCGTCATAATATTTGTGTTTAGCTACCCCAAAACCACCGTATGACGTATTTGCACTGATTTTTTATAGATTTTCCATAAAACTCGAGAAGATGTGGCCCGTCCTAAGCACCAGGTGCCTCGGAGACTATCGCCGTCATGTTGTTCTTATTAATGACCCCGAAAACACCCCGTGTCACGAGTTTGCTTTTATTTTGTATTAAATTTCTACAAAACTCCAGTAGACGATGCCCATTCTGGGCACAAAGTGCCTTGGAGGCCATTACAGTCATCATGTCATTATGTCATTAGTGTTCAGCGACCATAAAAATCCCCCAAGTTGTAATATCCAACTGATTTCCGTCAATTATTTTTAAATTTATCATATTTTATTACTTAGAAATGCCTTTTTTAAATGCAATTTTTATGCATTTTTATTTTAACATCATCACTTTAGTATGCAACATTTTCTAATGCTGTTACGAATAGAATGCAACAAGTTTCACTGAAATTCATCAAACTGCAAACAATTGGTAGGTTTTGGGCTTTTTACTGTACATAACTTTCATTCACATTTACAATTGTCTTGCCTTCACTTCTGTTCAGTTATTAAACGTCGATTATCTTTCTTTTTTTCCATTTGAATTCAAAAAGTTGTCCAATCCTGTATATAAAACTTAAGCCTTTGAAATGAGTTTCTACAGACGCGATTCCATAGTTTTCTGGATCATCATCATAAGTAGCTCGACAATACATTGTGAATCTTGGCCTACTCACAAAAAGTCGTCACTCCTGTCGATTCCTTGCAACTTCCCTCCATCTTCTGACTCCTAGAATTCTGTTTGCTATTACTATGCGTCTTCTTATTTCGTCGCTTATCGTATTTGTTTTGTTTACTAGCGATCCAAGATATGTAAATTCTTTGACTTGCTCAAAGGTATGGTTGTCAATTTGAATTCTCTGTTGGATATTCGAGGGTTTTTAGAAACCAACATAAATTTGGTTTTTCCTCGTTTACCACAAGTCCTAATTCACTTGCTGTGTCCGCAAGCCTTGTAAAACACTGCACCATGTCTCCCATACTTCTGCCTACTATAACTATATCATCAGCGAATGCAAGAATTTGCGCCGATCTAATAAAAATAGTTTCATTTATTCTATTTAATTGTCTGATTACCTTTTCCAAGGCAATATTAAAGATGAGACACTCCACTCTGTCTTAGACCATTATTAATGTCAAAGAACGTAGAGTTTTCTCCTTCAATTCTAACACATGAGCTTACGTTTTGCATTGTTAGTTGAGTCAACTTGTTTAGGTTTAGGTGAGATCTTAAAGTCTACCATTGCAGTATATAATGCAGTTCTTCTCACACTGTCATAGGCTGCTTTGATATCAATGAAGAGATGGTGTATTTCTATGTTATATTCTAGTGACTTTTCTAGAATCTGAATATGTGCTTGAATTTGATGTGTAGTGGACTTTCAAGTAGTAAATCCATATTGATATTGAAGAACAATATTGTTACGTTTTTATTAATCTAATTTATTGTTTTTATTTATTACCAAAAGTTCTACATTTATAACACTTACAAGTTATTTTAAGGTCTTTATTTTTACTAATTTATCTCACACTAATAATTACATAATTTATTTATAATACGAGCGTTACATTTAAAACTCGGCGCGCTATTATCTTCTTACTAACTGTTTTCTACAAAAAGGTTTCTATTTATATTAAATGCCGTTATTCGAGAGTTCCGGCGATCCCCTTTGACTAGACTAGGAGGTCAATCGGGCAGATCTTCATTCGACCTGGTTCCGGAACGTTCGGATGGTAGGGGACCGGTTTTATTACCTGGATTTCTGCCAGCTGGTCGAAGAGTCGTAAAGTCTAGAACATATCAGAATTAAAAAAAGAATATTAACGAGACATATTTATTGTAACAATATCCTTTGTAAAATATTTAAGTCTTTCAAATAATACATTGCCGAAGATTTTATCTGCAGATGTTAAGGCCCGGCGCAAATAGAGCACAGCCCACGCACATCCCACGCGCAGCCCACGTATGGTCCAACCTAGTCCAAGTACACGTTTCCAATACTAACGCATATTGAACACAGCCCACGCCATGTCAAATATTTGTGTAGAATATGTTCTATCCATAAAATTAGGAGAAACACAATTTACGATTGTGCTGATTGTGACGAAAAACCTGGACTATGCATAGGAGATTGTTTTCGCAAATACCATTCAACGAAACGATAGACTGTCTTCAGTATATTAGCTTAAATAAAGATTTTATTTTCTAGACCTTTTAATTTTTACCTAATATCCCACTAACAATTTCTAATCTGAAAATATAAATATCTTGAAAACTTTCACAAATGCTAAGGGTAAAAAATTGAAATCGTTCAACAAAAGGCTATAGATATAATTTGAATAAGCTGCTTTTGCCGATTTGACTTTCTTATTACTAATTAGCATAATGAACAGATATTTTACATGGTAACAATTCTGTTAAATATTAGATTTTTGTTTCATTGAAAACTAAACCTGATATTAATTTCTTGAGAACTTTTACATATGATAAGGGTAATAAATTGAAATCCTTTAACAAAAGACTATAAAGTAGATACCCATAATTTGAATAAGCTGGTTTTGCCGATATTGACTTTCTAATTACTAATTAGCATAACAGGCAGATATTGTAACTCGCCACAATGCCGTTGAATATTCCGACTTTCATTTCGCTTGTTTTGAAAACTCCATCGGATATTAATTTCTTGGAAACTTTTACAATGCTGAGAGTATTGTAAAATACTTGTTGAAATAAGTGAAATAACGTAATAAATAACAAAAGAGCTAAAAAAATACAAAAATTCCAGATCGTATTTTGTTTTCGAGATAAATTTAAATTTGAGAATTTTTTATTATTTTTCTACTTTCTTCATATTCTTTTTTAATTTAATTTCAGTGTATAAAAGCCATTACAATATGAGCATCACGAAAAAGTACCATCAAATTTTATTGTGAAGTTTTCATCTTAGGTGTTCATAAACATTTTGCTAGGAAATGAAAATTTGTTTTTTTTTCCTTAGTTCTCGATTTGTTATATTTCTCATTTGATTTAATAAAAAATTAATTTAAATTAATTTTTTTTGAATAATTATAACGGCGACTTACATCTGGGGCGCTTAGCACAAATAAAGAAAATATTAGTTTTGTTCTCATGTAATCTTCATTACTAGTATCATAAAAGACACTAAAGCTTCGAACAACAAAATTCCATTCCATTTTCACTGAATAACAAAAAATTGGTCACACAAAACAAAATAACTAAGGTTAGGTAGAGACCCACGACCCACGAAACTGTGTTGCTAGCACAACTCTATCCACGCCAACCAAGTCTGGCAGTAGCCTGGCCGTGGTTTGGGTTTAATACGCGTCGCTTCGTCTAAAACCACGTTTTACAAAATAACCCACGCGTGGGCTGCGCGTGGGATGTGCGTGGGCTGTGCGTGGGCTGTGCTCAATTTGCGCCGGGCCTAACAGAGTAATGCCTCTATAGTTCTTACACTTCAGTTGATCACCCTTTTTATGCAACGGACATATTATTCCCTTTAGCCACTCTTCTGGTACCCATTCATTCTGCCATATAAGTTTATGAATTGCTGCAAAATGTTGATCACCACCTTTTTTATACATTTCCAAACAGATTTCAACGATTCCTTGGGCTTTATTGTCTTTGAGTTTTAAGACCGCATTTAACATTTCTTCTCGTGTTTGGTCTTCACTGTGTAATTGACTTTGGAGGTCGTGTTGACTTTCTATGTTGTAACCTCCTTCAATATCGTTTATATTTACATGTTCGCTGAAATGTCGTGTTCATCTGTTAAGAACTGAGTTTTATCATGTACACTTTCACCGTTATTGTCTTTACAAATTTTTAATCGTGCTTTAAATTCTCGACGGCAAGTATGTAAGGATTTGTAGTATTTTCTCGTTTCATTTCTATCGAATAAACTTTGTATCTAACTAAGAATATTCTGTTCGTATTCCCTCTTCTTAGGTCGATGGATACGTTTTTCCTCCCTCCTTAGACGTTTATACTCTTCTTTTTTCTCCGTTTACAACCTGCATCGATGGTTTTTTTATATGCTGCGTTCTTTTAATTTGTGGCCATTTTACACTCATGCTCAAACTAATAACTTCTTTTTTCTGAATTGGTTTTTCCCAATATTTCTAAAGATTTCTGTTACACAATATTTCGTATATTTGCCCGTAGTTGGTTAATATCTTCTTCTTCTAAGATTTTTGTCCTTATTTGGTCTTTTATTTGATGTCTGTACACATTTGCAATGTCCATATCCAATGCAAATTGGAGATTCTCTCTTTAAATCGTGCTTTAACTAAATAGTGATCACTATATATGTTTGCACCTCTAAGAGACCTAACATCTCATAAGTTAGAGCCATGAACGTATAAATAAAGATGGACTAGGCATGCCCTGCACTCTTTTCACCTAAACTTGAAGTCGAAAAGTTTATAGGCGCGGGTAAAGAGACGAGGTGACAGACTGTGACATTACCTTTTAAGCCAGCAGCGTACCTTCCCATATTTGAAAGTTATTTGAAACAGTTTTTTCACTTGAATAAATAATGACTATTGGTTTGACTTTTGCCTTTGCTTGCTTTTATTTTTAGTATCGTAAACATATGAAATATTTCGAATAAGTGAGAAACAACAAACGGTGAATAATTTTAATTTTCAGTGTATAGAAATATATTTATAAAAATTAATTTACACAAAAGAATAAAGATGAAGTAAATAAAATCGTAAAGTACTTTATATAATATTTTATTTAAACTAAAATATCACACAAGCAATAAAAAGTTTAAAAAAATTCTTCCCCAAGCATTAATCTGTTCAGGGTATTGAGTATGTTCTGCTCTTATCCAGTGAGTGATAAGTTGAAAAAATATAGTGAATTATGGTGTATAACTCCAGCTTAATTGTAAGTTGGCAACATTAGTATGTCACGTTAGACGTAGCAGTAGACAGAAGAAAGATAAAAATTAAAATATTAATAAACGTCAGTTCTCCTGAAACATCAAGAAAAAGCAGAACTAATCTGACTTGACAATGGCAAGTGTGACCTTGCCGAAACGTCGTCAAAACAATGGTTTTTCTAAAAACCAAAATTACTTAACGCGGAGTCAAACCCGGAAAACAACTTAAATCACATATAGCTCCCGCGGAAATTTCAAATCCAATATATGTATATATATATATATATATATATATATATATATATATATATATATATATGTTCGGATAGATTTTCGCGGTGAAATGAATAACTCATCCTTAGTTACCAATCTTCCAGAATACTCTTCCACTGAATAATACGGTCTTTGAGATAGATAGGTTTTTGTCATTTTACGGAACTTGAGGATAGAATTTGTAAGTTGTAGAGAGGGATAATTGTATAATTTTTTTGCCGAATATAATATAGATTTCTTTACTAAGTCAGTGAACGGGATCGATAATTACACATCAAAGGTTGAATTTCTGGTGGAGTAGTCATAATTGGGTCTTGTTATAGAAAAACATGTAGGTATTTACCAATTAAGAAAATAGTTTCTAGAATATACGAAGAGGGAAGAGTAAAAATCCCGTGATATTTGAAGTAGCTTCTACAATGTGTTATTCTTCGGAGTCCAAGAAGATACTGTATTGCTCTTTTTTGTAATTTAAAAATAACATTAGATTGGGCAGCTGTACTAGAACCGCAAAAAGGAAGGCCATATCGAAGATGAGACTCGAACAAAGAAAAATGTTATTGGAAGATGCTAAATTGATTTCCTCTAAAACAGATCTTATTGCATAGCAGGCTAAGACTAGTTTATTACTTAACAAATTGATATAAAGGAACCATTTAAGGTTGTTGTCTGTAAAAATACCATGAAATTTTACAGAATCAACGATACTGATCCGGCTATTATTAAGAAACAAAGGTTGAAGAGCTCCTTTATAGGATAATGCTACTGTCTTATTCACGTTAAAAGATAGTAAATCAGAGTCGAACCAGGTATTTATTTTAAGTTGATCAGAAGTTATAATTGCATGAAGAGTTGCAATATTAGAGTTCCTCTAGGTAATACTGGTATCATCAGCAGAAAGAGAAATTCATAGCTGCTTGACATGTCTTCAACGGTTTTATTTCTAAAACATATACTTAATTAGATAATCATAATCCTTGTTTTTATAAATTAAACTAAAAACTCACTTTTTATAAATATTACGTGGAACATATGAAAAAGTATTATCACCAAGTAACAACTCTACACTTTCAGTTACTGATGCTGTAATGGTGCTCGAAGATGCGTTTACTGTATCTATATTTTCCTTGTCTTCATTGTCATTTAAACATCTAGAATATTCAATTTATATACATTAAAGGAGAGTATTAAAATTAGTTTAAGATTAAAATAATCTCATACAAAATATAGCCAAAACTCACCTCCTTTTTAATAGTTTAGGAGAATTAGATTTTACATTAAAGCCCAAGTCTGTCTCCATATTACATTCTTCAGTATCAATAAAACTTCTAAAATATTTTAATATTAAAATGAAATAAGTAATCAAAATCCACATTTAGATTTTATTTGTAAATTTAATAAACAAATTCGATACAAACCCACCCTTTTGAAGGTCCATAAAAATCATCCTTATCAATACTACTGGAAGCTGTTGCTTTATTTTCCATATCGTTTGTAGAACTAAAACATTGAATTATTAAGCAAAAAAGAAAATAGACATGCTATCAATATTATGGAATATGCTACGAGTATGCATTATATTTGGTTAAATTAATTTTGCTACAATGAACATAACCTATAGATATATATATTGAATTTCATATAATTAATATATTTAATTGCAATTATAGTGTAGATTAGACAAAATAAATAAATGTATTATAATACTGCAAAATTAAACTTCAATTCATGTCAAGCATTAAGTATTATCACATCCCTGTACTACGCCTATGGACAAAATTCAAATGTTTACAATACTTACGAATGAAATGCCAGTTCTGGATGTAAATATGAAGTTTTTCTGCATACAACATAGTTACGCACCATTATTACACTTAACTATCAACTATTCTTCACTTCTAATTTAAAATATATTAACAAATTCACTAAAATGTCACAAATAAGGAAATTATCAACTCAAAGGTAAACAATACAACGCCATGTTCTTGTTCGTCAAATCGCTAGAATTGGTTGATATTACCAACGATGCCAAGTTTTACAAAAGTTAAGATTATCAGAATATATTTTCTTTTAATAAATTAAAAAATTAATTTTTTTCTTTTAATTCCTTGGTTGCGAAATGAGTATATCTAAAAATAGTTTATACTAACTAGATAATACATTTTTACTTATAGATTAAAAATAAATTACACTAAAAATCGAAAATTATTTCGAAGATTGACTCGGAAAAAAAATAATATGACAACGTCAAATTAGGAATTTGTGCCTATGACTGTGAATATCTCATGACTTCAAGTATAGATGTAAACAGACCGGTCCATCTTTATTTATACGTCCATGGTTAGAGCAGTGTCTTGCATCGATGATTATATGATCTATTTGGTTAATCCTCTCATTATAAGGAGATTTCTTAGTTCCCTTATGTATATTTTCATAGGGAAATCGTCTTAGCTATTACCGTGTTGTGTAGACATCGCAAAGTATATAATTCTGAGACCGTCCTCATTAGAGTCTACGTCTAGTCTCTCTTTTTCGATGGTGGGCGAAAATATATTCTCTCTTACAACTTTGACATTAAAGTCTTTAAATAGTTTTCTGGATAGATAGTCACAAATCAGGTAGTGCTGGAAATACTAAATATTGAGTCAAAAATTATACCTTCTATCAAAAAGAGAAAGCTTAAGTTCCTTGACCACGTCTGTAGAGGCATCAGATATGAGTCCTACAGTTCATAATGCAAAGAAAGATTGGGTGCGAAACCTTCGTGAATAGTTCAGAATGACATCTGTGCAGCAGTTTCGAAAGTGTTAATAGCTATGTGGATCAGTAATCTCCACAGGAGACGCTGAATGCATGAAGAATGAGAGTAAACTTACTCTTCCATTCCACTCGTAGGCTTCTTCAAGATTTTTCTAATCTTTAAAAGCTTAATGATACAGACATGAAAATGGTAAATTGCATTTGTAATGAGATATTTGTCGTAGTTATTCACGTCTGTCGCAGTTTATGGTGGAACAGTGGGTCGACTAAATTTAGGTTAAGCATTCTGCTCTATTAAACCTTCTCCTGCTAACTGAGGATTACATTTTTGAGATGTACAGAGTTAAAATATACATATATTCTTATAATATTAAGTTATGATAGTATGGTAAAGCTCTAAGAATATTTAGTAGTATATTCATGATCAAAAGTTAATATTAAAACCGATAAAAATACATTTTTGCAAATTGTTGATTTAGTGCTTTTTAAATATAATCTCACGGTATATTTTTGTAATCTTTCAAAGCATCTTATATCTTTTATAATGGATACATGATGACAAAAATAAGTAAACAAATACATAAATTCGTATTTTTAATAAAACCTTTTTTTTTTTAGAAAAAAGAAATTTAAATGCAAGGTATGCACCAAGGGATTCAAATATGCAAGAATTGCTTTAGAACACGAAAATTTACACACAGGCTATAAGCCTTTCACTTGCGAACAGTGTGATCGTAGCTATTCTCTGTCGAAAACTCTCACGGACCACATAAAGCGAAAACACAGCAAAACTATTACAGAAAAAAAAATACACAGATGTGTGATTTGTTCTAAAGAATACAAAAGCGACTCTGGATTGCTTCGCCACTACTCGTCCAACCACAAAGAACTTGGTTATAATTATAGAGTACCCTGTGACATTTGCGGAAAAACTTTCGCCACTAGAGACCAACTGAAGGAACACGAACTGATTCATACAGGCTTCAAACCATACGAATGTAACGTTTGCAACAAGAGCTTTACCACGAAACAGAAGTTAAAGGAACATAACAGAGTTCATACGGGGGAGAAACCATATGTTTGTAATTATTGTGACAAAAGGTTTGCTCAAACTACTCCTTATCGATATCACATGAAGACACACACTGGCGAGAGGTCTCACTTTTGTTTTAACTGTAAAAAAGGATATATATCGTTGGGTAATTTGAGGTTTCATATGAAAAAATGTCGTATGAAATACGAAATTACAAGTGAGGTAAACATTAAAAGTGAACCACTTGAGTTTTCCTGAAAATAGTAATCTATATAATAATCATACAACAACATCCTTTTTTGGATATAGACATGAGTTATAACATCGCTGACATTGTTGGTTTTATTCTTTCGTCTACAGCATTTATTACTGCTTAAGGTTGTATGATCTTCCTAACGTGCCTTATTAAGTCCCTTGACATTGGCACGGCAAGACTATCTTTGGCTTGAGCTATTCTCAAGATTTAAGCCTTAACAGTTGTTCGACTCTCCGTATTTCGGTTCAATCTCAGACACTCTTCATCCACCACGATTGTTTCCATCATAATTAGTCGAAGCTTCTGCTCAGTGGAGGACTGCTTCATTTGTCTGCTTAGCGTTATTTTTAGTGTTGGCGTTTACAAGCACATTTTAAAAGCTTCTAAGCGGTTAATAGTAGATATTTTCAAGGTCCATGCTTCGACACCATATAAGACTGACTAAAAAAGTTGCAAGAGCGATCTCATTTTATCTTTTTATCGGGATCCAGTTGTTCGGTATTATAACAACCTAGATATTTAAAATTGGATACTCTTTGTGCTTGTTCATCTATTTGTAATTGTGTATTTTGATAAGTTAAGCGATTAAATACCATGTATTTTGTTTTAGAACAATTAATTTTTAATCCCATCTCTTGTCTCACCGTGCTAATGGACTTAGAAGATATTGCAATTCATTTAAGGCATTACTCAATATAACCGTGTCATCTGCTTAGCTATTTAGCTATATAGCCCAGATAGTCGTATCTATCATCATCATCATCCAGCCGAATTTTCACATCCATTGTTGGATATAGGCCTCCTCCAAACGTCTCCAGTTCTCTCTATCTCTAGCTGCTGCAATCCAGTTTGTTTCTATTCTCTTTAGGTCGTCGGTCCATCAGGTGGGTGGTCTGCCTCGACTTCGCTTGTCGGCTCTTGGTCTCCACTCCAATAATCTCTTCGTCCATCTTCCGTCTTCCATTCTAGCAACATGTCCAGCCCACCTAAACTTTTGTTTATTGATTCGCAGTATAATATCGTCTACGCCAGTTCGTCGGCGTATCTCCTCATTTCTTACGCGATGTTTCAAGGTTAGGCCCAGCATTGATCTCTCCATTCGCCTTTGTGTTACCCTCAGTTTTTCGGCAGTAGCTTTCGTTAAAGTTAAGGTCTCTGCTCCGTAGGTCAAGACTGGTAAGATGCATTGGTTAAATGCCTTCCTTTTCAGGTGAATTGGGATATTTGTTTTAAAAATGTCTCTCATCCGTCCATATGCCGCCCATCCCAACGTGATTCGTCTATTTAGCTCGCAGGTTTGGTTGTCTCTGGTTATTCTAATTTCATGACCCAAGTATGTGTATTTATCGATTAATTCTACCTTGTTGTTATTGATCTGTATCTCTTCGCTGGGAACCATATTGGTCATCATTTTGGTTTTCTCAAAATTTATCTCCAGCCCAGTTTCTTGTAGTATGTCATTCAGTTCTTGGAGCATGTCTTTGATCTCTCCCAGATTATCTGACAGAAGCACGATATCGTCCGCAAAACGTAGATGGTTTAATCTTTCTCCATCGATGGATATTCCTTTCTGTTGCCATGTTAGTCTTTTAAATGGATACTCGAGAACGGTAATGAACAGCTTTGGTGACATGGTATCACCTTGCCTGACTTCCCTTTTTATCTTTATTTTATTAGTTGCAGAATATAGACTTATGGTTGTTGTGGCATTTTCATATATATTTTTAATTATATTACAATATCTGTGGTCGATCCTGCAATCTTGTAGTGCTCTTAAGATGGACGGTAGTTCCACTGTATCAAACGCCTTTTTAAAGTCTACAAATATCAATGCCAAGGGACGGTTATATTCGTTAGTTTTTTCTATTAGGGTTTTTAGGCACTGCAGGTTATCGTTTGTGCCATAATTAGGCGGAAACCAGCTTGTTCCCGAGGTTGGTAAAAATCCAGCTTTGTCTCTAATCTATTCGTTATTATTCGGGTGTATAATTTATAAAGATGGTTAAGGAGACTGATTGGTCTGTATCTTTCCAGGTCTGCTATATCTCCCTTCTTGTGTAAGAGTACAGTTATTGAATTATTCCACTTTGTTGGGATATTTTGATTCCATAGGCATAGATTAAAGAGCTTTTGAATTTTGGCTATCAGTACTGAGCCTCCCAACTTTATCGCTTCCGTGACGACACCGTCCTCCCCCGGAGCTTTGTTATTCTTCATCTTTTTTAGAGCCTTGTAAATTTCGTCCAAGGAGATTTCTGGAATATCTTCGGAACCCTGATTTTGGACCTTCCTCTGTTGATATTCGACTATATCTAGAGTCGATTGGTTGCTATATAATGTCTCATAGAATGATTCCACAATTTGTAACAAATGTTCTCTGTTTGATGTGATGTTGCCATTTCTATCCTTGAGTTTGACTATTTGTTTATTTCCATTTGTGAGTTTGCGTCTCATTATTTTCATACTCTTATTTTCCTCAATGGTTTTGATGATTTTCTCATCTTTGTATTTTCTTAAGTCTTTTCTGATTTCTCTTGATACTTCCTTGTTCATTCTATTTATATCGTCGTTACTAGAGTTTTCGTCGCTTCTCAGTATTCTTCTTTGTTAAATTTTTTTCTGTGTTTCCAGACTAATTTTTCTTCTTTCACGCTTTTTGGGCAGGATTTCTTTTGAACTTCTGTTATTGCTTCTACTATTATGTCATTTATAATGTTAATATCATTTGTTGATGATTTTTCTTGAAGGAATTTACCGATATGATCTTCAAAATTTTGTTCGTTGTTTGGATGTGTCCATCTGTTTATTTGCTTCTTTTTTATCATATTTTGTCGTTCATAGTTGGTATTTAACACAATGGTGGCTCTTACCATACGATGGTCGCTTGATTTCGCAAATTTATTTAGCACTGTCACATCTGTGAATATGTATTTTTTATCAGTGATAAAGTAATCGATCTCGTTTGTCGTATTCCCATCTGGGCTTTTCCACGTCCATCTGCGGTGAGGTTTCTTGTAGTAGTAACTGTTCATTAGGAATAGGTTTTTCTCTAGTAGGAAGTTTAAAAGAGTATCGCCACGGTCGTTCCGTCCCTGACTTCCAAAATTTCCAAGAGCAGTTTCTGCTGGATCCAGTTTTGTTCCTATTTTGGCGTTAAAGTCTCCACATATAACTGTGAAATGTGTGCGGTTGTTTGTGATGGCTGTACTTAAATCATCATAAAAGACTTCGATCTCCTCGTCTGTATATTCTGTTATTGGAGCATAGACTTAGATAACTTTTAGATTATATCTAGTATTTATTTTAAAGGTGGCATATGTAACTCTAGTGGATACTGATTGGACAGTTTTTAGATTTCCTGCTAGCTGTTTGTTTATGAAGAATCCGACTCCTCCTACTGACTTATTGTTGTTCTCCGTGATAGTAAAACAAGTGACCGGATTTTAGGGTCTCGAGGCCTTCACCTCGCCTTCTCACTTCACTAACTCCGACGATGTCCCATTTAATCTTTTCTAATTCTTCTTCCATTTCTTTAAAGCTTTCATCAGAAAGTAGAGTTCTAGTATTCATGGTTGCAATTTTGAGAACTGTTTGTTTTTTAAAGCATGCTCTTGTCAAATTTGTGTCCCCCCCCCCCCAGAATCCTTGGGACAGACTGATAAATCAGTGTGAGAGTGTCTACTCACCTGGGGTAGTTTCCGTTTTGTTTTAAAATTTGACATTTGTAAGGGTTTTTGGCTAAGTTCAATGCCACGCGAGCCACTGCGTGTTGGCAAGGTTTCCGTTTCAGCCGCCCACTCTGGGAACAGACGCTGTTTGCAGCCGCCCACTGAGGGTCAGACGCCGCTGTTGTCGCTGTATCACAGCCGCTTAACTCATAATGTGAGTGACGCCTGTGAGTATCTGGAATTAAGCCTACAGGATTTTTACTTCCCATAGCCTTAAATCCAGTAATTACATTACTGCTGCCTAATGTCATATCCTCAGTTGATCCGCGGGTACTTATTTGTCAATGCCTTATTCGTACCTGTCCTGCATATCTGCAGGAACTTTCCCTATCAGCCATATGGGACGTGCCGTGTCGATGTTGAGGACATCCCCCGTCCAGTCTGTCTTCCGTGGAGTACAGAAGAGCCCCTACTCAGTTCAGAGCTCCTCCTCCACGAAAGCTAAGACCAGCATGGGTCGTATCTATCAGTTCTCCATTAATTGTTACACCATATTCCAAGTTGTGCAGAGCATGTTTAAAGATTTTATATAAATATAAATTAAAAAACAGTGGGGACAACACACAACCCTGCTCGACACCCTTTAGAATCTTATCTCTTCTGTCGACTTCACATTAATTCGGATGGTCGCTATTTGACGCCAATATAATTTTTTAATATTTTACGATATTGAACGTTTTTTTTTAATTTCAGGAATCTTGTCCATAGCGGTATATGATATTGTTTTGCTTTTTGAATTAATAATTTTTTTATTTATCGTTAGTTTAAATGTAGTGGCAAGAATTTCTCGCAACAGTAATACTTTCTCATTTCCGTTGCATTCACTCGTTGTTTCTCCTTTTATTTTTATCTCTTCAATACTCAGTTCTCTAGTTCTCAGTACTATAGAATTTTCCTTCAGGTTTATTTAAATTTTTCTGTTACAATACAACACTGGTTTCCTTCAAATTCTTCCATCCAACCTAAATCCTACTGCATGAATCTTTATTTACTGCTTCATAAAGGTAAGTTTTTACTGGGGTGTCTGTTGCGATTATCGTTGAGCGATCGTCGCTGAGCAGTGATCGCTAAGCGGTGATCGCAAGCGGAGTATTTTTTGCCGAAACAATGATTTAATCAGTGATTTGTCCGTTGTCTAATGAACAAGTGATTTTGTTGTAGCGATGAGCGTATGTAAAAGAAAACAATTATTAATTACTATTTAACTGGGAATAAGCCACAATTAAAGATAAAAAATACGTTTATTGACAATTTCCACTTCGGAAATCGATCACAAAATACAAACAGTAATTTAAACAAATTTAGTTTTTTGTTACGTAGTGAAAAATTCTTCTAATAATTTATTTTTGTTTGACTCATTTATATTGACAATTCAGACATACATTATGCATTTTAAAGTAGACGACTTTAAAATGATATTGCCAATATTGTTGAGTTGCGCTCCTGGGACGACTTTACTTATAAGATAGTTCATTCGATCACATGAAATCAACTTTAACTTGAAAATATCCGTCAGAAGAAAATTATAGCATGTAATTCGTCTTTAAAAAGACAAACACCTGACATCATGACAGTAAAATTCTCCTGTTAGTGATTTCATAGTAAATTATAAGGGAAAACTAGGAAAAAAACCTAATAATACTATCCCGACATGGTAAGTATTTGTTCGTGCATTTAGTTTACCTTTAATAAGCACCAAAATTCTGATTTTATATGTTTCGTTATTTAAAAAACATAAATGATGTATCCTCTAAATGTTACTGACTTACTAATACTGGTATTTTCTTATTAATAACTTCCTCTTTCAATATTGGTAACCAGATCCTACTACATTCTGCCGAGAAATTTGCGACACAATTGGCCTCATTTAGCATAATTAGAGCCGCTTCTTTGATTTTTCTTTTTTTACCATCCGTTTCTTTTAGGACTACATTTGAATTATTCCATTGAACCCTATGTTCATTATCCCATGCGTGTTTACATATTTGAGATCTATCAAATTCTCTATTTTTAATATAAGATTGATGTTCACTTATTCTAACATTTAATGGCCTTGATGTTTCACCTAAATAAAACTGATCGCATTCACAAAGTATTTTATAAATGCAATTATTTGTCCTTTCTTGTTCATTGTTAGGTTTGGTTTTGGACAAAATAGATCTCAACGTGTTTGTTGTTTTGAATGTTGTTGAAATGTTGAATTTATTTCCTATCCTTTTAAGTTTTTTCTGATAATCCTTTTATGTACGGTATTGTTATTTTCCTCGTATTATTCCTTGTGCATGTCAAATGTAGTCTTAAAAGAAACGGATGGTAAAAAAAGAAAAATTAAAGAAGCGGCTCTAATTATGCTAAATGAGGCCAATTTTGTCGCAAATTCCTCGGCAGAATGTAGTAGACTGGTAGATTGGTTACCAATATTGAAAGAGGAAGTTATTAATAAGAAAATACCAGTAATAGTAAGTCAGTAACATATAGATGATACATCATTTATGTTTTTTAAATAACGAAACATAAAATCAGAATTTTGGTGCGAACAAATACTTACCATGTCGGGATAGTATTATGAGGTTTTTTTCCTGGTTTTTCCCTCATAATTTACTATGGAATCACTAACAGGTGAATTTTACTGTCATCATGTCAGGTGTTTGTCTTTTTTAAAGACGAATTACATGCTATGATTTTTTTCTGACGGATATTTTCAAGTTAAAGTTGATTTCATGTGATCGAATGAACTATCTTATAAGTAAAGTCGTCCCAGGAGCGCAACTCAACAATATTGGCAATATCATTTTAAAGTCGTCTACTTTAAAATGCATAATGTATGTCTGAATTGTCAATATAAATAAGTCAGATAAAATTAAATTAATAAAAGAATTTTTCACTATGTAACAAAAAACAAAATTGGTTTAATTTACTGTTTGTATTTTGAGATCGATTTCCGAAGTGGAAATTGAAACGTCAATAAACGTATTTTTTTATCTTTAATTGTGGCTTATTTCCAGTTATAAATAGTAATTAATTTAAAATGCCACAAGAAAATAGCTTCAGAACAATATAAAAACAATTATTGTTATATTGTTAAAATACCTGCTAGCAGAAGAAATAGAGGATGAAGAAATGTTAGAAATGTTAAGTGTTTCAAGATTTAAAAAAATCATGCAATATTAAAAAGAAGACAAGAGCAAGGATACTTTAAAATTTTAATAAACAACCAGTTATTAGGAGATAATGTTAAGTTCCGCAGTTCTTCCGTTTCAATGAACTTGAGTTTGATTTTGTGTTAAGTTTAGTAAAAAGGGATATGAAAAAGTCGTCTACAACTGTATAGGTCTTCAGAAGGGAATTTCTCAAATAAAAAACTCTCAAAATCACATACACAATTCACTATAGTCGCTTAGCGTTTGCGACTGTGTCTGCTCTTGGACCAGTCGGTAACGATCGACGCTAGCGGCTCCAGCGACAGACGCTTCAGTCAAAACAGTGCCATAATAGACCATACAAGTGGTACACCGCGATCATCGCTTAGTGACGATCGCTCAGCGATGATCGCAACAAACGCTCCAGTAAAAACGTACCTTTACTCTGTAATACCGGTTTTCGTTACTGCCGTCCTGTTCGTTTTATTTGTTCCTTAAGTTATTTTATGTAATTGTATACCATTTTTTTCTATTCTTCAAATTTTCTAAAAATGTAAATAAATTGGATTATTTTGTAATGTTCTGTATTTTCTTTTTACTAATTTAAAATAGATTAAACTGTATTTTTTTCTTTTAAACAAAATTCTTCTGAAAATTCCATAAAAGTTAAAGTAGTATTCAAGACAACTTGTACCTTTTGAAATTCTGGAAATTGTCTAAAAGTGTTGCATATTAAAAATGTATTATATTTAGTTATATGTAGTCACATTTTTTTAAGTAAATATACCATTTTAATTGCCTATTTGTCTAATTTGTAAAACTGTTATTAGAGTTTGTAAAAACTGACACTATAGGGTAAAATTTTTTCTATGAACAAAACGAAATAAAAGCGGCTTCCCACGATCGACGACATTGCAGATGGACGCTGACCAGACTACATTATAATGCGCTCCGTAACTTTCGCGTGATTGGTTGGTGGGTGGGTCACAATTTAAAAATTGGCGGGTTTCATGTTTATTAAAATGACAATGAGGTATTGTAGCACAGTATATCGCTAAACAATTTATTAGCAATATATTGTGGTATTGGTACAAAGCGGATGATATTCACATTTTAGGATTAAGCTGACTAGTACAGTTTTATTAGAAATTAAAATTTATTTTTCTTTTGACATTATGTAGGTAAAATTAAATTCTGACATTGTGTTTATTTAATTTTGATATGCTAGTGATGCTTTTTTTTATTAGATATATAGATATTGTTTTAATTTTTTTGTTTAGGTAATTTTTTATTAAGATTCTTTTATTAAGATTATTAAGATAGAGGTTCCTCTTATTATTTTTATTTCTAGAACATTCATTACCATTATTATTCTCATTAGCTTTCTCTATATGGAATCAGCTTCTCTAAATATTTTCCTCCAAACTTTTCTGTTCTCTTCCAGGGACTAAGTACCTCTCCGCTTTTTGTATGAGATTATGGTTTTTCAGAAACATGTAATTTCTGTTCATCCCCTTTTTTACTGCCCTACATTCAGTACTATACATCATAGCTGGTCTAAAGGCAGTCCTATACAATTTACCTTTTAGTTTTCTTGGTACCTTTTTTATCATACATCACTCAATTTGCCTCTTTCCTTTACCTTTAATTAAAATATTAGAGATAAAACGGTAATACCAATCCTAAAAGCCGAACATTATCATCTTTTATGAGTTCTTGTCTATCCAAGCCAACTACTCTATCTGGTCTTGAAATTTCATCTTTAAAAGAATATTCTAAATATTTTGTTTGTATCCAACTTAATTTTAATCATTTTTCTTCAAGGACCTGTCTCCGCTACTCTTTTCTACTAATACCCAGGAGGTTCAGTTGTTATCTAATCCAGCACAAATGAGAATAAATATGGGCGAAACCCTGATTTTCACCCATTTTCACACAAAATTTGCCAGTTTCACCTGTACTCGTTCTAACACTATAATAGTTGTTTTAACAATATTATAGTTGTTACTTGCTCATACTCCACTCACATATTCAGCCGGCACTCCTTTCCTACTTAATCTCTGCCACAGTAGGTTTCTGATATCTTCATCATGTGCTTTCTCAAGTTTAATAATACAATGTAAATTCACTCTAAATTGTTAAATTAGCTCTTTTAATAAAAATTGCTTGTTGTAGACCTGCATTGCCTAAATCCAAATTGACATTTATCCATTTTCATTTTTTAGAACCTTACACTGAATTCTGTTAGATTTTACCACAAATGTAGGATAATAAAAAGATATATTGTGAATTGAGTGCTATGAAAAATTGTCATTGTCAACAAAATGAAGCAGAGGTTTACTGGAAATAACGATTGCAAACCAAATAAAACACTAAATAGCTATATCTAAAATGTCTTTATTCTTTATTAAAAATCTGGGAAATCAAAGGAGGGGGGCCGTTATTGGTGCAATGGCGAAGGAAAACCCCTCTAAAGGTCTCCTAAATTGTATAGGACTGCCTTTAGACCAGCTATGATGTATGGTACTGAATGTACGGCAGTAAAAAAGGGAATGAACAGAAATTACATGTTTCTGAAAAACCATAATCTCATACAAAAAGCGGAGAGGTACTTAGTCCCTGGAAGAGAACCGAAAAGATTAGAGGAAAATACTTAGAGAAGCCGATTCCACATAGAGAAAGCTAATGAGAATAATAATGGTAACGAATGTTCTAGAAATCAAAATAATAAGAGGAACCTCTAAATCTTAATAAAAAATTACCTAAACAAGAAAAATAAAACAATATCTATATATCTAATAAAAAAAGCATCACTAGCATATCAAAATTAAATAAACACAATGTCAGAATTTAATTTTACCTACATAATGTCAAAAGAAAAATAAATTTTAATTTCTAATAAAACTGTACTAGTCAGCTTAATCCTAAAATGTGAATATCATCCGCTTTGTACCAATACCACAATATATTGCTAATAAATTGTTTAGCGATATACTGTGCCACAATACCTAAATTTTATTGTCATTTTAATAAACATGAAATCCACCAATTTTTAAATTGGGACCCACCTACCAACCAATCACGCGAATGTTAGGGAGCGCATTATAATGTAGTCTTGGTATCACAGGCTCGTCTGTGCTGGTGCATCGTATCCATCGAGAGTCGGTAACATCAAAGGTGCGGTTCATGCCCGTGCGACGAGATCCGAGCGCGTCCGTGTTTTCAGACAAGTGCAAGTCAGAAGTAGTTCATTCACTGACAGGAGTAGTTGTCTGTATAGGAGTATTGTCAAAGTTGTTTTGCAGTTTTTATAAGGTTTTTGCTAAACAATGGGATGAACAAACGAAGTTATTTTTGATTTTTTAAATTTGTATCAAAATAACCAAGTTTATGGAATTCTACAGCGCCAAGAACCGGAACGATATATACGATGCATGAAACTAAATAAAACAGCACTTGAAGAATAGTACTATTTCGACTAAAGACTTAAAAAGGATTCGACATACATATGTCAAAAAACAAAAGTTAGACAATCAATGGGAACTGGTAGTAGGACCTACACAGACTGTCGCGGACAGTAGGAAGAGCTCTGTCTGCGGTGCGTTGCCGTCCGTGCTCATCGACTGTGCGCGATGATTATGTAGAATCGCCAACCGTGGGAAGCTGCTTTTATTTTTTAAAACCGATCCTGATTTTTTTTTAAGTTTGAATAATTCAGTTGTGGTAGTGTAACGTTCGACAAAAATATGAGATACAACGTACATACCGTTGAAGAGTAATGACGAATAGAAATGTTAGTTAAAATTCACAACTCACCTTATATATTATTAAACAATGAGAGCAGACACTTTTAATGGTGAGTTTTTATTCCCCGTAGGGGCATTCATATGTACAATTCCTGATAATTCACCTTGTATTATGGATTATTATGGATTCAAACACATTTTTGAATTTATTAATTCAGTTTGAGATCTTAAAATATAGATATATAATACAAGATAGACTGATCGTTTTTCACTTTAATATTTTTTGAAAAAAAGATTGAGAATAAGCTCTCTATACGCTCAAACTTGATTGATTTTGGGGTTTCTCAAATAAATTGTTCAGCGTCACCAGAAACTAAACTTTATAAGGAATTAAAATTAAACAAAATACACATTTATATTAAAAAGCACAAAAAATATTTTTACAACTCAAAAAAATTCATTGGGGTATTTAACTTTCTATTACTATCCATTGGGATATGCCAATGCTTCAGGCAATATTAGTGTACAAATATGCTGCATATATATGCACATGTATTTTGCATATAATCCAGTCTGTAGTTATAAGCAAAAATGGACCAATGGACCAGCAGAAATGGTTTTAATTGATCAATTTTAATTTTTCAAAGTATGTTTGTTTTGTTTTTTTAAAAGAAACAAAACATGTTTTGAAAAAGGATATATCTTTAGTAGTTTATTAATTATAAGCATTTAAACAATTAAATTGTTAATAAAAAAATTTCTTCAAAATCAGTTGTAAAATCTCATGGACCTCAATCTGCCACTAAAGCCCTCAACTATATATTATCCATGGTACATCCCCCAATTTGGCATTGGCATGTTCGCATAGCATTACCAAATTCTTGAAGAAGCAAACAGTGTTTGTAATTATGAATAAACACAACTTTATTTGATCATCTTATAAACTTGATTACAATATTATGGTCCATTAGGACAGAACCAAATGTTGCATATTGAAAAAATATCCTGTACTAGGACATTTCTGGAATACCTGTACAATCTTTGTCCTCACTGAAAAATTTTTTTAAAAACTTTTGTAGTTTTACATTTTTGTTTTCTTTGGGTTTTGTGTACTAAGTAGTACATTTTTGTTCCATACTAAACATATTTTCTCATATTTTTTTGTTGTAGACAACGCACGAAACGGAAATATGTAAAGCGAAAATCGAAAGAAAACGGAGAAAGTAAACCGCAGAACAAAAAATCTCGAACAAGTTATAAAAAGAATCCGCAACTCTTAGCCAAACCCTTAGACCTAGACGAGCCGTTAAGTTGCAAACACTGTGCCAAGGAATTTACAAATAACTTAGACTTCGCTTTCCACTCCAAAGAACACAGCTCAGATGGAACTTATTCTTGTCATATTTGTAATTTTACCAATAACTCCAAACCTCCATTTGATGTGCACATGCGCGCTCATGAGGGCATAAATAAGTACAAATGCCCGTTATGTACAAAGACTTTTAAGCAAAGTAAAGATGCGTTGGAGCATACGTATTTCCATACTGGTGAGAAGCCTTTTCAATGCGAAATATGTGGGAAACATTTTCCGTACACCAAGAGTTTGGCAGCTCACAGAAGAAACACCCATTATCAAACCATTACTGGAAAGCCTCTTAAAAAATACGACTGTAAAGTATGCAGTAAACACTATGAAAGCCATTCAGGCTTAGTTCGCCATTACTCCTCCAGCCACAAAGAGTTAGGTTATGATTACTCTGTTGTTTGTGATATTTGTGGCAAAACAATAGCTACCAAAAACAAGCTTAAGTACCATTTAAGAGTACATAGTGGATACAAACCACACGTGTGCGACGTTTGTCACAAAGGATTCTCCAAAAAGCAAGAACTAAAGATCCACGTAAGAATCCATACTGGCGAAAAACCGTTTACTTGTTCGTACTGTGGAAAAAAATTTGCTCAACTGGCTCCTTACAGGTACCACATCAAGACTCACACAGGGGAGCGATCTCATATTTGTTTAATTTGTAAAAAAGGTTTTATATCGTTAAGCAATATGAGGATTCACATGAACAATTGCGTCCAGCCTACCGTTAAAAACGAAGTTCAAGATTAGAGATTAGATTTTAGATATATTCAAAATATGTTGTTTGTGCCTACAATTCAGTATTATTTATGTTTGTATAAATAGTTTGTTTGTCTTCTTTAATCTAACATTCTTTCAAAAATAAATACGTTTTACATACTGTACATTACTTCCTTACTTACTCAGTGGCGTTATAACCCTTCGTGGGTTTTAGCCGACTCGACAACATGTCTCCACTATTTTCTATACAAATTAACTCTAACTGATAATACAGGCAAAAATATTCTAAACAAAGTGAGTAATTAAAAAGATTATGGAGAACTCCAGTGCAGTTTACCGTGCCTTTTATTACAACGAAAGGTTTTCTTCGAGTTCCAATAATCGTTTAGAAGTTGGTTGAATGTACTGTAGTAAAAGGTAGGTTTGGAAGTATAGATAATCCTAGAATTATTAATGGTACTATACAGATTGAACGAAATAAATTCGGAACATACGAAATATTATGTATTTCGGCTCAATTCTGCTGTAGGTGGTTGACCAACAAAAGGTTGTCAAATAATTATATTATAAAAATTGAATACTTCAGCGGGCTGCTGGATTCTGAAATCATAAAAATTAAGAGCTACGCGTAAATCTACGATTTTATTATGCTGTCAAACCACTTATAATCCAGGAAATAAAGCATTTCACCTCGCAATTTTTTTGTCCTGCGTGGATTGACTTGAAATTTTAACAGAAGGTAGGTAATAGCCAAGGATCAAAATCTATATCGAACCAAAGTGCGTCAAAGCCTTGGGGGCGGTTGCTACGTTTTAACTACAGGTTTCGATTAAAAAAGTGATTCTAAACAAAAAATGTTTTATACGTTTTTTTTAAACTGATATTTTTCAAGTTATTCGCGATTGAAAGTAACAACTTTTAGACGAAAAAATCGACGTTTTTAATCGATTTTTCGCGAATAACTCGAAAATGGTGCATTTTATCAAAAAAATTGTAGAGAACAAATTTGACAAATACAATTCATTTTATAAAATGTTTTTGCGATATAACGGGAACCGAAATACGGCCTATCAATGTTCAGCGGTTTTCATCAAATGCCAAATTTGAAAGATTCAAAGTCAAATATCGGGAACATGATGCATTTTTGGAAAAAAACTCACAGAACCTTTTTAAAGAGCATAAATAGACCTATCATAAAAAAAGACTCTAGCTCAAAAATTGAGTGAGTTATGATGAAAATAAGGTCAATACCTCATTTTTTTACGAAAACATCGATGAAAACAACCCCCTAACCACCCCCATAATTAAAATCGATCTTCATCCTTCTGCAATTCTCTTTGTACATGTATTGTTAATACGTGCAAGAAGTTTGACTCATTTAAAATGCTTAGTTTTAGAAAAAGTACAGCATAAAGCGACAAACGATTTACAATTTCATATTTTTTACCCTTCTTTTTTTAAATATCCCCGAAAATACTGAATATATGAAAAAAATAAAAATGTACTAAATTGTATCTTTTTTAATGACTAAAATTTTCCTTTATTTAGATTTGTTGTACAATGAATATTTGGCGAGATATAGCCGTTTAAAGCATCGATTTACGATCAAGCACCATCTTTTTTGACCCCTTTAAACTCACCCCATTTAAAAAGCAAGGGTTCCAAAAAGATTTAATTCACAGATCCTTGTAGCTCTTAAAAACCTCTACAAAATCGTTTTTGAAGAAACACTCTATCGTTAAAAATGAAGGAAATACGTTAAAAAAACCAATTAATTTTTTTCCGGAAAATTCCATTAGTATAGTACAGTACATTTCGGAGCATAATAATCTACAAAACCGGTATATTAGGTAGTGGGGCGTTATACATTCGAAATTTTAAGCGTTCTTATTTTGAAATCCCATACAACAGAATAAAACGTCTGCTCACCTGTCTATGGCTTGGCAATGAAAATATCAGAGCAACAGATTGATGAATGGGGATGGTATTCCAAAGATGGTTTGTTATTATCCGTAAGCATGAACAAACAAATTGCACCCGATGAACTTTTGAAAATTATTTTTTGCCAATGCAAAAAAGGATGCGGCGTTTCATGTGGGTGCAGAAAAGTTGGTTTATACTGTAACTCTACTTGTTTTGGGTGCTCAGGTGAAGGATGCAATAATAGTCCACCAATAATTGAAGAAGATGAAGATGACATAGATCACGATGAAGATGTAATTGATGACGAATAAAATTAATATTAAAATGTTTTTATCTATAAATGTAAATATTTTCAACTATTTATGTAAATGTATAAGAATATATGGTGTCTTTTTATGTTGATAATTTTTTTTGTATTTAATTCTACTTTTTTCAATTTATATCTATTAAATTAGTTTATAAAAACTGCAATGTTTTAAAGGGTGATTTTCAAAAGTTGAAAAGTTGCAAAATTTTGGCAAAAAATTGTTTTTACCTATAGCACTCATAACAATTGATTTTTAAGGGTTAAAAATGTATGAAATTGTATTTTAAAGTATAAAAAAATCACTATTTAACTAATCCAAACCAAATTTCACTCATCTTAAGACTTGTAATGTTATTTTACAATTTTTGAAAATTAGGGGTAGTTTTCACCCCTAAGAACAATCAGGGTTCATCGGCATGACATAAACTATAAAGCAGATGGTGAGTTGAGCTTAATTCCAAATTTTTATGCAAATCGTTCCAAGGCGAAATTATTTTCTTCGCATTACTACTTTTTTTTACAATAATCTCTAACAAGGGTCGCTTTTTAAGGGTTGAAATATAATGGAACTTTATTCAAAAAGCACGAAACTATTATTATTTAATTAATTCAAACCAAATTTTACCCATGTTCAGGTTTAATATGATATTTTATAATTTTTGACAATTAGGGGTAGTTTTCACCGCTAAGAACAATCAGGGTTCGTCGACATGACATAAACTATTAAGCAGTGGGTGAATTGAGCTTAAATCCAAATTTTTATCCAAATCGATCCAAGGCGAAATCATTTTTTTTTAGAATTATTAATTTTTTTACATTAATCTCTAACAAGGGTTACTTTTTAAGGGTTGAAATATGATGGAACTCTATTCAAAAGTATAAAATAATTATTATTTAACTAATTCAAACTAAACCTTACCCATATTCAGGTTTAATATGTTATTTTATAATTTTTGACAATTAGGGATAGTTTTCACCCGTAAAACCCTTCAGCGCACCTCGGTTCGATATAGATTTTGATCCTTGGGCTATCACCTACCTTTTGTTAAAATTTCAACTCAATGCATGCAGGACGAAAAAATTGCGAAGTTTTAACTTTTTTCAAGCTTCATTTCCTAAACTATTATCGCTTCCTTTACGCAAACAACATTGTTGCGAGACAGATAGTTGAACGATATTTTATACAATGTCTATACCCAGGTATTATGGATTTATTTTTGTCCAAGTTTTATATTGGTCCACTATTTCAAATACAGTTCAATGAGACATATATTAAATTGTATGATCCGTTTTAAATTCGTTCAATCTGTATATGGCGATAGTTAATATATTATTTAGAAACAGACAAGTTGTAACTGCCTCTGTGCCATATAAAAGCAGGTACCAAGTTGCTGGGTATTTGCAAAACTCTTTCTTTGTATTTACAGTTTATTTGCAAAACTGTTTGTTTGTCGTCAACCAATCAGCGCACTATACGTGAAACTTAATGCTTTGTTACATACAGTGAATTGAATGTTTTTTAGTTGCAATAACGCTTTCCTTGATCATTCATGTGGAATATAATTTCTTTTTGCTGTAATTTGCTGACATTGTTGAGTTAAAAAATAGTGATTCTAAGATTTTACCTTCTCCAAGAAGAAAATCACGCAAGAAAGGGCGACAACCAGAAAACTATGCTAGGCATGTTAAACAACGGACAGATATTGCTTGAAAAAATTTTACAATAGGTTTAACACTAACTAAATAGGTGAAATTATATTATTTGTAGGCATACACCACACATGCTTCCAAACTTTCCAACTTGTGGTCACGATGGTAAACCCGGACAACCATATTTTTGCAAAACTTTAACAATGAATGACATTAAACAATTCCATGGTTACATGTATAAATCTAAATCTAAAATAGACCAAGACCATCTCATACTGAATTGTTGCACAGGAAATAAACCGAAGAGAGGAAAATCCAATCATGCTCAAGTCTCGATCCAATACAATGTTCGTTTGAAAGATGGAAAACTGATACGAGTGTGCAAAAATACATTTGTAGGCATCACGAATTTTAGTGCAAACCGAGTGCAAAGAATACTTCGTAATTTTATAACAAATGGAGAGCTTCCAAAAGAACGAAGAGGAGGGGACCGAGTAGGTCCCAAAAAGATGAAAAGTGTAAACGTATAAAAGACTTTATAGAATAGGTAAAAAAGAAATAAATAAGACTTACTCACAATCAGTTTAATTTAACTACCTAGACGATCGGTTTCCCTTTCTACAATTTGCAAAGCATCTTCAGGTCAGTCAATACAAAGTTAATTAAATGATACCGGTACACGATTTATTAATGATTGGGAGAACATAGTTCAAACTATCCTGTAATTGCTGATGATGGAATCTTCAGTTTTTACCTTTGTAACTGTTTGATAAAAAACGGGGAAGTTTCTTGAGGAGATAGATATTAACCAATGAAGTAAAAATAAGGTATTATATGATTGTTTGTTAAATGAAAGTGATATTCTGTATTACTGAATGCATTAAAAGTTATTTGTTCAAGAGATATATTTTCAAAATGTGTGTTAATTTATTGAAACTTTTTTATTAAGGTGATAGTTGTATGACAATGAATGAAATTAGATGTACCGGGTGGTCCAATAAGCCGATCTCTCGGCTATATATCAGAAATTATTCATGTTATAACTTTAGGAGAAAAAATTCCTTAGTAAAACTGGCTAAGGGAAATCGCTGGAAATAACTTTCAAGATTCTGGATTAACCGCTAGGGGGCGTAACCTGCGAAGAAAATTTTGAAAACCAGTTTTTTGGGAAATATGTCCAATTGTACCAAGTGTTAAATAAGTAAACTAGAAAAAGGCGTAAATTCTGCACAAAGTTGTTCAAGTACTTTTTTTTTATTTTTTCAAATAAAGTGTGGGGTAGAGTGGGAAAGTATTTGTGGATAAATACCTATAACTTTGGTTTAGATCAACCGATTTTAATGAAATTAGTGTCATTAGAAAGAGCGTAGATGAATTAATTTACATCTACTATAAAATACTTGCATTTAGTTTTCATAGTCGTAGGTAGAGGGAACTTTCAAATAAAAAAAATTAAAATTTGTTTTTCTTCAAAATTTATAATAGAAACACCTATTTATTGTAAATTATAATGAAACTGGAATAAATTTGTAACAAAATGGAGCAAACCGCATGTTAATAGCTTTTGTTGAACTCGAGATATGAATAAAAACTCATAAACATAAGTAAGTATAGTATTGACACACCCTGTATTATAAATTACATTAAAAAATAAGTCAGTGGGTATTTTCAATTTTTTTTATAGCAGAAGAATCTTAATGTTGATACCTATTTTGTAAAAAAATAGTTTTTTCGAAACTAAGTAGGCTACGACAATGAATTTGACGGGAAGTTCATATTGTTTATTTATTGACAGAAGTCAAAACATTGTTAAGAAGTGCTATATTATAATTCGAATTAAAGATTGCACTTTTTTCAATAGATATTAATATTGGTAATATTAGTAATTAATTATCAGTACAAATAATTGGTGATGAGTATATCAAATTGTATGATATGATTGGATTTTATTTTGAATGTCACCAAAATGCCGCTATTGCCTCACGTATATATTTTGTAAGATATCGTGACAGGAGACATTATGGGAAAGAAGTATTTGAAAGAAAGGCAAAAAGATTAAGAAAAATCGTCAGGGCTCGTCAGAACAGCTATTCACAGGCGTGCTGAGCGTAAAAATAAATCTTTTCTGTCTTAGGAAGCAACTCTAACATGGCTTCGTATATATATATATATATATATATATATATATATATATATATATATATATATATATATATATATATATTGTAATGATTTCAATATGTTAAATCCCAAAAAGGATACATTTTAAATGGATTTTTATATGAGTTTGTTGTTCATGAATTTCATGAAGCCATCACAATGTGGGTTCGACTCTGAAATAAAAGAGAGAAAAAGATTAGTAAATTGTTAAATAATTTAATTTTGACTTACCTGGTATAGTGTTAATAATTTCTGAATAGTATAGTTACCTAGTGTATAGGTGAATCGTCTAAATTTTAAAAAGAAAAAAAAAAGAAGAATTCTTAAAAAATATTTAAACATAGAAATTTTAAAAAGTCAGAAATAAACTGTCAAGCAAGTCTGTGGGAGCTAAATTAATAGGGGTTTTGTTAAATAAGAAATTACAATGATGTGGAGATGAAAAGAATAAATTATTAATAGACTAAGTTTTATATCTGAACATTTTTTTTATAAATACCCAAATTAGATGTGATTAAAGTGAATATGAGAAAGTAATGTGGCTTGACAAATATGTCAAACAGGACAGTTTTATGGTTTAAAATATTTAAATAAAAGACAGAAAAAAAAGAACGTTGGTTGCTGTTAGCAACGAAAAGAATTGGTTTTTTTTGGGAGACGCCGACGAGGATATTTGGACGAAGGGGAGCCCCAAAACTGTGGAATAGGTCGGGAGTGTTTTTTGACTCGTCTAATTAGAATTTTAGTTTTTCCACTGTTTCCACAGCAGAGATATCCAGAATTTGTTCCATAGAGTAAGAGAAAAAATTTGACTTATAAATTATTATTGGAGTACCGAAATGTCATTTAAATTGAGAAAATTAAAATTCATGAATTAACATAATTGCGATAGGCCTTAAAAATTGAAAATATTAATGATCATTAAATTAAAAATAGAATAGTACGTATCTTAACTTCCGAAGAGCGGATTGATATTCCAGTTTCACCGATTATTTTGCGAGTAGTTAGTTTTCTTTAAATAAATCAGAACTGTTTTAAAGTGAGGTTGGATAATAATTTTGGGGATCATTTGAAATTTTGATTATATTTGAATGCAAGTGTTCATTTTCTTTTTCTTTATAGTTCATTTAAACACTTTATAAAGTTGCAATATTTATTTAGTTTTTAGGTACTTGTAGAGAGTCTCCACATTTTGTAATAAATTTTTATTGTCACGACCCTAAATCACATTAAGATTTACACGATTCCTATTTTTGTAAATTTTTAAAGGCAACCCAAGTTGCAGACGAATTTTATTGTTTATATTAAATTTGTTCAATATTAATAAATAACGTGCTTCATTTGGGTTAATTTATCAAAAGTCTAAAGTAAATTTTGGTTTAATTTCTTTTTGAACTCTACCAGGAGACTACAGAGTCGACGTCACACAGTGACAGATTGCTTAGAACACATAATTGAGCTAGCTGAGGTATATATTAAATTAAACAACGAACCACATATTTTAAAAATTACATGTATTATAAATAAAAATAAAAATTAATAAAATACAACTTTTTCAATATATATATATAAATATATATATATATATATATATATATATGAACCAGAAGTATTTGCTGACCACGTAAGGAAGTAAACTTTAAATATTGGGTATGCAGCAATAAAAATGAAACGTGTACTCTTTTAAATTTTTAATCCAAGCTTTCGGACATTTTTTATGTCCTTCATCAGGGAGCTACAAATGTGATGAATAATTTTTTCAAATTTGTATAATTAATTAAAAATTCGATACTTACAAACTTAATGAGGTTGTATCATAAATGATTTTATAAAATGTTGATAAAATTTATCACAGTCTGTCATATCTGCTAAAACCTATTCCTATATTTAAAATTTTAAAAATTACTTTACATTCACACACACTTAATTATTATACACAAATTTATGACATTGATATTATTAATTTTATTGTATCGTCATTAGTTGTTGTCACGACAATCCAATGGTTTTTATTGTTGGCTTTTTCGGAAGTCTTCGTGCGCAAATTTAAAAACATTCGTCTGGACAAGTGAAAATCCCACATCCCTAATATCAAGCAACTGCTAGTACAACAAATTATAGGCCTATCATTAGGTATATCGTGGAAATAGAAATTATTTTACATTTGTTAATATCATTAGGAAGTGAAACTTCAACCTGCGAATGTTTCAAAACAAAGCCTATTAAATTAACATAAATAAATAAAGTCATAATTCTAAAAACGTTACAATTGATTGTAATTTTGTTTTGTATGACCCCAGTATCTGTGTGTATACAAAAATTATTAAATTTAAACAAACTAACTTTGAAAAAAAATTATTTCCTCAAAAAAAAAACTTTTTAGTTACTTAAATGTCAATTGTATTTATCTAGTAGTAACAATATATATATATATATATATATATATATATATATATATATATATATATATATATATATAAATATATATATATATATATAAATATATATATATATATATATATATATATATAAATATATATATATATATATATATATATATATATATATATATATATATTCTTCTTCTTCTTTTTGTGCCACTCCTATCGGAGATTGGAAATCATCAAGGCTATTCTGACCTTGTTTACGGCTGACCTAAACAGTTCATTAGTGGTGCAGCCAAACCACTCTCTCAAATTCCGCAACCATGATATTCTACGGCCTGGATTCCGTTTTCCTTCTATTTTTCCCTGCATTATATTTTGAAGTAATGCGTATTTATGTCCTCTCATCAGGTGACCAAAATATTCGAGTTTTCTTCGCTTTAGCGTTAACAAAATCTTTGGATCTTTTCCTATTCTTCGTATTACTTCACAGTTTGTTATTCTTTCAACCCAACTAATCTTCAGCATTCGACGGTAGCACCACATCTCGAAACTTTCAAAATTTTTCATGTTGTTCTGTTTGAGAGTCCAGGCCTCTACACCGTATAATAGCGTGTTAAATACATAGCCTCTCAGCATTCTTAATCGTAGAGGGATGCTTATATTTCTGTTGCAGAAGAATTTTCTCATCTTTATGAAGGTGGTCCTGGCAATTTCGATACGTCTTTTTATTTCACTGTTTTGGTCTCCAGTTTCGTTTATTAAAGTTCCCAAGTATTTGTAACTTGATACTTTTTCAAATATATAATATATATATATATATATATATATATATATATATATATATATATATATATAATGTTCGGAAAGATTTCCGCGGTTAGTACAATAAAACCTAGAGCTAAGATTAATATTATTACTAAAATTAATATCAAACTCACCAGTCTTCCGGTTGAACCGCGTCGTTGTCCATTTTGCCAAGCTTTCGGCATCCTCTCTGCCTTCCTCAGGGCTTCCGAAGTCTCAGTCTCCCGAGCCCCCGGACACTACTACACTGTTCACTATTCACGGCACAGTAGTGACAGTGACAGTGCCGTGAATAGTGAACAGTGTAGTAGTGTCTGGGGGCTTGGGAGACTGAGACTGCTTATACGTATTTCGTCCTAATTGGGCTCTTCAGAACAGCTTTTCACAGTCGTTCTGGTTCTGATTCACAAGAAACCAATTCGCTAAGGATTTTTGCTTAGTTGAGGAGATATGTCGTGGAATGCAAATTTTAGATTCACCATGTCTCTAATAACATCTTTATCAACGTCTGTTTTGCTTTGCAATTCTTAGAAGACACAGATAAAAGCAATAATCTGAATTTGGTTTTGAAAATTCTTTGATAAAGTTTAATTAATTACTGTTGTTTGGCAGATAATTGTAATGTCAAATATGTTAAAATTATTAAAACTAAAAATATTCAAAAATAAATAAAATAAAAGTGTGTACTTTGACCCCCCATATTTCGGTTATTATCAACTTTGGTACCAAGGTAAATTAGCTTAAATCGACCTATTTTAACCTCAGGAATCTAATGTTAAACTATGGCCCATTCGTTACCAAACACCCTATATCTAACTTGTTGATGGTATACAAACTGTAAGTGTATTGGTATTTATTTCTTCTTGATGTAATTAACATTATACTTTTTAGAAACACCGGACGGAAGAAACAAAAGAAAAAAACTCCCATAACTGTTCCAGAACCAGAAATCGACGAAGATCTGATGAAGCTAACAGACATCTTAAAACTAGACAAACCTCTTCTGTGTCAAACCTGTAAGAAAGCCTTCAATGATCATTTGAATCTAGCATTACATTCGAAGGAACATAGTCCTTCAAATTTACATACATGTCACTTGTGTGGGTTCTCGGTAGCTACCAAATTTCGAATACGAAGACATATCAACGGTCATGCTGGATATAAATGCGAGATATGTCAAAAGGTATTCAGAAAAGCTCGAGCCGCCTTGAAACATTCCTACAGCCATACCGGCGAGAAGATGTACCAGTGCGAGATATGTGGTAAACATTTAGCTAATTCTAAAAGTTTGGATACTCATTTGAATACGATACATCACGAAATTATTACCGGAAAACCTTTAGTTAAATTCGATTGTCCTATATGTAACAAACATTACGAATCCGAAACGGGTCTGCGGCGGCATTACTCTAGTATGCATAGGGAAATGGGTGTAGACTTGACTGTTATCTGTGAAGTTTGCGGTAAGCGTATTTCAAACAGGACTAGACTGACGCGACACATGCGTACGCACACCGGTCAAAAACCGTTCCCTTGTACGGTTTGTGAAAGACATTTCGCGACGAAATGTCTGTTGGTTTCGCATATCCGCGTCCATACGGGAGAAAAACCGTACGTGTGTTCGTATTGCGGCAAACGGTTTGGACAATCGGCGCCTTATAGATATCATATTAAGATTCATACGGGTGATAGGAGGTATCATTGCACCATTTGCGGTAAAGCTTTTATTTCGAATAGTAATTTGAAAATACATACCAAAACTTGTTGTGCTCCTATCAGAGATTGATTTTTAACTTGAGATTATATTGTATTTGATATGTATGTACAAGGAACCTTGTCGAACTTGCTTATAATAAACACATGTGTGACGGGAAATCTTAAAAGGGTGTGGTTTCAATATAAATTCCTAGAATAAAAAGTTCAAGCAGCTGCAACAAATAGGCGGGATGTAATCGTCAAATAACTAAGATAAAAAAATTGCTCGCGTCTATAAAATGTTGGATAAACAAATTGAAGAAGGAGTGAATTTAATGTTTTTGTTAAAACTTCATCATCAAACATCAAACAGCAGATATGCAGACGACACCATCCTCTTTGCAGACAGTCTAGAAGGTTTATAGACACTAGTAACGCAGTTGTGGAGAATCAATCAGGAGTATGGGCTTGATTTTAACATCAAGAAAACCAAGTACATGGTCATCAGTGAGAAGCATATTCCACCCAGACAATTACTGGTAGATCAGCAACAAATACTCCAAGTGCCCCGTTACTACTATTTAGTAACCACCGTAAACGACCAATGGGAGTGTAAGTGCTTTGTAACCACTCAATTGAGATAAAACAGAGAATTGAAAAAGCCAGGTCAGCGTTTGTCAGAATGAGCAAGATATTTAAGAGCCATGACCTACTCTTAAAAACAAAAATCCGTTTATTGAGATGCCACGTGTTTACAGTGCTGCTCTATGGGGTTGAATCATGGACACTAACCGAGGCAACCATGGGAAAACTCGAGGCGTTTGAGATGTGGTGTTATAGACTCTAGTCCTGGGTGGACCGAGTAACATACATTGAGGTTCTACGTCGGATGGATAAGACGTGAAATTATATTCATAGTGAAACAGCGCAAGCTAGAATATCTTGGACATATAATGCGAAACGACCATAGATATAACCTGCTGCAACTTATACTACAGGGAAAGGTCTACGGAAATAGGGGACCAGGAAGAAGAAGAATATCTTGGCTCCAGAATTTACGAAAATGGTTTTCCTTGACCACTTCAGGACTATTTCGAGCTGCGGTCAATAAAGTTAGAATTGCCATGCTAGTTGCCAACATCCGTAACGGATAGGCACAACAAGAATAAGAAGTTAAAACTTGGGAAGACTGCATCGAAAACTATGTAGAGGGTATGTGGGGATGATTGCCTTTCCAGTGCCAGAGCTTTCTAGTTGAACAAACGCTGTAAAGAGATGTAAAGACGTAAATTTTGCTTGAAAAATTATGTACTGAAATAGTGCCCTAACGACGAAACAGAGGATGAATCGAAAGGATATATCGAAAAACGCAGACTTCTTGTCATGAGAGTAATAATGAATTTTCCAAGAATCCAAAAAACAGGGATGAACAGGTTCAAATTCAAGGCGGTGTTGATTATTTTCCTCGATATGCGGGTATATTTGGATATTTTTAAGGGTATATATTTGTATACACAGAGAATGGATATTATAAGGTCAAAAAGGTAATCAATATTACTGTTTAGAGGTTTTACGAGGACTCAGAGAAAAAATTTGCAAAAAGAGGTCAGAAATATTGAAAGATACCTTGTAGATCCTCTATCACGACAACGTAACAACTCACAATCTATAGCACCCGACTTATTCGCCAGATTTAATATATTGAGACTTGTAATTGTTCCTAAAAGTCAAATTCTAATTTGAAAGGAATTAGGAAGAAGTCTCTAATGTCTCGCTTCTGATTTTTCTTTTGAACCAAGTCGTCAAGAAGGACGTAAAATAAAAATCGGCGCAGCTTCTCAATACAATTGCGTCGCACAGTGAAAAGTTCGCTTGGAGATTTGTAGCAATGCAGAAAGAGGGTGAAGGGGAAAAATGCAAAAGTGCCAAAAATTGCTAAATAAAGAAGTAATACCAATAGTCTGGCAAGGTAATTGCGAGACCCCATATAATGTTAATTTTGAACCCAACTCTTTACAACTTTTACAAGTTTGCTGAGTTTGCTCATTTTTTCGTAGGCTTATTTGCAGCCAAGGTTTTATTAGATTCTCGACAAGTAATACGAAGTAGAGAGCTCTGTTAAATAGAATAGGGACTTTAGATTTGTTAATTGAATATTACTTACACAAAATACAAATACACACATACAATTTGGACAATCGGCAAATCACCAGATAACTGTACAACTGCCTCTTCATCGAGGACCTAGTGATTTTCATTCATCTGGCCACGGAAATCTATCCAAACATGAAAAAGGTATTCAGAATATGATGGGAATGCCGCGTTTACTCACAGCTTATTAAAAACTACAACGTGTCGACGACTTAAAGCATTGTAGACTAAAATAAGCAAGAGTAGTAGTATGGACCTCTGTAACAAAAATCTGTATCTTTCCTGCAGTCAGTTTTTTTTTGTACTTACTAATTATTAACAGATTAAGGCCAAAAATGGTAAATTTTTGCATTTTTCGATTATCAGCAAAAAGTAAAGCATCTGAAACAAATTTGAGAGTAACAAACTTATAAGTCATATGAAAACCTTTAACACGTTTGCACGTTTGTTTTTTGCGTTTAGGTAGGTGTATGTAATAAAACAATCAACAGTTAATGGAATAGCTACTGTCGTTCTTCGTCCTCACTTAGTCTGTTTCAGACTGATATAATGGAACGATGGGTCGACTACATCTGGAGTAGGAATCCTGCCCTAGTAGCCATTTTCACTATTTCAGGATCTCATCTTTGGGGTGTGGAGAGTCAGAATATATGTTTAACTCGTTTCTTACATCATTATAGATGACACAACTTATTGTTAATGATTTAAATAGTACTTCATTGACGATGTACGCTATTTACTTGGATCCGCATGGTAATATCATGGAATACGCGTAACTGAGATTATTAAGTGACCCCGATTGCTCTGTTTGCCTTTTTATAACATCAGGATTCTATTACAGACGACTCGTTACTAGGCCAAATTTTTAAAAAACTGCTGAATCTACAAGGTTAAACTTAAAGAGTAGCGGAAGTATTTTGAAACAAGACACGCATGTTATTCAATACCTATGACCTACTTTCCTGTTATAATCTATTGTAATAAAAAATATTTATTGCAATAGATTTTTGATACTTTTAAGATGCGTCTTTTGTACTACTTGAGCAGACCATCGACAGTAAAATGAAGACTTAAGATGTTTGGAAACCGACACATACATATCAGATCTTTTGTCATTTAAAATAATAAATTTGTAGCTACTATCATAATTTCCTAACGTGATTTTATGATGGGCATAAGCAAATAAAAGTGTGAATTTTATTCTTCTCTTCTTCTTCCTCTTTATAAGCAATTTTGCTTGTTAATTGGCGGATTAATACCTCTATTGAAGGTTGCCACTCCATCTTTTGCGTGGTCCTTTGATACTTCTTCTGTCGATTGGTGACTTATGGTGACCTCCATTCTGTTTATGTGGTTAATCCATTCTTTTTTCTATTTTGTGTTCATTCATTTATACACTGTACGTTACATTTTCTTCAAATGTCTTCAATTCTCTTTCGATCTCTTAGCGTATTTCTTGTAATTCTTTTCAGTACTCTCATCTCTACCGTTTGCAGTAACCTTTGCATAGTGGTTGTGTCAGGTCTTATTTCTGAGGCATATGTCATTATTAATGTTACACTAGTTTTATAAATTCTTGACTTTATCTCAGTGTCAATGTATCTGTTTTGCCATATAGTATTATAAAGACATCCTGCCAGTCTGTTTGCTTTTTGTACTTGATCTCTCACTTCATTTTTCAGGTTTCAATATTTTATTTCTATTACTTATTTAATACAATCAAAGAGAGGAAAATGCTATACTTGGGTCAGGTGTTGAGAGGCGAAAAATATTATTTACATCAAGTTATCTGGAAGGAAAAGTACAGGGCAAAAGATCAGTAGGAAGACGCCAGAACTCATGGCTGAAAGACCTGAGTAGACGGTTCGACCGCTCATCCGCAGAAATATTTAGCTCAGTTGTTTCCAAAACATAATTGCCATTTGGATCGCCAATCTTCGAAAGGAGACGGCGCCATGAGAAGAACAAGATTAAATACTGATTCCATCAATTTCTATTTAAATCTGGTTGGTTATTTGCTGACTACTACTGTTTCAGTTTTCTAAGATGAGATTGTCATATTGAATCCTTTTGCTCTTATGTTAAATCTGTGGACCAGTATTTGCAGACTAGCAGACTACCAAAAATATAAGTAACGTTCTGATATAAAGTAGCCTATCGATAAGGTTCCTTGGGATACTAAACTTGTGTTACCTGATGATATTTTACATGTTTATGTGTTTTTATTTTATATAGTATAAAGATACTATATTATTTTTAAAAATTGGTTTTTTTGTTAAACTCCGTCCTTAAAAGTTTATTGTATGCATATGTAACTATAATAAGGCATTTGTGGGATACATATTTTCTAAAATGGAACTGTTTATGTATTTTTTTTTTTGACATAGTAGCAGGTATATTGCTAACATCTTCAGTTGGTGATCTTTAATTATATTTGGGTTCAACTGAGAAGAAAACTTTTCACATTGCATAATTATCCAATCAAGATAAATTATTAATATAAATATTAATGGAAAAATCCCAGTAGTTGGCTGTATAGCATCGTTTAAAAAAAACATACAGAAGTTAAAACACTTCACAATTATATTTAGGTATAAAAAACATATAGTTAAAACTTTTAAAAAGTGTCGTCAAAATTTATACAGTAGCATAACGTTTTCCATCTAATCAGATCATGCCCAGTACCTTATGTACCTAGTTGAAGCTAACAATAAAGTTGTGGCTGTGACATCTATATATGGGTTTACATAATTCCAAATTTAAATGGATAAAATCCGATCGGTGACTCGGTCGATGACATTGGATAAAATTTTAATACTTGAGGAGCTTTCACAACATAATTTAAATTTGGAATTATGGAAACCCATATATGGATGTCACAGTCACAACTTTATTGTTAGCTTCGACTACGTAAGGCACTGAGGATGATCTTGTTAGATCGAAAACGTTATGCTACTACATAAATTTGGACGACACTTTTTAAAAGTGTTTTAACTTCTGTATGTTTTTTTTTATAAATTATTAAGTTTTACTGCCAATATTATTCTTTTGCTACCGATGCTGCGCCAAAATTTTTTATGTCAAATGGTGCTTCTGTAACCTTCTACATACTTTTATGAAAGAAACATTGGTATTATGTACATTTTTTTGTTCTTTGCACTACAGTATTGGAAGTATCCGTACATTAATTACTCTCTACTGCACAAGAGCCTGCACTCTGGATACAAACCGAAAACGTATGTCCTGCAGTGGTCTTAAAACGGGCCGATAATAATAATGAATATTGTAACAATAAAACACTGAAAATTTTGTTTTTAAACTTCCACAAAATTTATTTTAATCACTACAGTTGTTTCGACTGACTGCCTTTCTCAAGTGATCTATTTTTGGCATGCGTTTACACTTTATAGTCTCTAATGAAATAGGTTGAGGAGGGGAGAACTGTTTGTCTCAAGTTGGTCATTCAGAATTATATCTGTGTTTTTTAATTTGCTGATTTCCATAGATTCTAACAAGGATAGCGTAAGGCCTTTATTTTGAATGTGAAGAATTTTAAATTCGTCATTAAAAGAATGATTGTGATCTAGAAGGTGAAGTGCGTAAGTAGAATCTGTTTTTCTATTATTGAAAGCCCTTTTATGTTCTGCTATTCGTTTTTTAAAGTTTCTATCAGTTTGACCGATGTAAGTTTTTGGGCAGTCGCCACATTTAAGTTTATACACACCACTGTGTAAGTGTTTTTTATTTTGGCTCTTTGTGTTTTTGATATATTTGCCTAGGTTGTTATTTGTTCGGAAAGCTGGTGTTATTCGTTTCTTTTTTGTTTGGCTATTTTTGTTGATATTTTGTCTGTGTATGTAATCGAGCAGAAGGTACTGACTTTTTTCTCTGGTGGTGGAAATATTAATTTCAGGGCTTTCTTGTGTAGTTTTTGTTTACTGCTATTTGCTTAATGATATTTAATTCTCTCTCAAAGTTGTATTTTGACATCGGAATTTCTGTTAATTTATGTAACACGCTATGATAGGTTGTCAGTTTATATTATGTTGGATGGGATAATGAATTGTGTATAGTCGTGTCCGTATGGGTAGGTTTATGAAATATGAAGAAATGATGTTTGTTTTTAAGTCTAATAATTTTTAAATCTACAAAAATTATGGATTGATTTTGTTCTGTTTCTATTGTAAATTCAATATGACTATGAAGTGAATTAATATACGATAAAAATTGATCGAGTTGCCTGTTAGTTCCTCTGAAACATACCAGTACGTCGTCTACGTATCTCCACCAATATAAGAACTGTTTAAATACGGGATGTTTTGAAATTTTTGTCTCTGGGTGATCCATAAAAATATCTGATAGCAATGGGCTTAGAGGATTGCCCATTATAAGTCATGCACTGTTATTTGTATATATTTGATTATTAAATTCAAAGTAGTCCTGGTTTAAGCAAACTTCAAGCAGATGTAAAATTTCAGATGTAATTATTGGATTTGTACTATTTTGGTCTAAAAGGTTTTTTACTAGAATAAAAGTTTCTGTAGGAGGGATACTAGGAAAAAGATTTTTTACGTCAAATAAAATTAATCTGGAGTTGTTAGGTAATTGAATATGTTGTATTTTATTAACTAGTTCTATTTTATTTTTTATGGTAAATTTAGGTGAAAATTTAGTGTGTTCTAAAATAATGTCTAACAGTTTTTTTGGAAGGTTATATAACGGACCTATATAAAAGGAAACTACAGGTCTTATTGGGTAATCCGGTTTGTGTAGTTTAATTAAAGAGTATAATTTAGGAGGCTTTACTATCGATTTTGAATTTACTAATGCTAGCTTAATTTGTTTTTGATATTTTTCTGTCGGATCTTTGTGTAACGTTTCAATATTTTGATTATTTAAGAATTCTAATGTTTTGTTATTATATTTTATTTTATCTATAGCAATAGTAGTGTTACCTTTGTCTGCTTTTGTAAACACTATGTTGTTTTCTATTGATTTATTTTTAATTAAAATGGCTGTTTTATTCTCTTTGTAACAGGAATTTTTAGTTTCACTACACACATCGGTAATAGATTTGGCAATTATACTTTTTTCGATATTGTTAGCAGCTTTGTTTAACGCTACTTCACATTCTACACCTAAATGATCCAAAGTTCTTTCATTATTATGTTGGGGTAAATTGTGTTTAAATCCTTTCGCTCAAAGTTGTATATCGCTATTACTAAATTTAGTATCTGTTTTAGTATCTGTTAAATTTATAAATCTATTGAAAAAAATATGGTTCGAAAAACTTTTTGTATAATGAACATTGGCTTTTTTCTATTGCAAAATAGATTATTTAGTTTTTTACATTGTGTATTGAATTTTTTATCTATTATATTATCTATATTAATTCTCACGTTAGAATCTAGGATGTCAAATTCTATATTATTTAATCTATAATTTAATTCTTAATGACATACCTTAAGATAAACAGCTATAATATCTCGCTTCTTGTATTGGTATTTTCTGTCTTGTTTCAGCCATCTGGTCTGACCGTGATGTATCCCTTTTTGTGAGGCTGGGCTGTGACAGATTCTACATATGCACTTCACCTTCTATATCACAATCATTCTGTTAGTGACGAATTTAACATTCTTCACGTTAAAAATAAAGGTCTCAAGCTATCCTTGTTAGAATCTATGGAAATCAACAAATTAAAAAACACAGATATAATTCTGAATAACCAACTTGAGACAAACAGTTCTCCCCTCCTCAACCTAAGTCATTAGAGACTATAAAGCGTAAACGCATGCCAAAAATAGATCACTTGAGAAAGGCAATCAGCCGAACCGCTGTAGTGATAAGAGGTTAAAATAAATTTTGTGGAAATTTGAAAACAAAGTTTTCAGTGTTTTATTGTTACATAAAATGAATTTCCATCAAGTAACGGTCGAATCCATCAATTATAATGTATTTTGTCACGATGTGCTCCTGCAGTTTGTGCATAGTTGAACTCTCCTATTTTTGGCACACAGATTCTTAAATACTGCTTCCTTATTCGTCTGACATTTGTCGCACTTCTGTTATTCTATTAAACAAACCTACTTATTAGCTAAATTGTTCTTGTCTCTTCTATAACTGTCCATACTTCCACACTAAAACCATCTAATCTAACTGCCTTATCTATTTATGTGTACTTATCTTTTTAAGTAACTCTGTATTTCTCTGTGACTTTTTAGTAATTAAATTGGTTTTCACCTATTGTATCAATAACACTTGTACATATTTTTTAACTTATTTGTTTTTATTGTAAATAAACTTTTTAAAAAAAGAATACGTCTTATAAATATCTACCATAAATTTAATACACTGTTTCACATTCTAATAAAGCTATTTTTTAGGTTAAAAAAACCACGTAAGAGAGGAAGGAAGAGAAAAGTTAATAATACTTCGAAAAATCCCAAATTGATAAAACAAACCAAAGAAAAGGAAAATAAAATACAAAATCTCTTCGACAACAACGAGCCACGAACCTGTACAGTGTGTAAAGAAACTTTCCAGAATCTGTTAGACTTTGCTTTTCATTCGAAAGTTCATGAAAGTAACGGTTTTTATGTTTGCCATATTTGTAATAAGAAAGTTTTAAATATGAAAGCGTTTGAAAAACACGTATTGTCACACAAAAGGTTCAAATGTGAGTTGTGTAATCGAATATATAAGAGGGAGTTCACTGCCCTCAATCACTCACATAGCTGGGAGAAAGATTTTGATTGTAAAAACTGTGGAAAACAGCTAAATTCTGAATGGGCTCTCACCACGCACATGGCCAATGTTCACATGGAAATTCTAGCAGACGGACGGCTCTTGAAGCACCAGTGTAAAATCTGCCTAAAATCCTACCTGTACGAAAGCGGCCTCAAACTGCACTACTCCAGTCATCATCGAGAACTAGGAATCGACTATTCTGTGATTTGTGACGTTTGTGGCAAGAGTCTTTCTTGTAAAAGCAAACTTAAACAACACCTACGTACGCATACCGGCGATAAACCATTCCCTTGTCCCATTTGTTCGAGGAAATTCATCACTAAAGACCTGATGACCTCCCACATGAGAGTGCACACTGGCGAGAAGCCCTACGTGTGCATGTATTGCGGTAAAGAGTTCGCACAAGGAGCTCCGTATCGGTACCATTTAAAGACTCACACTGGTGAGAAGTCCTGTAGTTGTCACATGTGCGGAAAGCAGTTTATATCGAAAGGCAATATGAGGATTCATTTAAAAAGTTGTTATATTAAGAAAGAATGCTTTAAACATGAAGATTATGCAATGGAACATGTTTCAGTTCGTTTAAAATCTGAGCCTGACAATTCCGTTTAGTTAAGAAATGTTTCCATACTTTAAAAGGGTACCACCGTCAAGATAAACAAAATTCCTCACTTTCAGAATTTTTTTTTTCATTTTTGCGTTCTTCCATTTTCGTCTTACTCAACCTCTTGTTCCTTCCACTTTCCCTTCCATTATCAGTCGTAGGAAGTTGTATTTTTCTTCTCTGTAAATATGTCCTAGATAACCCGTTTTTCTGGTTTTTATAATTTTTAGGATTTATCTCTGTTTCCATTCTTCTCAGCACCTCGTTGTTATATAGGTCTAATTGCTGCTTTATAGATTCTTGTTTTTGTGTCTTTAGGTGGTGGTTCTTCGAGATTGTCATTAAGAGATCCCGCCGCTTTACTTGCTTTTTAGCTTTGTTGTCGTACTTCTTCTTCAACATCTCCGTATATATATATATATATATATATATATATATATATATATATATATATATATATATATTTCCAGATATCTAAACCTTGATTCCTGCTCTATTATTTTCCCATTAATTTCGATTTTACATCGTAGTAGGTATTTAGATGTTGTCACACATTTGGTTTTTTTTGCTGATATTATCATATTGTATTTCTTGTCTGTTGTATTGAACATGTGTGTTAATCTTTGGAGCTTTCTGTCTCGGCGATTAATGCGGCGTCGTCTGTTTAACATAACATTTTGATTTCTTTGTTCCACATTCTATACCATGACCTTTACGTACTGTTTGTATTATTTCGTCCATTATTATATTGAAGAAAAGTGGGCTTACCGAGTCACCCTGTCTGACTCCGCTTTGTACTGGTATACATTGTGTTAGTTTTCCATTTATCTTTGCCTGTATTAGATTATGGAAGTAGATGTCTTCAATGGTTTGTATAATATTGATTGGTATGTTTCTTTTATACAGTAGGTGTAAGACATCTTCGACTTGGATGCGATCGAAAGCCTTTGTCAGGTCTATAAAACATAGATACACTGGTTTATTGTACTCGATGGCCTTTTCTGTGATTTGTCTTAGTACAAATACGGTGTATACACAGGATCTTCCGGATCTGAATCCTTGTTGTTCATCTGATAAAGTTAATAGGTTATCGATTTTGTTGGTTAGGAGTTTTGTGGTAAGCTTAAGTGCGGTGTTCAGTAGATTAATACCCATTTATACTCTTTTGAAGATTATTGCAGAAAATAATATCATCCTCAAAAATGAGAAATGGCACCGATAAAGTGTTTAAACCAGAGTTTAATCCCTATAAACTCATGCATTGATTTCCAAAAGAAATATATTTATACATTTAAATTTTTACCGCCAGCACTGCTAGCGTACAACAGACTAAAAACTCGACTATGGAATGGATCGACCATATTTTAACATGCCACCTTCGACGGCTTGTGAACTGTCAAGTTTGGTGCGAGGACTGGCACTCCACGCGCTGTTGGATTCTGATTTAAGACTATAAAACCGAAACATCTTAGTTGCCATAAGAGATTTGATTTTTTTGGAATATTTTTGAGATTATTATGTGATACATTTTTACAGACCGGGATTGTATTTGTGCTACAACTATAATATTTCTTTATTTATTTAATTATATTGTACATTTTTGAGATTCTTTTGTGATATATATGTATACGTAGTAATGTAATTTTTTGTATTAAGTAGATGATTTTAATGAGATGAAAAGTTGTAGGATTATCTGTTTTAATTAAAGTATATCAGTATATAGGAAATGCGACAGGTCAACATCATTATGTTTTACCTGTCTGTTGTTTCTGGTCACGTATGCGGAAACCTGCATCTGATCACCTAGAATTCAGCAAACTTTGATAAAATTTGCCAGATCTTTGCTTTCTAGATCGGTTTCACCTGAAATGATTAATCATGTTTTTTCTTGTCTAGACTTAGGAAACCATAAGTCAGTTTTTTCTCACATCATTTGGACACCTATGTAAAAAAACATTGTGTCAAATTTCTCAGAATTGCAGGTGAGCGGATGTAAGAAAAAGCTTAGTTGAGAAAAAACATAATTAATAACAGGTTCTTGCACAGGTAGGTCGCCGGAAATAGATGTTAGCACAGGTGGTCTGAAATACTAGATCTAGAGACGAACTGCCTCATAGTATCAAATTTTGCTGAATTGTATGTAACCGTATACAGGTGTTCTTACAAATATCCCGATATAACAGATCTAAATGGAAAAAACTTACTAATGGTAATAAAAAATTTGCTGGATTGCATACGGAGTGAGTTTTAAGTATGAAATGCCTCATTTGTCTTGGAAACGGTTTGCACAATTTTTATAGATTTTGGTGCATAAAGATCTTCCTTGTAAAAGTTCTCTCGTCGAAGTTAAAATAATACATTTAGGTGACTATGGTTGTGGTAATTACAAGTTTGACGTTTCAATAAATTAGTATTGTTGGTATTTAAAGTCACAATTGATCTTATCTGAAAAGGAACGAATTGAAATTTTAATGATGTTAGGCTATGGTGGTATGCATAGAAGTCAACAAGAAACGTCTAATAACAATTTATATCCTAACCAAAATCGCATAACAAGATCTGCTTTCAGTAAATTAGTAAAAAAGTTTAACAAAACTGGTTCAGTAAACAATTTATTTAAATCAGGACGCAGAAAAACTGCATTAATTGAACTCAAATCTTTTAATGTTTGTGTTCTCTTAGAAGACGATTTACACTTGAGTACTAGACAAATATCCAGGGAACCTCCACCTCTTATAAGTACTTAGGACATGAGATACGCATAGGAAGAGATAATCAAACGTGCGAACTAAGCCGCCGCATAGGACTCACTTGGGTGGCATTCGGCCAGCTGAGCTATGTTCTTAAATCAGAACTGCCTATGTGTCTTAAAAGAAAAGTCTTTAATCAGTGCGTGTTGCCAGTACTTACATATGGTGCAGAGACATTAACACTAACCAAGAAAGTAAGATATAAAATTTTTGTTACCCAAAGAGTCATGGAACGATCGATGTTAGGCATTTCTCGTAGAGATCGGATCACGAACAAGGAAATAGGACGGAGAACAGAAGTGACAGATGCCATAGAAAGAAGTAATACCCTTAAGTGGAACTGGGCGGGGCACATAGCTAGAATGTCGGATAACAGATGGACACAGCGAATAATACAGTGGAGACCGAGATAAGAAGCACATCGAAGTAGAGGTCGTCCACCAACAAGATGGTCTGATGACATAAAACGGATCGACAAAAATTGGATGCAAACAGCACAAAACAGAAATACATGGAAAAGACTGAGGGAGACCTATATCCAGCAGTGAATAGATCCGGGTTAAATGATGATGATGATGATGATCCAGGGAACTGAAGATTTTTAAACATCCGCAATGAAAATTTTACGTGAAAATAAATTTCATACATACAAAATAGGATCCATAATGATGAAAGCATGTTACAATCAAAACGATCCAAATTTTTTAAATAATCTTATATTTTGCAATAAGGCCAATGTTTTAATTAATGGTAATAGAAATTGACATAATTGTAAGTACTGGTCATGTAACAATCCTCGTTGGATGCCTGAATACCACACACAGGAGGAAACATATCCAACGTCTATGATTTATTGGAAAATAGTATTAAGCTTTAGTTGGCTCGGTTATTTCCAAATCCAAGTGAGTATTTTCAGTTACATTTTAATGTAGAAATTTTATTATTCGAAACTTTCAAATATGATATATTATAATAATAATATTCCAAACAACAATATTTGGCAGTAAAAGCACGGTGCTCCATCCATTATGCGCATGTGGTAAGGCAATACCTAAATTATGTGTTTCCCAGAAGGTGAATTGGAAGGCGTAGTTTTAGGGAATGATCCTTGTGATTATCTGACATAAGTCATTTAGAATATTTCCTATGGATTCATTTAAAAAACATCGTTTATAAAATAAAATATGCTAATATTCAGGAATTAAAAAATACGGTTACCACAGAAATAAAAAGAGTTGAGCAGTCAGGGATGTTTAAAATATATTACAGTTTTAAAAATATCATGGCTTGTTGTATTAAAGCAAACAACATTTTAAGAATCTGCTGTAATTACCTTCACTGGTTTTCTAAAGAAGGCAGAATCAAGAAAGTGGTCAACGGCATCAGAATGCAGAAGGCAAAGTGAAACCACTGCATTAAAGGTCCCTGATGACATCTGTAGTATAAACTATAATGGCTAGCACTATTTGCGCAAGAGACATTATTGATTATGGTAATCGGAGACCAAAATCCGGCAGAGGAGGACAACCATCAGAACGCAAGGAATCCTCGGTCGTCAATATGCAAAACTCTTACATAAGAAACCAAAAAAAATGCTCAACCCTCTCAGATAAAATAGATAATAATAGCTACCTGGAAGGTAAGAAGTATGTATCAGCCTGGAAAACTACATAATATTATTAAAGATAAAGAGAGGCTAAATATAGATATACTTGGGGTTAGCGATGTACAATGGTCAGGAAATGGAGAAATATCATTAAATAACCACAATATTTATTACACTGGAGGAGACAAAACTGATAATCGATACGGAATAGCTTTCATCATAAGCAACACTATTAGAAAATCAGTGCTAGGTGTAATTAAAATCTCAGAAAGAATAATAATGCTAAAAATTCAAACACGAAACTGTAATATTAATATGATCCAAGTCTACGCTCCCACAGCTGATAAGACCGAAAAGTTTTATTCAGAATTGCACAATACAATCAAGTTAACAAAATCTAGAGATATTACTTACATTTTAGGAGACTTTAATGCAAAAATTGGAGTAGGTACAATTGAAAATATAGTTGAATAGTTCGGATTAGGAACTAGAAACAAAAGAGGAGAAAGGCTCATAGAATTCTGTCAAGACAAGAATATGGTTATTGCAAATACTTGGTTTCAGCTCCCTAAGAGAAGACTATATACATGGACTTCTCCTTCATATACAGAAAACCACATTGTCAGAAACCAGATAGACTTTATACTCGTAAATAGTAGATATAGAAACTTTATAACCTCAGTTAAAACTTATCCTGGAGCAGATGTTAACTCAGCATACAATCCGTTAGTTGCTGACGTGAAAATAAAATTAAAAAGAATTTAACTCAAAAAACAACAACCAAAAATTAATGTAAGAATGCTAAAAAATGAAGAAATAAAAAACGAATTAAAAAATAATGTGATAGTTAATATGCAAAAAAAACTACCTGACAAAAAAATTATGGATGTAGGTAAAAAGTGGTATAATATAAAAACACATTACTGAAACCAGCTCAAGAAAGTTTGATACTACATAGGTCAGAGGCTAAAAAACAGTGGATGATAGAAGAAATATTAATACAGATGGAAGGAAGAAGGAAATATAAAGGAAAAGATCTACAGAAGTACATATAATAGATCTACAACATATAATACAACGAATAATTAAGGAAAAAATCAAAACAGCTAAAGAAATCTATTTGATAAAACAATGTAAAGAGATAGAAGAACTAGAAACAAAATATGCACAAAAAAGTACTACTAATAGATTTACCAGAGAAACTAAGACGATGGGAGGAGTAAGTTAGAGAACTTTTCCAAAATGAAAGAGGTGAAAAGCAGAAAATACAATAACTAAAACCTTTAGAGAGACAGAAGATCCCGATAGATGAAATCGAATATGCTACCAAAAACTCTAAAGGCAATAAGGCAGCTGGATTAGATAAAATATCAGTCTTCTTCTTCTTCGCGTGCCATATCAGAACTATCAGACGTTGACGATCACCATTGCGAAGGCTTCTCGATCTTCTGCAATATGGAATAATTGTCCTGCATTTGGCATCTGAGTCCATTCACGAATGTTATAAGAAATTTTCTTAAACGCTTAATAATATCAAAGCGGGAGTTACCGTTAACGGAAAATTAATTAACAACTGACGATATGCAGACGACACTGTGACACAGCAACGAGTATAGAAGATCTACATCTTATCGAAAGCTTAAGTATGAATAGTGCTGAAATGGGAATTACTATAAACGCTTAAAAAACAAAGTCTATGCTAATTACAAAAAGACCACAAAATATACATCATCTATTGACAAATGGTAACGTGATAAAACGAGTAGAAAATTTTCAATTCTTGGGAACTTTGATCAATGAAACCAATGATCATACTGTAGAAATAAACAGGCGAATATATATTGCCAGTTTATACAAATGAAGCCACTCCTAACGTGCAAAAATCTAAATTTAGAGATCATACTACGTACCATTCGCTTTTATATATTTTCAATATTATTATATGGAACTGAGACTTGGACATTAAACATATGCAATTTAAAAAGAATTGAGGCTTTCGAACTCTGGTTATACCGCCGAGTATTAAAAATATTATGGACTGATAGAATTACAAATAAAGAAGAACTTGAGAGGGTTGGTAAAGAAACAGAACTAATCACCACTATACAAATCAGAAAACTGGAATACCTACGCCACGTGATATGGGGACCAAAATATGAAATTTTGAGACTCATAATACAGGGAAAGATTCAAGAAAGAAGATCTGTTGGCCGAAGACAGAACTCATGGTTGAAGAATCTACGTGATGGGTATCAATGCAGATTAATTGATTTGTTTAGAGCAACAAGTTCAAAAATAAAAATAGCCATTATGATTGCTAACCTCCGCAGGGAGACGTCACTCTAGGAAGAAGGTTTTCTAAAATTCCCCAATTTTTCTACTACTCAATATAGACATGCCTCTAACATGAATTTGTTTTCAATTGGTTTATGTAGGGTTTTTGCGCTATGACTTTAATAAATGTTTAACCACGCCAGTTTTCTTAAACTTTTTTTACTTATTTGTTGACATTAAAAATTAAATTATGACACTTGGGTATAGGGAACATTACATGAAACATAATCGATATTTCTTAAGAACTTTAAAAGGCAAAAAATATACAAGGTGTTCCATTCGAAATAATAAAGTTTATGAGATTTCCAGAAAAACGAAAGATCTGACAACAATGTAAATATCATCATAATATAGGCCGCATCACAAGACTGTTACACCGTTTCCGAGATCATTGAGGCGTTGCATACATAAAACTCACTCTTTATGTAGCTCTAGATCTGTCCCATTTCCAATCTACTTATATTATAATTTTACCAAATTAAGCTCATGAATTTAAGTTTTAAGACTGTATTAGCATAGCATGTTTTATAGCGTTTTATCTGAGTAGCTATATGCACTTTTTTGTATATTCACCTTTATGCCTAGATGATTATACTGTTGTATAGTACTTGTAAAAGTAAACATCTAGTTCTACCTATTCCTAGTTAGTTTTAATCAAAAGTAAAAACCCAATAATTAGTATTACAGCAGTCCAGAATGTCGAAGAAACTAACAAACTATACTAAGTGACATAGAAATCCGAACACCTAGTTTAAATGATTTTATTTCAATAAAATTTGATGTAATTTATTTATCTTACTGAAAAAACAAGTGATAAAGTTTTAACCTTAACCAGAGATTTCGGTTTTTATACTTTTGGAAGATGGTTCCTCCTGGAAACTTTTCGGGACTGGAACTGGAACGGTATGCTGGTATCGGCAACTGGACCCTCTTTTACAACTTCCAGTTTTATAAAAATGACAAGGAACGCTTTTCTCTCTGTACCAGTAACTATGCGGATTGCAACAGAGTAACACCTGGACTTCGATGTCTTTAAAGATCTCCTCCACCATACTTAGGATAACCCTTTAATCTAATTGGCGGCACTCCAACTTTGTCATGGCTAACTTTTGCACGTCGGACTCTCTCACTACGTACGTGCTCTCTCAATTGAAGTAAGGCGTCCCATACATCTCGGTAGGTAGGTTGGTCACGGGCAGTGTCCATTTATTTCTCCATCTACATTTACACTATCTTCACGACATTTCAAAGAAGCTATTAGTATAAGAGAGTCTTTGGAAAACTTCCGGGTCGAAGTTGTGCCCCTAAGGCCGACACGTTCTAGGTTTGTCTTCGGTCTTATGGTCTTCGTTTTCTCGTATGTAATACTTTTCATTATATTAACGAGCGGGTCAAGTTTATCTTCATCTCCTTCCTCTTTTACAGTCCTAACTGTACTGTACACGCCAGAGGCCTGCAAAGCTGACTTGTATTTGAGGGTAGCGGATAAGACATCAACTAGCGTCTTGTGAGGAGCTAATCGCAGTGTTCTCTGCATTTCATGATCACGAAGACCAACAATAAACGTTTGAGCGTCCAACTTTTCCATCATGTCTTCGGGAGTTATTGGATAAGTATATCGGACTAATCTGGCAATATCTATCTTATATTCTTGAAGAGCCTGATATCTCTGTTGTCTTCGATTTTTAAGCTGCGACTGATATACATGCTTCAAATGTTCGTGGCCATATCGCATATTTAACCTCTTCTTAAGTTGTTCGAAATCATCCGTCTCCTCTACAGCTATGATCTGAAGCACATCTAAGGCATCTCCTCGAAGAGCAAGAGTTAGGTTTACAGCGTTTTCTCTTTCAGACCCTCCATTTGCTCTTGCGGATAATTCGAACTGTTTCCTGTAGTTGTTCAACGACGATTTTCCGTCGAAAGTTGGGACTTTAACATAAATACAACCTCCACTTCCTTCAAATTTCGGTCTTGTTTCCAACTTACATTTCGTCTCATCTTCTTTTGTCTCTACTGTAATTGGATTGTTTCCTCTCTCTGCTGTCCCTGTTTCCGTCATCTTCTTTTCTATCTCTTTCCATATCTTTTCTTCGAAGACCAACATATCGGCAGCGACTTGGTTTTTTAACGAAGATATTCTATCGTCGAGGGCAGACAACATCTCAGAAGTTACTTTAGAGATGTTAGCAGAAACTTTGCTTTCCAGAGAAAGAATCTCGTTAGAAACTTGGTTTTCTTAAGAAGCGATGTGGCCGAAAAGTTTCAAAATATCACCAGAAACTTTGTTCTCTAATTTCGAAATCGACGAGATGACAGCAGCATGTTTGTCTTCAAATATATAAGTTTCTGGATTCAAACCCTCTTCCTCCAAAGCGTTCTTTAGTCGTTGGACTAAATCAGCCTTTTTTCCGGTAAAAGCTAATTATCTGTCCCCGAGATGTCTTCTTAAATTCGTAACGATTAGCTCATAAATTATAGTCATTTTCACAATTTATTTTATATTGCACTTTTGACACCAATAAACTATTTTTATTAATCTAATTTATTAACTTTATTTATTATAAAATGTTCTAACACTTAGTTTATTAAAGTCTTTATTAATTTATAATATAAAGTCTTACAATAATTTATTTACACTATTTCCCAATTCTAATTTGTATACTACATTTCCGCGTTACAATTGCAAAGTCAAACTCGATACATTCTATTTAGAATAAAAAATAACTGTAATTCAGACGGCGATCCTTCCCGAATAGGATGGAAGGCCAGACCGGTTTTTTTAGCAAAGTGGAGAACTTACTAGAAAATATTGGTTAGAATAATAAAATGTTTACAGGCTAAATATGAGTCATTATTTATCGTAACATTACATTGTATTCCGGTCATCTGGAACTGTAGCAAACGTTATCAAAAACCATGTGGAAGCTGATGAAGACGGGATCCCTTCACTTATAGTTTCCATCACTCACTGATGATCTTCCTCGATTATGTACTGTGTATACAAACAACTCTAATTTATATTATATTTATACCATTGTATATAGTTTCTTTTATTTTTCATTATTAAATAAAGTATTTTGTAGGAAAGTAGATTCAAAAGAAGACAAACGAAATATTAAACTAGATAAATCAATCCGAAAACGAAGAAAGAAAGTCTCAAAAGAGAACGACGTAGACTATATAAAAGACGAAGAAGAAGAAGATGACGAAAAAGACATTAAAGTCAAAAAGGAGCGAAAGAAACGGGAAAAGAAACCGAAAAAGCCGTCTCTAAGGGAGATACAAAGACTGTTACAAAAAAATAGCAATCCTTTTATAGTCAACTTGGACGAGCTTCCAAATCCATTAGTCTGTCCTGTTTGCAAACAGTCTTTCCAGACAAACCGAGAATATGCCTATCATTCCGCCGAACACAACGACGACAGCCAATACGTCTGTCATTTTTGCGACTACAAGACAGATATAAAGAAACAGATCAAGGCTCACATGATTCAACATAGTGTATTTAAATGTATGGTTTGCGAAAAGATATTTAAAAAACGGCATTCGGCTTACAAACATGGAGAAAGGCACATGGATAATAATAAAGTACAATGTGAGATTTGCGGGAAAAGCTTGCAGAGCCAGTCTCTGAAAACGCACATGAAAATTGTCCATACTGACGAAATGTTGGACCAGAGACATTACTGTCCGATATGTAATAAAGCTTATAGGTAGGTACTTATGATTTAAACTACTGGTAAAGCACTTAGTGTATGTTTTTCTTCTAATATTGTCTTAAATGCATTGCTCAAGATAGGATCTATATTCTTGTAATAATAAATTCAGACCTCATTGAGTTAAAGTTGTGTTTCTTCACCTGCTGTCCAAGGCGACAGCTATTCGCAAAACCTGCTTTTTGTAGATCATCTTTGCTTGATTCTGAGAATTTTTCCTATACAGTTCATTGTATTTGTCTTCTTCTTCTTCTTAGTGTGCCTGTCCGTTCAAAACGTTGGCGATCATTCTGCCTATGATGACTTTGTTGGTTGCTATACGGAATAGCTGTGTTGAGGTGTTTCTTAGCACAGGTTAGCTATTATTTTTAGGTCTCTTCAGTCAATCCCTGTCCTCTTCAGCACTTCATTTGTTCATTCTAGACTTTATCAAAATCGTTTTTGTAGTTAATCAGGCATGCAAATACATCACAGCTGACATCTCTACATTTCTGAAACAATACCTGCACGCTAAATAAAGCTTTCCTCGTACCAACTGCGTTCACATATCCAAGCTGATTGGGCGCAATTTGTTCCTCGCATTTCCGGTAAATTCTTTTGTGGATGACTTTTAAAAACAGCTTTAGCAGATCGCTCATTAGGCTTATGGTCTTCACAAACTTTTGCTCCTGGCTTTTTGGGTAATGTAACTCTACCAGTATTTTTCCTGTCTTATATATATATCACTAAATATTTCAGTTATTATTTTATTTGTTCTTCATCTAATAGCTTCAGCAGTTCTGCAGGAGTTTCATCAAGTTCCGGTGCCTGTCCATCCTTTATTTGTCTGACGTCTGCCGTTATTTCTTCTGGTAGGATTTAGGGAACTGAATTTTCTTTAATGTTGGATTCTTGTATTGTTCTAAGGCCGTGGAAAAGTTTCTCCAAGTATTCTTCCCATACTTTGTTTTTATCTTCTTTGGTTATGGCAAGATTGCCTTCAGCAGCTTTTATTTTTTCGCTGTTGCATTTTCGGAACTTTCCAGCTATTTCCTTCACCTTTCGATGGATATTGAAGTTATCATATCGATACTCCTCTGTTTTTTGACATTGTTCTGTTTTTTGTTTCTCTTTGGCTTCTCTGATCTTTCTTCTGACGATGGCTTGTATTCTCTTATATTCTTGGAGATTTTCTTTGTTTTTTCTCTGATCCATAAGTTCAAGTATTTCATCGGTCATTCACGGTTTCCGTTTCTCTGTATCTTTCTTCCGGAGGTATTGTTCTTTTATTTCTCTTACTGTTTCTTATATCATGGTCAGATTTTCCTATATAGTTTCTATATTTATGCATTTTGGCACCTTTATATTGAGGTTTTTATTCACCTTCAGTCGAACATTGGGATCTTTTAGTTTTCCAACATCATTCTGACTTTGAAGTTACCTACAACTGGTATATTTTTTTTTGTCTCACTAAAATATTTGTATTTACATGTCTTAGAGATTCTTGCCACGTATTCCAAATTCCAACCAAAGGAGTCTTTTTTCCTTATATATCTGACTGATTTATTTCCTTAAGTGCAAGTAATTACTCCTGTAACAATGGATGGACCTTTTATTTAGTCTTGGTATATCCAGAGTTCTTGTATCAAGGCGACATCGAGTCTTCTCATTATAATCGTAGATTCTTCGGAAGCCACATTATAGGGGAGGCAATGAAGCAATTAACTTACTACTTTTTTGTTTAATGTATCTCAATGAAACTTGTTGTATTGGAGTCATAAGAACGTTGGGAAATTTTGAGAACTAAAGTACAGATGTCGAAATAAAATTATTACAGACTCGTTACTTGGGAGGTTTTGGGGTCGGTAACCACGAATACCATGTCGGTGATGGTCTCCGAAGTACATGGGGACTCGTCTTCTGGATTTTTGTGGAAATTCGAGACAAAATCAATGCTATTTCGACACTCGAGAGTTTTGGAGTCACTCAACTTTAATATCATGCTGTTAAGTTACACAGTATCTTCTTCACGTGTCATATCAGAATTATCTGACATTAGTAGAAAGTAAGCCACTTTGGTCCACTTTAACCTTTGACCTGTGACGTCACAAACCCCGTCTGATCAAGTCCTATTCGAGACCTGATCAAGACCTGTTCGAGACCTGATTGAAAGAACAGCTTTATCAGAGAAGCAGGTCTCGAACTGGTCTCGAATAGGTCTCGAACAGTTCGTGATCAGGTCTTTAACAGGTCTTGATCAGGTCTTAAACAGGTCTTGATCAGACGGGGCTTGTGACGTCAGAGGTTAAAGGTCAAAGTGAACAAAAGTCGCTTACTTTCTACTGATGTTGTTGAAAGTAAAAGCTTCTCGATTGTCTGCCACTTGAAATAAATTGTCCTTCATTTGATCTTTCAATTCTGCACATGGAATAAATTGATCTGCATTTGATTCACGAATGTTTTTGACCAACAACTCTGTTTTCTTCCTACAGCCTTTTATTTTGCCTTTAAGCATCAGTTGTAGTATTCTATATTGATTTCCCTTTACTATATGTCCCAAATTAGACATTTTATGGTGTTTAACGGTCTTTTATACACTATATAAATATTTAATTTGATGTATTATAATGAAATAACTATTTTAAACAGTTTTTTATAATGCAATGTCTTTATTTTCTCTATCCACCTTCTCATTTTGTTCGTATATCGATAAATTTTCATATTTTTCGTTATTTGTTTATTTACGCCAGCAAAATTCTTGCACGCGACACTTCAATAATCAGTGTTTCTTGCACATGAATTTCCACAATCCGTTGAGCACCCACAACATTTCAAGTTCATGAATCTTGGTGAAACTTACTGAACGTCAGGGCTTGGAGACGAGTGGCGCGGGATCGCCTTTGTTGGAGGCAGAAGTTACAGGAGGCCAAGGCTCAATTTGGGCTGTAGCGCCATTGGAAGAAGAAGAAGAAGAATCTTGGTGGACCAGGTATTTGTGTCATTTTTATGAGAACTAAAGTTAGTTCTTTAAATTCCGATCCCTAGTCTGTGGAATTTAAGCCATTTTTGTCTCCGTAGAGACAGTGTTGCACCTGAAAGTATACTCTCTTTAAGGGGAAATCCATCTTCAACTATGGGTAAACGCATCGACTATTGGATGAATTTTGATAATTTTTTTGTTTATTGCAATTGCAATTGAATACGTTCGATATCTATGTGACTCTGCCAACTGAGTCGTACTCTGTTTATACTCCTCTGAGGTATTATTCTTTGTAAAGTGCATTGTGAATTGTATATTATCAGAAGTAGTCGGTCGCCAAGTTTAATTAATTAATTAATTACGTTTAAATTTGTTTGCAATAATATTAAGTAGGTATGGATGTTTTTGAAAGAGGTTAACAAGTTTTATTTTCACTTGGCCTTGGCTTGGATTTTGTACCAATTTTCTATAAAATTCTATTAGAACAGGACAGTCTCGATCAGCAGGTGCCTCGGAGATTCGATGTCATGATATTCATGTTCATCGACCCCAAAAATCCACTAATTTTTGTCAATTATTTACAAATTTTCATTTCGACATCATCGCTTTAGTTCACAAAATTTTCTAACGCTCTTACGAATCGAATTCAACAAGTTTCATTGGGATTTACAACTGCAAAAAATTGGTAGATTTCGGCCTTTTACTCCCTCACTTCACCTTGCTTATCTCTCTCTTCCTTCGCAGGACCACGCATGTCAGCTGAATATGCTAGTTTCTTATTATTCTAAATAAGTCTTTTATCTGTGAACGAGAATATTGTTGGTGCTATCCTTTGTTTTAAATTAGTTTAAATACATCAACATCTATTAGTTACAGTAATTTCCTATTTTTTTAGGTATTCTTCCAGTGTGCGAAAACACATCTCAGCCAACCATCGAGAACTAGGAATAGACGTGTCTGTCGTGTGTGACATTTGCGGCAAACGAATCTCCAGCAAGAGCAAACTAACGAAACACCTCAGCATTCATACGGGAGATAAACCTCACTCGTGCGATATATGTCACAAACGGTTCAGGGCAATCGATACACTTCGGTCACATATGGTAGTCCACACGGGAGAGAAACCGTACAAGTGCATGTATTGTGGTAAAGCTTTCGGACAAAACGCACCTTATAGGTACCATATAAAGACTCACACCGGAGAAAGGAACTATAGTTGTAGTATATGCGGGAAAGGGTTTATTTCGAAAGCGAATTGGAGGTTGCATGTGAAAACGTGCGATATAATGGCCACTGGCAAGATGAAGTTTTAGCGAATTGTACGGTGTTATACAGGTTGAGTTGTTTATGTTTAAAAAATTTAAAGACTGGCTATGATACACAACGAAAAATTTATATACATAAAAGAGAATAACAAGTGGTCGATCTTCACGTTGGCTGGAAGTTTATTACTTCATATGTATTGTTTCAAGTTCCTTCTTTTATTTCTATGAATTATCTTATTGCTATTGTTTTTAGTATTGGCCAAAATTGGTAGCATTGCTCCTGTAGTGATCCTTTCTCAGTTAACTTGGCTGCATCGTACTGAAGACGACCAAAAGTCAGAAATACGTAATTATGGTTGCCCTCCATCCATATACTTATTTTGTTTTGTAATATATATATATATATATATATATATATATATATATATATATATATATATATATCGCACTTTCAGTGCAAGACTGCAGTAACTCAAAATTTTATGAAAATGAAGTAATCATGTAATTCGATTATAAACATGAATATCTATCCCCTGTACAATTTTAGTAACTTTCAAACGCTTAACCGGCTAAATATTACAACAACAACAGTTGAACTATTTTGCGTTTTTGTACATAAGTTCCGTGCAAAACTGTTGTAATTCTAATACAACAGTTTTGCATGGAACATTGCAATGGTTTCGATAACAAGCAATGAAAGGCACGAAAAAGTAAGATATTCGTTATTTTAATATCTATATCTGAGGTGCTTACAGATATAGATAGCGTGTCTATTTTAATATACAGCGTGTCTACGTAATCCACGGCCGAGACAATAAACAAAAATTTACGAGACCAATCTATCCATGTAAGTTTTATGTCCTTTGTGTGACATTATATTTTCCATAAAATGTGTACGATTCCCATAAAACACATAATTTAAGACTTACTATTTACAGCCAAAAAGTATTTTTTCTTATGAAAGAAAAAACAGTTATCCTAAATTTTGTGTATTAACAATACTGACAGGTTAAGAATATCTAATCTCAGAGATAGATAAGAGTGCAGAGATAGAAAGAATAAATTGCCGCTAGCGATAAGCTGTTTTATTAGGCACCTATTTATTGTAGCTATCTGATTTCTGGGAATCCATTAAATGTAATGTTTAGTACTATTCCTATCGTTGTTGGAGATTACTTTCTCTTTACTTTCCCTGATTAACTCATTAGAAACAAGTTCTCGGGGTACCAGAAGCCCACCATAGTTTTAATAAAAATATTTTGGCCCAAGATGATATACGAGAAGAGGACAACAACTAATGTGTCTACATTTTTTACAATTTTTTTCGTGCAAAAGTGTTGTAACTTTTAAATTCCTAATTTTTTTAGCATTAATGTTATTTTATTTAAATTTCTATTTTTGGTTAATGTAATATAGGCTGAAAAGCATGCAAAATCATAATTAAATGTTAATTTTTCTTAAAACTTGTGTCTTATCTCACCGATATTAGCACGAAAATAAACAAAATCGTCTTTATCTTGAAACTTACTTATTTTGACTTACTGCAGTCAGTATATATATATATATATATATATATATATATATATATATATATATATATATATATATATATATATATGTGTGTGTGTGTGTGTGTGTGTGTGTGTGTTCCGAAAGATTTCCGCAGTTAGTACAATTAAAACTAGAGCTAAGATTAATACTCTTATAGAAATTAATATTCAACTCATCAGTCTTTCGGGTTGAACCGCGTTGATTTTCATTGCGATTCAGAGCTTTCGACGTCCTCTTTGATATCTTCTTTAGGGCTTCCGAGGTCTCGGTCTCCTGAGCCCTCAGACACTACTACACTGAACAATAATCACCACTACCACTGGGAATAAAGGGCGGTTTATTTATACCGTCGATGGTGAGATTGGTGTGGTTAGGGTGGAGATTAGTGTGGGGGTTAGCGTGGTGATTGGGGCGGGAGTTAGCGCAACATTTCCGACAGTGGGATTTTGATTCGCCGATGGAGTGGACGAATCGGAATTGAATCGGAATCGGCGAACAGAAATGGAATGTTCATATATCCTATTTTGGATTCTACGATGTGTTTGACCTATATACGATTGGGGCAGTCTGCACAAGGAATTTTATAAACTCCGTATTGTTCATTTGGAATGTTCTCTTTGTGTTCATCTGTGTTGATCGAACAAGAGATGAAAGTTTTTTTTGGGGGTAAATATTGTTTTTATTCCACTTGATTTAGGAATTTTCTCGATTTTTTCACTGATACCTTTGATGTAACGAAGAAAAACTCGTATGATGAGGATCTGAGTCTTTGGATTGAGATTGAGTGGGAGATTGGTGTCTGTGGATACTCCTATTGATATGATTTTCGCGGTAACTATTTTGGATGAGGGATTGTTTTAAACAAGAGAGCTCAGCGGGTCTACTTGCATCATCACAAAGGCGTATTGATCTGGAGACAAGGGTATTAATGACAATTAATTTCTGAAGTTGGATGATGAGAGTTGGCATGCAATTAACGATTGGTATGCGTGGGTTTTCAATAAATAGAGTAATGAAAATCTTGCATTGGTTTTTTTCTTTATCATAACGTCGAGAAACGCTAGGGATGAATCAGTTTCCATCTCCATCGTGACCTGTATACTAGGATGTATACCATTCAAATGGTTTGAAAAGAAACCAAAGCATTTCTGCTATGGGGCGAAATGACGAATGTGTCGTCAACATATTGTAGCCAACATATGGGCTTGAACATTGATGTGTAGAATTAATTTTGGAAGATTAAATAGGTGTTGGTATATAAAGCCAAATGTTTCTGAAAAAAGTCTTACAATTGATTTGTAGATTTCCAGTTAAATTATGTAGACCAGAGTATTGTATTAATATAAATCGTTTCATCCAGTAACAATAATTTTTGGTTTGCTGTATCGTACGTTCTTATTTATATATTTAGAGCCTCAGTACTTCAATAATAGCTTTGTTGGGCGTTCCAAAATAAGGTTTGATGTTTCCCAATATTATTTTTTTGGTACTTTTACCATATATTTTCTAATTTTTGAAGTGGAAGAAGCGGAACGAAATAAAAACCATTATTCTACCCTTTTATAAAATTCGATTAAGTATTTTTACCCTATCGCTACAAAATATAGGAAAAACCAAAAAAAGATTTTTGTGAATATTGCATTTCTAATCATGTATTTATCATATGTACCAATTTTCAGTGTATCATTAGCCATATTTTAAAACCGTTTTTAGTGATTTTTTCCTTGTCAATTTAGACATCTTTAGCCAAACCACTTTTTGTGTTCAAAATTATGTCTTTGCCGACAATTTCGAATTTACATGCATTTTTAATTTCGAAATAGATGCCAACATTTTATATACAATTTTAATTTTTATTTTACATCTATAATAAATATAGAAAATTAGAGTACAAAGATCGTTTCTCCAAATCGATTATTGCAAATTTTGTACAGTTGCAGCTACGTAATAATCGATGATTTTAGGCCAAAACCTGTGAAATACTCCCAAAATGTAAAACATGTTTTTATAATTCATTAGGCTGGTAGTTTTACTGTTTTTAATAAAATTTGACAGCTGTAAAGCAATCTGTATATACAATTATACTCGTTTTTTTTTAATAGTCATTTAAGACCTCAAACTTCCTTATTCCCTTTTTAAATACGTTTTCAGTGTGGCAATAGTAAAATGGTAAAGTGTACTGTTGAAATTGCGGTTTTGCCAACTTATTTACTGTGCAAATAAAGTGTTGCCAATTTTTGGATTAACATTAGCTCGAGCCAATTAAGGATGTCGTCTAATGTGTAAAACCTGCAGTGATTCGTTTTCTTAGTACTAAGGACATGCAAGTGATTAGTGTTAGTGGAAGTAAACATGCAAGTGACGTGTTAGTTAAAAAAACTACGATTTAGCGATAATTATTTTCGTATTGTTGAAAATAAAAAATTATAACGGTAATATTTTGAATAAATATTAATAAAAATTGCATAATAATTAAAACTGGAACTTTTAAAAGTATTTAGATTATTATTTGTGTATGATAATCGCCCTAAACTTCTATAAGTGGAGCAACTGACGTGGAAAGGGGCTCGCGCTCATTATTTTCCTATTTTACGTATTCCCAAGTGCGGGTACTTATTTAGTTTTTTGATCTTTTGGCCTCTTGCTATAGGGTTTCTTGATATCGAGGGAGACCTCATATTTACCACTGCACCTTACACGTTATATTCGATATTTTTTCTATATGTAACAGTAAAAATAAATTATGTTTCTAATTTGCTTTTACTTCATATTTTCGGTAGACTTGTAGATAAAAATTTCTGATATATTTTAAAAGCAAAAAAATCAATTTCTGTGCACCGTAGAAAAAAATGTTTTCAATAAAAAATGTAGCTGAGATAATTTTAAACAAAACTGTTTATTATAACTTTTTGTGTAGAATGAAACGTCATTAGACGTTTGAAGCAACGCTTGAAGTAACCGTCGATTTTGAACGTCAGTTACGCGCGCGAAATCAATGTTCAATAAAATTTGTATGAGCTCGACGGTAAAAATTCCATAACTTTTGATCCAAGTATATTAACGACAAAAATCAACATGTAATTTAAAGATAAAGAGTAGAGCTTTCGTATACAGTTTTTGTATTTTGCCGCGAATAAACTCAGTTTTCCAAAAAAATTTCCACTTTTAGAAATCAATCTTTAAAACCTATGACATGATATTTCAATTTTTTGATTTGCAATAAATTTGAGGCATGTGAAATAAGGAACAAAAACGCAGAATTTAATGTTTTGCATTACAAACGATCGCACGTTGCGAAAAATGCCTCCAAGAAGACGATTTTGAGTGTAGTTTATAGCAGGTTGGTTCTTTAGAAAAACGTGCTAGCGTAATAAAAACAAATAAAGTTTTAAGGCTGTTTTATTGGTACACCAAAATCTAGGAACTGTTATTTACCTACAAAATGTCTCGAAATTTGGACACAATATTCGAAACTATGTTGCTTTTAAAATGATGGTTTTACTTTTTTTATTTTTTTGAAACTTCTGTTGAAAAATTGGATTATACTGTTTAATGTTCTATTATAATCAAACTTTTTACGCCCATCGCTTGAAAGAGTTTTTTTCTGTAATTGTTGATTTTTTTTTTTTCACCTTTCTGTGTCCAGTAATAATCGAGAAAAGCGTGTTCAAACTTTGAAGAAAATTGCTAAAAAATACTAAAATCTAATAGCGAAATGTGTTACTCATCATTGTCGATTAGGTTCACCGTTATCGCCTTCGTAACTTCAAATCTCATGAGCGTACGGTCAGTTAGTTCGTGTTAAAACTAATTTGAATGGAGAGTAATGCATTTGGTGCCCGTTGGCCGACGCCACTGAGTAAAGATAGTCTCGCGTAAGCAGTGTAGAAATGTAAGTGATACGCCGATTTTAAATCGCAGTGTGCTTGAACTGCTAAAACAGCCTTAAACGTGTTAGATCCTTTGTTATGTGAAAGTTTAAATCGAGCGTTTTTTAAGCATATTTCTATATTTTATGCTATAGGTTAAGAAGATTAGGCTCTCGTTATCGAAACTTCATAATGGAGAGTACAGCTACAGATTGTATTGATCTCATGAAAATCATAATTCATGTTTATTTATTTAACACTTTTATAAAATATGTGTGTATTTGAGACAAATTACAAAAATTGCATACAAAATCTGAACTCTTTACCTTCTGTCATCTTGATTTTTGTCGCTAGGACACTTGAATCAAAAGATATCGATTTTTTTTGTTGAGTTAATACAAATTTTATTTATTATTGATTTCGCGCGTGTAACTGATATTCAAATCGACGGTTGCTTCAAGCGTTGTTTCCAAAAACATAGTTCATTCTACACAAAAAGTGTTAATGAACATCTTTGTTTAAAATTATTTTAGCTACATTTTTTATTTAAAATATCTCTCACTACAGCATACAGATTCTTCATAAAACATTCTTCGTAAAACAACTCAATATATTAAATTCGTTCATTAGGACCCCTTGCGGCTGGGGTCATTACTAATCATCTTTTGGCGGGAAATTCAAATGGACACCGCTTACATACATACCCTTTAGCGCCTCTTGCGGGCTATTTCGTTACTAATTAAAATTTACTTAAAAATATCTTACTATTTTCCGATGAAATAATCTTACATATATTTCTATTCTATTCACAAAAAAAGAGACAAACTGTTGTGCCAGAATTAGTGAGGCATCTCTTTACTTTGTTCGGGATACAAAATACTCACAAACATCATTAATCGAAGACTTCAACCTCTCACGGAAAAAATCATCGGGGAATAGCAAGCAGGGTTTAGCCAAAATAGATCTACCATTGACCAACCATTTACAGTTAAACAAATGGTAGCCAAAGCATGGGAATATGATATTGACGTTTACAATCTATTTGTAGATTTTAAACAAGCCTATGATTCAATAGACAGAACCATTGTACCTTATATATTGGAAGCATTTGGCATACCATCAAAATTAATACGACTAGTGCAAATGACAATGACAGAAATAGAAGCACAGGTAAGTATTCAATGACAGATCACTGATACGTTTACGATAATGCAAGGACTGAAACAAGGCGACGGACTGGCTCCAACGCTCTTTAATCTTGTTGTTGAATATGTAATTAGACAGTTGACGGTGAGCGGAAATAACATACTTGCAAACAAATCTACCCAATTAGCAGCATACGCAGATGATATAAACATAATGAGCAGAACAGTGAATGCAGCGGAAGAAACCTACGTTGAGTTGAAACAGAGCGCAGAAGCAGTAGGTCTAGCAATAAATACAATTAAAACAAAACTACTCATACAAACCAGATCAAATAGACCGGCGCAACAGCACTTTATCTATATCATCATATAGAACATATGAATAGATTTACATACCTAGGAATGGATCTGGTCGCAAACAAAGCAGAAGAACCGGAAATAAATAGAAGACTTATAGTAAGTTATGGTTGTGGAACATGGGTGGTGACACAGAAATCTGCCAATGCATTAGATGTGTTTTTGAAAGAAAAATATTACGTTCAGGATACTGGGCCCAATAAGTAAAAACAACAACTTGTGAATTAGGTATAATAGTAAATATACGAGCAGCATAGCGAACCAACTCTAATACAATACACTAAACTGCAGAGATTACGGTGGGCAGAGCACGTGGTCCGCATGCATGAGAATAGAATCCCCATGCAGGAATGCAAATGCAAGAATTGGGGAAGCTTGTTGAAGGAGGCCAAAGCCCGATTAGGGCTGTAGTGCCATTGGATGGAATGGTTCAATGATTTCAATTTTTTCGTCGTCTTAGACTAGCTCTTTTATGTATTCTTCCCATCTGTTTATTTTATCTGTACACTCCGTTATTATCTTGTAATATTTACTTGGTAAGTCTCGATAATACAGACCAGTCTCGTTAGCGTTATAAATATCTTCAGGTAAATAGCCACTTATAAATTTGGCAGTTTTTTTGCCACCCTGAAACGTCGTCAAGGTTAACATTTGCACCTTCTCCAGAAATTACTCTAAATTTAATGTTACGTCTTAACCAAAACTTGTCAAGCCAATCATTGGAAGCTTTAAAATTCAAATTTTTGTTCTTTCGCCGCCTCTAAAGCTCTTTCTTTTATTATCGATCCAGATAATGGAATGTTCTTACTTATCACTTTACAAAACCAATTGTACAATATAGTATCGATGGCAACACCTTCAGTTTTAATTATTTTTTTGTTGAACATTTCCACGTTTACTGTAGCACTTTTTTAAATTGGCATTTTTCTTAAAAATGTCATTAACTTGAGTTTTTCCTACTTGAAACTTTTCGGCCAAAACTCGAACACTGTAGAATTCTAATTATTTAATTCTTCTAATTCTTTTTTTCAGATGCTTCTATGACCGATATTTTTTCTTCCAAACTTAAAAACTTTCTTTCAGTCTATCAAGACATTGTTACCGTTAGATCAGAATATCACAACTAAATTAGAAATATGTACAAAGGATGAATCAATTTTAAAATGAGTTTTTCCAAATCAAACTCAATGTACCTAAAGTCTATCTATCTAATTAACCTTCTTCAGTCCATCTTTGGACATAGGCCTCCTCAATCCTTTTCCATCTTCTCTGTCTGTCGCTACATTCATCCATCTAGAGCCCACGTGCTTCTTGATATCATCTGCCCATCTCATTTGGGGCCTTCCTCTGCTTCGTTTATATTCCCACGGTCTCCAACTTATAAGAATTTTGTTCCATCGGTCTCCTTTTTGTCTTATATTGTGTACGGCAAATCTCCATTTCAATTTTGCAACTTCTTGTCTAACATCCCTCACGTTTGTTTTCTCTCTTATCCACTCGTTTCTCTTCTTATCCATTAGTCTTATGTGCAACATTTGTCTTTCCATTGCTCTTTGGGTTTTTATGATTTTGTCCATATTTGCTTTTGTAGATATCCACGTTTGGGAAACATAAGTAAGAACAGGGAGTACGCATTGATTATATACTTTGGTCTTAAGATGCTGTGGATATCTTTTGTTTTTAAGAATGTAGCTTAGTTTGCCAAATGCCGCCCATGCCAGTCTAACTCGTCTCTTGATCTCTGTTGTTTGGTTCTCTTTGTTAAGGTTTATAGTTTGACCAAGATATATATATATATATATATATATATATATATATATATATATATATATATAACTTGTTTTATTTCATCTTGTCCGATTCTCATTGTGATGTCTTCATCTGTATTTGTTATAGTTTTGGTCTTGCTGTAATTCATATTAAGGCCTATCTTTCCAGCTTCTACGTCCAGTTCTTTCATCATTTCAAATAATTCTTCATTTTTATCGGTTATCAATACGATGTCATCAGCGTACCTTAGATGGTTCAAGCGTTGTCTACAAATTTTTATACCTTTTTTTTTTCATTCTAATCATTTAAAAGTATCTTCAAGAGCCTGATTGAAAAGTTTCGGTGATATTGTATCACCCTGTCTCACGTCTCTACTTATTTGTAATGATTTTGTTCCTTCATATACTTTAATTGTTGTTTTGGCTTCCTTATATATTATATATTGGTTATTAGTTCCGTATTTCCGTATTAGTACCTAAAGTACCTAGTTTTATTACCGTAAGTACTTACTTATATAATTAATTCTAATATACTAAGTGTCATTCTATTAAATTTCCGTCATTTTTTAAAATAATTCCAGAAGCGTCTAGGTGTAATGCAATTTTTTAAGAAATTTGACAGATTTGTCAAATTCTTGACAGTATTCAAGTAAATTTATTTTGCAGTTTGCTTCAAACGTAATATTTCTATTTTAATAGAAAAGTGCAACTTTTTATGAATAATGGATCAGTAAGTGAACGATTTACTAATGTTTACAAAAAATTTATTTTTACAGAGCCTTAAAAGTGTAGGGTCTTTATTCTTATGCATTTTCCATTTTTACTCATGTTTTTTTTTTCTTAAAGTGTTATTTCGCTTACTAAAATTTGTAGATTCGATTGCGGACGCTTTGAGGGTCATCGCCAGTCTGCAACTCTTACTGTTAGTAAATTATTATATCATGCATTAATACCTTTTACATCCTTTTTTCGCTTTTAACGATTTTATCGTACAGTAAGTTTTGATAAGTATCTAATTATTTTAATGGTTCCTTTTCAGTATTAGCATTCTTCGAAAATAGCAAAGAATAATAATTCTTCACACATCGTTATTCTGGGTTTTGAAATACTTTCCTGCTTTTGATTATCATATATTCTATCTTCTTTCTTCGGTGGATTGTCTTTTCTTTTTTATGCAGTTGTGTAAAATCCTCCTCCGCTTGTCAGTTATGTGCCCCTGTTACATCAGCAGATACGCTGTTTTTCTTTCGGTTATAATCTGACATTCTTCGTCAAACCAGTCATTCATTCTTGTTCTTCTTTATTTATGTTTTATGCTTTGTACTTCTTCAGCTCCTTGTTTTATGATATTTTTGTTGGTTTTTGTTCTTCTTTGTTTACCCTCCATGCTTAGTGATTCTTCAGCTGCTTCTTCTATGATGTTTCTGCACTCTTTCCACTCCTTATTTAAGTTTTCATGTTTGAGTCCCTTTTATTTTATTTATATTCTCTATTTTTTTTTCGTATCTTCAAGTCCTTCTACATTGTATCGTGTTAAAACCTCTTTCCTTTTTAATGTTTGATCATACACAATAATGAAATTTTGACTCTTTCCTTACTGTCAACCAAATAATAATTAGAATCCTCATGTGCTGCTTTACTGGTGCGGACGTTTATTATATTCGATTAGTGTCTTGAGTCTACAATACCTTAATCTACTGTAAGTTCGTCTGGTAATTTCCAGGTGCCTTTGTTTATATCTTTTCGAGCGACGTATATGTTGGCAATTACCGTGTTAAGGGATCATCATCATCATCATCAATGGCTTTTACAACTCTTCGTCAGTTTTTGCCGCGTTTACTATTGCCTTCCATTGATTCCGATCCTGTGCTATTATTTCCCATGGCCTTACTTCCATCTTCTCCAGGTCTTCCCTGACAGCGTCTTTCCACCTTTTTCTAGGCCTTCCTGTCGATCTTTTACCATCTGGTCTTTCCCAAAACACATTGCTAATCAGTCTGTCGTCATCACTCCGTACGACGTAGCTCATCTTAATCTATTGGCTTTTATGTATCTTACGATGTTTCCTTTCCCGAAGAGAGTCTTTATTTCATTGTTGTATCTGCTCCTCCATTCATTTGTCACGCTGTCCCTGCAAGGACCATATATAATTCGCAGGATTTTGCGTTCCCATACTAATAGCTTATTGATTTCTTTCTTTCTCAATGTCCATGTTTCACTTCCATATGTCACTGCTGGTCGTATTATAGTTTTGTACATTTGGATTTTGGCCATCGAGCAAAAAGACAATAGAGGAAATGTAAAGGTAGTGGGGGCAAACATATTGTTAGACAGGAAGTGCGATCTTTAGAGGCCACATTAAACAAGGAAAGAGAGTCTCTCTCCTTGTTTGACATCAAATTTAGTTGGGTTATGTTATTGTTTGTCCCAAATGCCACATGAAATCTTATTTATATTCAAGTTTTTTAACAATTGTGTCGCATTTTAGACTCTTATCATTAATAATTATTTAAAACTTTCTCGTCTAAGACACATTCTGAAAAATATTATATAGCTACTGTTGATAAGTGTCGGAAAATTTAAATTTCGCGCATTCGCATTTCCGGATATGTCCGCCATCAGTGGCCACTTTTTTGGTCTCCTTTTCATAAGGATTAGATTCCCTCTTTTGTCTTATTGCTCGATGATTTTGGCACGCCTTGAGAGAAGCTTTGACCTCATTAGATGTTGAATGGCAAAGAATGATTTATTCCCCGCCAGTATTCGTATTTCAACCTCCCGTTTTCCTGTGTTTTCACTGGTAATTGTTGCTCCTAGGTATTTGAATTCTTTGACCACCTCAAAATTATGATCGTTTATGGTAATGTTTTGTCTTATTCGTTGTCGTTCCTTTTCTGATACGACCATGTATTTAGTTTTTTCTTCGTTTATTTTCAGGCCTACGCTTAGTGTTGCTTCTTCAAAGTTCGATACTATATCCTTAACTTCCAGTGTTGTCTGTGCTACTGCATCTACATCATCTGCAGATGCGAGAATAATCTTTGCTCCTCTGGCAGTTATGTCTGGTTTGACTCTGGTATAGATTTTTCGCATTGCGTATTCCAATGCTAGGTTAAATAGTAATGGAGACAGCGGGTCTCCCTGTCTGAGCCCGGTGCTTATGCCGAAAGCCTTAAGGGATCTTGCTGGGTTTAATAACCCATTTCCATTATAATTTGATTGCTTATGGAGACTGTGCTTACCTATTGTGGCTGGAATTGCTGTTCCAACTTTTGCGTTTAGGCATCTGTAGACTATTTTTTGGGCGTGGCTGATGCCCTCGGGCATGCGGACTCTAAGTTCATCATAAAACTCTTCGTCACGCATCCACTGCCCAAGATGTGATGTTTAGGATCGTAGCTGTAAAAAATCGTATGTTTTTTTCATACATTGCTTCCAACAAACCTCATTTCATGGATGGCAGATATATATAATATCTATTTATCTCTCAGGTTCGTTCAGGAGACGTTAGACAGCTGCTAATTTATACTATCTTTATACAATATTTTGTATACTATATCGTTTAAAAAAAAACTGAATGTACTTTAACTTCCAATGTTGCCCATTTAAATTTTTTGTACATTTGCACACTCAAATGACAAAAATCGTTCCCTACATTGTATCTCTATCTGTTTCAACTTCTCATTTTAATATGTAATTCTAAAAGTCTTTAAATATCTGCTTCTATTTTAGAGAAACAAAAACCATCGACACCAATCAAAACTTAAGCTGCCAGATTCTAATTCTTCAATACATGTGCCATGAGTGTCCCCTAGTTTTTAAAGAAAAAGAAAGATTTCTTCGCCACCAAGATGTTCACAAACGAGAGAACGAGATCATTAAGTGTGCCATGTGCGATATCCCAGTGCGAAGAAAAGAATATCGCCAACACAAGGTAACACAGCACGCAGCGCAGAAGCACAAGATGAAATGTTCGGTCTGCGACAAATACTACACAAGAACGGTACATCTAAGGAAGCACTATGCCGAAGAACACGAAGAGTTTGGTGTTACTGTCAGTGTAATCTGTGAGTTATGCGGATACGGCACTTATAATTATGGCGGATTATTGAATCATAAACGTATATATCATAATCCACAAAAATTGTTTTTGTGTTCGGCTTGCCCTAAGCAATTTCGTACCAAGAGTTTATTGGACAACCATATGCCTGTACATACCGGAGATACGCCTTTTCAATGCAACGTTTGTGGAAAGAAGTATAAGCATAGGTCAGGTGAGTATCATTTCTTCTTCTTCTTCCGCTGGTGCCGACTTCACTAATGAAGGTTGGCCATTGCAAATTCGTCACTATCTTCTGCTTTTCTTAAGAGTGTTTGTGTGTTTAACCTGGTCCAGTGGCGAATGTTTTTCATCCAGGATATTTATCGTCTAGCAGGACTCCTTTTCCTTCGATTTTATCCTCCATAATCAGCTGCTATATTGCCAGGTCCTGATCTCCACTTACCTGGCAATATAGCTGAAGAGCTACTTAAAGCAGGAGGTTGATTCCTAATAGAACGAATAAATGCTAGAACAAAGTAAAAGTACAATCTGAATGGAGAACCGCTCACCAAGTGTCCATCTTTAAAAAGGGTATTCGAAAAGATTCCAACTGCTACAGAGGATGAAGTGTCCTACCTACTTTCGGGAGTTTCTTTGGAAAGATAATAAATGGAAAAATACAAGATGATGTAGGACATTTAATTAGCGAAGACCAAAGTGGATTTACACCTGGTAGATCTTGCACTAAAAACTTGTTTATACTCCAACAATTAATAGAAAAAAGAATATCGGTTGGTACCGAAGTACATCTAGGTCTCATCGACCTAGAAAAGGTGTCTGATACAGTTCCAAGACTTAAATTGTGGCAAGTTTCACAACAACTTGGCATTAGTCCATATCTTTTAAAATTAATCACGAAGTATACAGGGATAACACTACTTACCTAAAAATCGGAAATAGACTATCAGAGACAATAAAAGTAACTAAAGGACTGAGACAAGGATGCAGTATGTCACCATTACTGTTTAATTTACATATTGAGGCAGCCCTCCAAAATTTGAAAACCATTGTCAGGGAGTGGGAATCCCTATAGGAAATGATGTACTGTTCTCCCTGAAATTTGCGGATAACCAAATCGTCCTAGCTTAAGATTCTTATGATCTAGAATTTATGTTAAAGCGTATATACAGAGCATATGTAAAAAGGTGCACTCATTGATAAGAACGGCTTGGGAGAAACCGAAATTACACACCGAATTAATCAGGGACGTAAAATTGTAGCGAATTGCTAAATACAGGGACAGCGAATGGCTAAAATTACTCTCAAATGACAATATAAAAGAGCTCACTGTACTTTTCAATCAAATATATGATACCAGTGAAATTCCATCGGACTGGTTAAAATCGAGCTTTATTCCTCTACCTAAGAAACCAAACGTTAAGAAATGTAGCGATTGTAGACTCATTAGTTTAATAAGCCATGCCGTTAAAATACTGTTACATATTCTTCTAAACCGAATTAACAACAAGTGCGAAGAAATAATTAGTCAAGAGCAGTTCGGGTTCCGGAGATGCCTTGGAACTAGAGAAGCACGATTTTCTATGCAAACACTCCTTCAACGTTGTTGGGAGGTAAGAAAACCCGTTTATATGTGCTTCATTGATTTTGAAAAGGCATTTGATTGCGTTCAACATACCAGACTAATTAACGCCTTCCAGAGCATCCAACTAGATGAGAAAGACATCAATTGCCAAACTTTACTGGAACCAAACAGCCATTATTAATACCAAATATCTCCCACTCTCTTTAACGTGTATTCTGAGAATCTATTTAGGAAAGCTTTAAAAGATAAAAAAGGAATTATCATAGGAGGAGAAATAATTAACAATATACGGTACGCCGACGATACTGTGATTCTAGCTGAAAACATCGACGATCTGTAGGAGCTATCCAGTAGAGTTGACATGGAATGCACAAATTGGGGACTGTCGATAAATATCGATAAAACTAAAGAGGCGTTAAGTAGTTGAGTTACTGTGACCAAATGCCCATCTTGGTAGTTAGTATTCGCCTCTCGACGCGTTAGTGTTCTGAGCTGTTGGACGTGAATCCCTGTCCTGGCATTTGGTTTTCACCTCTGGCTGCGTTAAGTAGTTGAGTAGTTACTGTGACCAAATGCCCATCTTGGTAGTTAGTATTCGCCTCTGGTTGCGTTGAGTAACTGAGTTACCGTTGCTAACTACCCATCTTCCTGTCTTTTGATTTCTTTTTCTTTGTTCTCCTGAAGAAGCTACATACAATTGTAGCGAAACGTCGAGATGAACCCACTTTTGGGTCACTCACAAATGACACGGTCCAAACCCGGAAAACGAATAAACTATAATAGAATATCTTGGACATATAATCAGAGGACCAAGATATGAGTTCCTTCGGCTAATTCTCAACGGTAAAATCGAAGGAAAGAAATGGATAGGACGGAAGAAACTCTCTTGGTTGAGGAATTTGCGGCAGTGGACAGGTTTGACAGCGGACCAATTGCTACACGTAGCGCAAGACCGAGATCAGTATAACAATATTATAAGCATGGTAGTCGCCGACGTTCCTTATTTTTATTTCTATTTTTATTATAGAAATTTATTTCAATTTTTATTATGTTATATCTCTAATTTGGCTCCAACCATTCGGTGATCGCTACTTACTGACGCCGTATTTAATACTGTTACGTCGTATATAATATCTGTTTTGTTACACATTATGTAATCTATTTCGTTCTGAGTTTTTCATCTGGGGATAGACACGCCCACTTTATTTGAGGTTTTTTCGTATAGAATGTGTTCATTATATAGTATTTGTGGACTTGTAGGAAGTTAACCAAGGTTCCTCCTCTCTCATTTCTAACTGCAGTGCCGAATTGTCCTATATAGTTTTCGGTTTTTTCAAGTCGTTGTCCAATCTTGGCGTTGAAGTCTCCTATTATCATCGTATACGTACTGTGAGAATTCGTGCTAGTTTCTGCAATTTTCTCATAAAATTCGTCTATCTCTTCATCGGGATGTGCTGCGGTTGGAGCGTATACTTGAATAATTTTGAGGGAGATGTTCTCGTTTTTTAGCATAAACATTGCAATTCTTTCAGATATTCCTACGAGTTGCTCTCATTTATGTACATATTTCTTGGAAATTAGAAATCCTACGCCATCTAGGCTTTGTTCTTCTCTTCTTCTTCTTCTAGTTCCATGACCGTTATCGATCGTTGGATATCATGTTGGCTACCATATTCGCTATCGTGACTTTATTGACAGCAGCTCTAAATAACGATGTAGTTGATTTTCCATACCATTGCCTTAGATTTTTCAGCCATGATGTTCTTCTTCTACCAGGACCACGATTACCTTGGATCTTTCCCTGAATGATCAGATGTAAAAGATCATATTTTTCAGGGTGTCTCATAATATGACCGAAGTATTCCAGCTTGCGTTTCTTTATTATATTGACCAGTTGTGTTGTTTGGTTCAGCCGTCTAAGGACCTCCTCATTTCTAACTCTGTCGACCCAGCTTATTTTCAGTAGTCGTCTGTATACCCACATCTCAAAGGCTGTCAAGCGTTTAAGCATAGCCTCAGTTAGGGTCCACGCTTCTACTCCATACAGCAGGACAGGAAAGATGTAGCAAGATATCATACGAACTCTAAGGTCAATGCTAAGATCATGACTGCAAAGTACGTTTCTCATTTTTACAAAGGCAGCTCGGGCTTGTTCTATTCGGCTTTTAATTTCTGCGGTCGGATCCCAACTCTCATTGATATTACTGCCGAGATACACGAGTTTCTCTACTCTGTCCAGTGTGGCATCTCCGACTTTTATACCGTCATCATGTATATAATTTTGTTTGCTAACTATCATATATTTAGTTTTCTTAACGTTGAGTTTTAATCCATACTGATCACAAGTCTGTTTTATTTTGTTCATTAGATTTTGAAGGTCTTCTCCGCAATTGGCAAGGACTAAGGTATCGTCGGCATATCTAATATTGTTGACGGTTACTCCATTCACAATAATACCTTCGGTTGTCTCCATTAAGGCTTCCTTAAATATTTCCTCCGAATATAAGTTAAAAAGTAAAGGCGACAATATACAACCTTGTCTCACTCCTCTTTTAATATTTATTTCATCCGACAGTTCTTGTTCAACCTTTATTCTTGCCACTTGATGCCAGTATAGATTTGTAATTATTCGTAGATCTTTATCGTCCAATCCAGCTGTTTCCAATATTTCTAGCATTTTGTTATGTCGAACTTTGTCAAAAGCTTTTTCAAAATCGATTGCACAAATATACACATTTTGATTTATATCTCTGCATCTCTGTACTAGCACCTGTATACTAAACAAGGCTTCTCTTGTACCCAAGCCACTCCTAAACCCAAATTGAGTATTGCTAATTCTGTCCTCTAACAGCGTATAAATTCTGCTGTGTATTACTCGCAGGAAGATCTTCAAAACGTGACTCATCAGACTTATTGTCCGATAATCACCGCATGTCTTTGGACGATGTTTCTTAGGTATTGTGACAAATGTCGACTATAACCAATCAGTTGGTAATATTCCAGTGTCATAAGTTCTGTTAAAGAGATTACACAGAGCTTTAATTCCATTTTCTCCCAAAAACTTTAGTATTTCAGCACTTACTTCATCGGGGCCAAGTGCTTTTCCATTTTTTGCCGTTTGTATTGAACGTCTTACCTCACTTTCTGTTATAGATGGACCTGATATAGCAATCGGTGTATAGTGTTCTACTCTCTCATCTTCAAATAATTCAGAAATGTAGTTTTCCCATTCTTTTAACTTTTCATTGATGTCTAATATTCTGTGTCCGTTTCTGTCTTCTAAACTTTGGGATACTTGTTTCCATTTGTTTCCAGCGACCTCTTTCAATTTCTTGTGCAGATGAAATGTATCGTGTTTCTTTTCATATTGTTCAATTTCATTACATTCTTTACTATGAAATTGTGTTTTCGCGTGTCTTATCTTCTGCCTGATTATTGCGTGGATCCTCTTGTATTCGTTTTTATCTTTATTTCTGAGTTCTCTTCTTTGATCCATAAGTCTCAGTATTTCTTCTGTCATCCACCCTTGTTTTTTTCTTGCTTTTAGCGCACTCAATTTTGTTTCTTGAACAGTCTTTAAGATGTCTTTAATTCTCGTCCAGTTTTCCTCAGTACTTTCTTCTTTGCTTGATGTTAACTTCATCTTTTGTTCTAATATACTAGTTATTTCTTGTTTTACAGTATCATTTAGCATCGTTTCTCTATCAATAGTAACTGTTTGCTTATTCGTTCTTGCAACTCTTTTTAATCTCAGTCTTATTTTTCCTACTAAAATATTGTGATGTGTTGGTACATCTGCCCCTGGATATGTTTTTACTGATAATACTGAATTTCTGTATCTCTTATTTATACATATGAAGTCTATTTGGTTACGAAAAACTCGTTCAGGTGTATCTGCTGGTGATTTCCAGGTGTAAAGACGACGTTTTGGAAGTTTGAAAATTGTGTTCATTATTACTAATTGTTTTTCTACGCAAAAAGATGCCAACATATCTCCTCTTTCATTTCGTATTCCCAGACCATATTTCCCTATGACATCTTCCTGTTCACCTTCACCAATCTTTGCATTAAAATCTCCCATGATAATATTGAGATCGTGTTTCTTTGTAGGTGCTAATACTTTTTCTAAATCATGATAGAATTTTTCAATTTCTTCTTGTTCATAGTCTTGTGTGGGTGCATATACTTGTAATATGTTCACATTGATTGTTGTTGATTGTATTTGTATCATCAGTATCCTGTCTGAGAATAGGACGACGTTTTTTACAGCTTCATCTGTTTCCTTCGACACAATTATTGCTACACCATTTTTGTGTTTTGAGCTGTCTTCTCCTGAATAGTATACAATGTGGTCATCTACAGTTACTTTTCCAGACCCCGGCCATCTCATTTCACTTATTCCAAGTATACTTATATTTAGACGCTTCATTTCTTTAATGGTGTTATGAATTTTTCCTGGTTCGTACATGCTTCTTACATTCCATGTACCTATTTTTCTTTCTTTAGAAAATGTGTTCATGTTTCTAGCTGACCGGGAGATTCTTAGCACCCCTGCTCCATTTAAGGAGCGCCCGTACTTGGGGCCGTTGTATTTATCAGCCATTTCCATGATTGTTTCTTGGGAAAATTAGGCTCTAGGTGGTTTCCCGTTGCCTTCCTAGAGTGTGTAACAGAAGGAAATATAGTGACCCGTCTGCCCTCGGAAACCTAATAGCCATTCGGGGTCGGAAGAAACAAGAGTTAGCCAAGAGAGGCCGATAGGAAAGATTAAAGACATTTCACTCAAGACAAGTTGAAAAAGAGTGAAATGTGAAGGCCCTTATGATGCGCCAGGTGCGTTTCATAAGCGTATGAGTACTAATACACTTTGTGTTCCCGCTCATACCTCGGGGTATTGACTACAGACTGTATGGCTCGTCCAGCATGCCATAGCATGGAGGGAAGGGCGCATGACATTTTTTACAATGTAGGCACCTCAACTCCACGGTCTGACAAACTTGTTCGTCTCGCCCTTTGTAATATAGGACCGGACTTCAGTGTTACGCACTCTTCTCCTTTTCTTTTTACCTCTGCTAGACGAATTATGTCCCATTTTAAGTCCTTGATGTCTTCTTCGAGTTCCTAGATTTTTTTATCTTTGCTTAAGGACCTTATATTTAGAGTTGCGTGGTTTTTAACGATTTCTTGCTTCCCCAGATTCCATGAAGCTGTTCGTTCTCCAAATGAGTGGGATTTGCCATTACTGTATGGTCTACCCATCTGGAGACCCATTCTTTTTGTTTTAGATATTGTCATATTCATGTTAGAAGGTTTTTTAGCCTTAAAACATCATGCTGGCTAAACGGGTTGGTGAGTGATTTTATACAATCCCTAAAATCAAGGGATTGCCACTTCCACCATCCACATCGTACCGAAGGTATTCTTCTGCCGTTATGGACTTCATCCGTCATCCTGAACAAGGGACCCTAAATAGGTACTAATTTCCCGGGTCAGAAAACCTCTGGAATCTGTGGAGGGCAGAGATTGATTGAATAATTTTCCCTGATAGGACTATCCAAAGCAGTTCCTACTCGCTACCCGAAACACTTTTCCTTAGCCCCTTTTTTTTTCATTAATTTATGTTTTTCTTTGTATTTATCTGGGTTTTATTTCTATTATTTCTTCTTTGTCCCATGATTTCCCATATCTCTTGTATCATCCAAGGTTTTCGGCTTACTTTTTTTCTTTTGCAGAGTTTCGTTATTTGTCTTTCTAACAGAATCTTTGATTTTGCTCCACATAATGTTCATATTCTCAGTGTTTTGCATTTTTAATGTTAATTAATGTTACTTCGTTTATCTTGAACAACTAAGGAATCACCTGAGTATTTAATTAATTATCGTTTTTAATTCAGACCATAACTTCTTTAGGATCTAACTTAGAATCTTCTCTCACTCTTCTCTTTCCGTATTTCTACTCTTAAGTTCTCGATTTTTTTGATACATCATTTTATTTCGTTATTTTTAGGTCTTTTTTATCACGAAAAAATGCATAAAGAGCAGTATCTAGAATGCCCACATTGTCATAGGCAATTTGTTGCCAAACATAATATGGAAAGTCACATGAGAGTATGTATTATTGACCAGTATCTTGTAACATAATACAAGAGAAAGTCAGGTGAGGTACTTTAAAAATTCGTTAAATATTAGTGCCTTGTTATTTTCCTTTTTAATAAAGATTCATGCCTGGTTTTAACTTATATTGTTTCAGTATAAAACAGGATATAGTACAAAAATTAGATGAGTCGAAGATCATAATATCCTAGACTTATGGACTTTAAAGACGATAATTTACTTAACCCGGTATCTAGCAACACCAAAAATAGATGTCGTAAAATTATTTTATTGAGTACTTAATCATATATAACACCCAATAACACCCCGTGGTACAAAAAAATCGGAAGGAACAAGGGAAAAGCGCTTCTTGAATTCGTTGCCTAGAAGCAACATTGCCAGTCAAGAAACACTATTTTGTACTAACTTCACTAATGAAGATCTCAAAATTTAGTTAATCATATGTAAAGAGCTGGTTAACTAAAAGACATTTTATTGATGTAATAAAATAACTTGTACACATAAAGCGCCTAAGACTAAAAAATTATAAATACAGGCCTAACGATGGAGTGATAAAAAACAATTTTTGTTCGATGTAAAACAAAGCCTCATGTTACATTTTTCAAACTGCACCGTTTTTTAGCGATTTTTACAAAAACTACATCTTTCTTTAGCGGTATATAGTATCCAGTAATCTAACGCATCTGTTCTGGTAGCATCATCAGGTGTTACAGCAAGAGGATGGCGAATTAGGTTATCTGTATTTTCCGTACTTGATGCACGGCCTTGCTTTACTTTGATCTTTCCAGTGTTGGACAAATACCTAGCTAGTTATCAAGAGAAATTCTTGAAGAAATGACCCAATAATATATTCCTGCAGCTGTATTACCCCCATAAAAATCAAAATGGTGAAAAAGTCTGTTATTTCAGAAGTTTTTGTGTTGATACTTACCCCAGTTGTTTGCTTACTGTATAAATTGGTCTGATACACAATATTCTTACTTCTGGTATACTCAAGACGCAAGGCTACCTCTACTACATTATTGCTTATAGTTGGATTTTCGAATGGAATGGTTAATATACTATATACCACTATTGGTGATGAGAATTGGAAAATAAATTCTCATCAGCCAGTTTTTTCTTTAATGATATTGTTGATTTATAGTGCTTCTTAAACTTTTTATACTCAATTATCTTGACTGTGGAAAGATTTTCTCGGATTACTACTATTTCATCACCAAACCAAGAAATTGGAGCTTTATAATGAGTGCGTAATTTTTTTTAGTCGAAAATTAATTTCAGTTAACTTTACATACATTTTGGTAATACATTGAGCTAATTCTGTTGCTGTTTTGAGAGAAACAACCGAAGCCCAGTCAACGATATTTAACGACTGTTTTAACATCAGGATGGCATTACTTGTTAGATGTCTTCTATATGTATTATCTTCTTCTTTAAGTACCGTCTCCCAATCGGAGGTTGGATATCATCATCACTATCTTTACTTTATCTACTGCTGATCTAAAGAGTTCTATAGAACTGCATTTAAACCAGTCCCTTAATTTCTTCAGCCATGGCACTCTCCTTCTTCCTATACTCCTTCCTCCTCTTATCTTTCCCTGTATTATCAGCCTTAGCAGTTCATATCGCTGTCCCCTCATTACGTATCCCAGGTATTGTAACTTTCTTATTTTTATTGTATTTATTATTTCGCATTCTTTGTCCATTTCTCGCAATATTTCTGTGTTAGTTTTCTTCTGTGTCCATGCTATTCTAAGCATCCTCCTGTAAGACCACATTTCAAAGGACTGTAACTTCTTTATGTGTTCTTGCTTCAATGTCCAGCTTTCAAGTCCATATTGCAGTATCGAAAATACGGAGCATCTCAGTGCTCTTACTCTCAGTTCTAATCTAAGATCTTTGTTGCAGAGAATTGTTTTCAGTTTTACAAACGCATTTCTTGCTATTTTTATCCTAGCTCTTATTTCGGTTGTTTGATCATTATTGTCTGAAATCCGGGTTCCTAGGTATTTGTATTTATCAACCCTTTCTATCGGTATATTTCCCAAATGTATGTTTGTTGGTATAGTTGTTTTCTTTGTTGCTATAATGTATTTGGTCTTTTTTATATTCATTTTATGTCCATATTTTTCACAGAAACTGTTTGTTTTGTTTAACAGTAATTCGAGTTGTTCTGCAGAGCTTGCCATAATCACGGTGTCATCTGTATTTCTTATGTTGTTAATAGATCTTCCGTTAATTATTATTCCTTCACTTTGAGATAGTAATGCTTCTTCAAAAATGGCTTCACTATATACATTAAATAGTAATGGGGACATAATACATCCCTGCCTAACTCCTCTCCTGATTTCAGTTTCTGGACTGGGTTCGTTATCTATTACGATTTGTGCTCTTTGATTCCAGTAGAGGTTTGTTATTATTCGTAAGTCCCTGTGGTCATGTTTTTTGTTTTTAGAATTTGGACTAATTTTTCATGTCTTACTTTATCAAATGATTTTTCAAATTCAACGTAACAAACATGCACAGCAACATTCATAGCTATGCATCTTTGAGCTAACACATTAAAAGCAAATAACGCTTCTCTGGTTCCTAGTCCGTTTCTGTACCCAAACTGACTATCATCTATTCCTTCTTCCAGTTTTTTATTTATATGGTCTAACTGGTAAGCAGGTTTTGTATGTTTTCAATAAAATTGATAGTGTGTAATATATTTTATTAATTAAGCCGAGTATACTTTCGACATAATAAATGTCATCATCAGAGCTATCGTCAATTAGGCAATAAATACTTCATAGAAGGAAAATTGTGGACAAACGACATATTAAAAAAAAGATAGGGCTCTCTAGCCCACAGATCTTGGGTCTAACCCTTATACATATGTATAATTCACATCAAAAACTTTTTTATAAAACATGGTTACCACATACAGCAACTACAACAGCTGTTTTTGACTTACATTTTTGAAGTAAAATTTTTTTAAAGTAAAAGTATTGATTTTTTTTTACTTCAAAAATGTAAGTCAAAAACAGCTGTTGTCGTTGCTGTATGTGGTAACCATGTTTTATAAAAAAGTTTTTGATGTGAATTATACATATGTATAAGGGTTAGACCCAAGATCTGTGGCCTAGATAGCCTGATTTTTGTTTTTTAATATGTCGTTTGTCCACAATTTTCCTTCTATGAAGTATTTATTGCCTAATTGACGTAAGTTTTTTCTATCATTGTATTTTATATAAAAAATTTACTTAACTTAACGTTATTTTAGGATAGCTCTGATGATGACATTTATTATGTCGAAAGTATACTTAGCTTAATTAATAAATTATTTTACACACTATCAATTTTGTTGAAAACATACAAAACCTGCTTACCAGTTAGACCTAGAAAATTCGATAAGCCTGTCACCCCTTTCGTTTCTGTTGCCCAGACCATATCCTCCTGTGCATTCTTCTACTTTTTCTTCCCCAACCCTTGCGTTAAAGTCTCCTATTATAATTGTTTATTCTTGCGTTTTAATGGATATTAAAATGTTGTCTAGGTTTTCGTAGAAAGTTTCAATATCGCTCTCTGGTTTGTCTGCAGTTGGAGCATAAACTTGCAGGATGTTTATTTTGGGTTTGTCCTGGTTCAATTGTAAGAGTATTATTCTGTTGGAGTATGGAGTGAAATGTATGCATTATATAAAGAGTATGTATTATAAAACACTATAATTTTTTTCAGAAATACATGGGTCCACAATTCCACAACCAACTATCTCACTGCTTATGTTTGTTAAGACGTTATCTAAATAAGTTGCTGATCTAGTTGTGATTCTAGTAAATTCATTATTATTTATGGTTAAGCCAAAAGTAGAAATTAGATCACGGAAACTGTTTAGTTCATTAGAAACTTTTTTGAAATCAATGTTGAAATCTCGAATTATTATTATTTCTAAAAAATTAGCAAAGCAAAACTCCAATAACTTAAGTAGGGCAAGAAATACTTTAAAATTTACATTTTCGGTTCTATACACTGTTACTAAAATAGTTTTACTATCTATAATTTCTAATGCACAAAATTCACCCTCATATTCAAATGATATATTATTTAAGCAAACTGATCGTGTGGGGGTTTTATTATCGCTGAAAATTACAACACTTCCATGCTCCCTTACCTTCCGACAATAAAAAGTTGACAATATATCGGTGCTCTAATTTTGAGCACCAGATTAATAAAAGAAAAATTGTGTCTTTACCGGTGTAGAATCTCCACATAAATTTCTCTTGTCTTAATGGATCGCTCTGTAGAACCTGGTACATTTAACACATTTTATTGAAGGTTAACAAATACTTAAGTGAAGTGCGTACAGTGAACCATTCTTCTTGTGTTTCCACCAAAAAAATGTTTTTATTAAAACAAAAAAGAGTTGTACCTATTATACTTGTAAAGCATGACTAACATTTTCTGTTTTAGGTCACCCGAAAATAAACGTCCTAGAAAAACGAGAAGTAAAACAAAACTATCATCAAAAGAAGGGAAAAATAATAAAATAAAAAAGCCGAAGCAAAAGCGTGAACGGAAACCAGAACCTGAGTACAATTTGGACCAAGTCGTCAACTTGAACGAAATAACCAAACCGCTGATCTGCTTAATTTGTTTTAAGGCGTTTTTAACTCACATAGAATTTGGTTACCACTCCAAAACGCATAAAGAAGATGGACTGTACCATTGTCATTTATGTGAATACTCTGTGGAAGCTAAAGATACTTTTAAAAAGCATGTTAGAACTCATGATGTATTTAAGTGTGAGAAGTGTGGAAAAATTCTAAAAACTAAATTTTCTGCTGATAAACATGTAAAATCTCATCAAGCTCCCACGACAGTCCAGTGTGAACTGTGTGGAAAACATCTAAAAAAGCAATGTCTCTATTTGCACAAAAGAACAGTTCACGCTACCGATAAAGTACTAGCGAAATGTCCTATTTGTGGCAAAGAGTACCAGAATTCTGGTAGTCTACGTCAGCATTACTCAGCGTTCCATAGAGAAATGGGCATTGATATGTCTGTAGTGTGCGATATCTGCGGCATGCGGCTATCTTGTAAAGCCACCCTCGCTCAGCACACTAGAACCCACACCGGCGACAAACCATTCGCTTGTTCTTCGTGCCCTAGGAGATTCATTGCTAAAGACATTATGGTAGCTCACATGAGGGTCCACACCGGAGAAAAACCGTACATATGCAAATTTTGCGGGAAAAGATTTGCCCACGGCGCTCCCTATAGATACCACGTTAAGACACATACTGGTGAGAAAGATCATCTGTGTCCCATTTGCGGAAAGGGCTTTATTTTAAAAGCTCCTATGAGGAATCATATGAAGACTTGTAGATTTAACTTAAAGTAGTGTTGATATTAAAAAAAATGCTCAAAGTACTATAGTATGTACTAACTTGTATAAAATATAGTATTAAAAAGAAATTAAATATTTATTATTTTTATGTATTTTTGTACTGTATAATCCGACAAGCGAGAGCTGGCGGGTGAGCTGCGCGAAAATAGAAAAGGAATTATTCTAAGAGAGATAGGAGAGGTACTTAATCGCGATTATAGGTATATAGTATAGGTACTTAAACGGTTATACACGATGGGAACTCCTAGCCGACTGCAATAGAAATGAGCAATTCTTTCCACTTTTCAATTTGTTCTACGCGCAACCCGCCAGCTCTCGCTTGTCGGGTTATAAAATCTTTATATTTTATTTCAACCTAGTTGACGTCTATCACTATACCTTCAGAACCTGCCTTTATATCCCTAGAGATGATTGACTCTTTTTTGCAGTTCATCTCTCAGACTCTTTGCAGTATCATATCCTCCCACGCCTTCTTCTTCTTTAAGTGCTATCTCCATTACGGAGGTTGGCAATCACCATAACTCGTGACGATCTGAAGTTTATCTCTCCAGTACTACACGCAGGACAGATTTGATGGGAAAGTTCTTATCATCGACACGGTACTTCCCAATAACTAATACGGAACGGTGTAGTTGGACATAGGGCAAATGTGAATAAGGTATATGAGAATATGACATAGAAGTTGCAGTTAAATCATAAGTTTTTATCATCGACACAAAGAGCTAATAGGTAAAAGAAGACAGCTGATGGAAAAATACAGCTCCAACTACACAACAATGAAAAAATTAAATAAAGATATCCACCGATCAATCCGAATATATATATATATATATATATATATATATATATATATATATATATATACATGCCGGTTTAGAACGTCCTTCTTCCGTTGTCCGACACCTAACTTCCATCCTCTTCTATCGTGGCAATCTTCCGTTGATAGATTCCGTTCGCTCATTGACTTTTTTATGTTTTGCTGCCACTCGAGTTTGGGTCTTTCTTGCTTTCTATTCCCTATTGTGGTCCAGTTCAGTATTTTTTTGGGCCATCTAGTATTTTGCATTTGCTCTACGTGTCCGTACCAGGTAAGTTGTTTCTTTTCGATATCCTGAATTATCGTACCTTCTATTCCCATTCGTTGTTTTATATGGTCATTCCTCATTCTTTCTCTTCGTGAGACTCGCATAGATCTTCTTATCGCGTCCATTTCGACTGCCTCTACCTTCTTTTTTTGTCTGTCTGGAATTCTCCATGTTTCCGCTCCATACAATAGGCTGCTCTTAACCATTGTCTCGTATATATTAAATTTTCTCCGTTTTGTTATCTCCTTGCTCCACAAGATGCCATTCAGACATCCTATTATCTTTTTAGCTGTAACTATTCGTTTTTCTATCTCTTTCATATCTGTTCCGGTATTGTCGAATGTAGTACCTAAATATTCATATTCTTGACATTGCAGAATTTCTTGACCGTTGTTCAACTCCAAATTTTTGCTCTGAGAGCCTACACATAGATATTTCGTTTTCTTTACATTAACTGTCAAGCCCCATTCCTCATACTCTTCTATCAGCTTTCTAATCATATATTGCATGTCGTCTTTGTCATTGGCCACTATGACCTGATCATCTGCAAACTGAAGAGTAAACAGGTATCTGTCATCTATCTCTATACCCATTCCGTGTATTTTCCTTTTCCAGTTCTTAAGTGCGACTGCTACATATATTTTGAATAGTGTAGGAGAGATAGGACATCCCTGACGTAGTCCCTTATTCACTATGAAGGCACCTGTGAGTTTTTTACCTATCTTAATTCTTGATTGTGCATTTTCTGCTCTTTAAGTGCAGCTATATAGTTGTGATTGATGTTCGTTTGTTCTAATACCTTCCACAGTCTCGATACTGGGACTGTATTATATGCTTTTTGTAGGTCCACAAATGTAAGATGGGTTTCCAGATGTCTAGCAGATCTCTTCTCTATGACTTGTTTTAGACAAAATACGTTGTCGGTACACGATCTACCTGCTCTAAAGCCGCTTTGATCTTCTTCTTCTCTCTTTATAGTCTTCTTCAATTAGATCTCGCAGTATTCTACTGTATAGTCTGCTCAGTGTACTCGTGATTGATATGCCTCGATAGTTGTTACAGTCCAGTTTATTTTCTTTTTCCAGTTTATTTCAATCCGAAAATACGTAAGAAAAAACAAAATGCCCAAAATCACAAACCAAGGATTAGAATTAATGCCAGAAATATCTCCATACGAAATCAAAACTGCACTTTTAGAAATGAAAAATAACAAATCCCCTGGCGATGACAAAGTAGTGATCAAAGCGATTAAAATAGGTGGAAATAAAATTATCCAGACTTTGGCCAAGCTTTTCACCGAATCTTTCTACCAAGGAAAAACTCCAAGTTAGACTTCTATCAGCCTAGAGTACAAGCATTCTGCTTATGTAGTTATTCCATTCTTTTTTTTTTATTTTCTGTCCATTCATTTATACACTGAACGTTACATTTTTTTCTAATGTCTTCTCTTCTGATCTCTCAGCGTATTTCCTCTAATTCTTCTCGGTACTAGCGTCTCATTGTGCCTGTGTTGGGTCTTGTTTCTGAGGCATATGCCATTATTGGTCTTAAACTGGCTATATAAATTATTGATTTCATATTAGTGTTAATGTGTCATGTTTCGCCATATAGTGCAGTTTATTTGCTCTTTGTACTTGATCTCTCAATTCTTTGTCTAAGTTTCCATAGCTGGACAGTGTAATTTCCAGGTATTTTATTTCCATTACTTGTTCAATGCTGATGCCATCAATTTCTATTTTACATCTAGTTGGTTCCTTGCTGACTACTGTTGTTTTAGTTTTCTGAGATAAGATTGTCATATTAAATTATTTTGCTCTTACTTTAAATCTGTGGACCAGTCTTTGCAGACTATCTTAATCTTGGGCTATTAATATTGCGTCTGCGTAACAGAGTATTTTTATTTCTTTATTTCTCATTCTGTATCCTTTTCCTTTGTTAACGATTTTGATGATTTCATCCTTGATTAAATTGAAGAGCATGGGGCTCAATAAATCCCTTTGTCTTATTCCGCTGCCCATTTCTATAGGTTCTGTAAGTTGTCCATCTATTCTAACTTCTATTATGTTTTTTTGGTAGATGTTTTCGATAGTTTTTATAATATTTAGGGAAACTTCTCTATTATACAGAAGATGGATTACATATTTGAGTCTTACTCTTACTCTTACTCTCACTTACTTGGTCAATCAGATATAGAAATGCTGGTCTATGATAATAGAGTATAGAGTTATACTACAGTATACTCTAGTGACTCTATCGAGAAAATTGTTGATATAATTTGAACATCAAAATGACCCTGGTTAATTGAAAGGACTGTGTCCACTTGGAAGGACACAAAACTTGTTGATCAATCACAAAATTAATTTAATACAGAGATCGGTCGAAGATACACCACCAAATTAGTCGATACATAGATCGAACAGACAAGAAATCCGTCATGCTATGGACTCGATTGCCCACTTTGTACGTCTATTTAAACTTGTATGTGATTCATCACATCTTCTGGCACAGTATTTATCGTATGATTTGAAAAAATCTTTGGTATGTTTAGACTAATTTAGCCGCAAATACATTTTTAATGTAGTTGTACCATTCCTTTAATTTTTCGGTGATATTATGTGTAATTTTGCTCTGGTTTTCTAAAAGAATCCGAATAAAAAATAGACAAGCAGAATCTCATTTAAAGCAATGTTTAAATAATGCTCAATTTCTTTTATACGTCTAGGTATATGGAAAATGTCGCATTTAGAATGCAGTTCTTTTATTTCTTAATATTGTTGTGATATTACTTTTCTATGATCTATCTTTTTAATTTTTTGTTTGATTTATGTGAATAAATAGTCTAATATTCATCTTCTGGCGAATAATTTAATTTTAATTCTGAATTTTATTTTTAAATATATTAATATATTGCAATAAAGCATCTACAATTGTAATATGCATTTTTTACTACATATCTTCTAATTTTGTAAATAAAGTTGTATATAACATTTACCGAATATGTTTTTATTCACCTTTAGTTTTTATTTTTTTCAACTCTGATCACTTGAGTATTCCATACAAGTGATTTCGTCGGACTTCATCTTCCTTCCCTTAGAAAACTTTTACGTATACTCCACTCCGTATGAAGAGATCCGGCAGTATTCAATCATGATCAGTACAAATTAACTTGTACTGGTCGAAAAATAGTGTTCTAAATGAAGAATTTCACTCAATCCCAAAAAAATATATCCTAATATTCAGAGCACGCTACAAATTATCTCAGACAAATCTCATCTAACCTCCTACGGAGAAAAGATCACTTTTCAAGCATCAGTGACTTACTTGGGTACGAACACAGAGAAGAGACACGACCATTCAAAAACGTATACCGTGTTTGTATACGCATGCCCGATTCTGGTTGCTTAACTGTCATCAACACGTGCTTATTCTTTAACTCTGGTTGTTTTACGATAGTCCGTAGGTGCCTGTGGTAAATACTCGATTCAACAAGTGTATTTGACCATTCATCTGTCTTATTTAGTAGTTAAGAGTTTATAGTTATAGTTAAAATATATAAGTTAAATATATAAGTTTATAGCTATAGTTTATAGTTAAAAGTTTAATATATATTTAAAATGTCTTCTGGTTATGGTTGTGCGTTTCGCGGATGTACATCTGTGACAGGAAAAGGAATAAGTTTATTTAAATTTCCTAAGAATAATAACAGGTAATTACTATTGCTTTGTAATTATTATTAGTTATTACATAATAGTATTAGTTTGACTTTCAAACTGTAAGCCGACGCCGACGTGTCCGTCGGAGCTCTCGTTAAGTGGAGCAATAAAAAAATAAACTTTGGTCTGCCAAGGGATAGTTCAGAATGAAAACATTAAATTTATTATCTCCGAAGGCTCCTCAAAAAATCAACAGATGTAACAATAAAACACTGAAAACTTTGTTTTCAAACTTCCACAAAATTTATTTTAAATCTTATCACTACAGCTGTTTCGGCTGATTGCCTTTCTCAAGTGAGAAACTGAGAAATCACTTGAGAAAGGCAATCAGCCGAAACAGCTGTACGGATTCTATCTTTTTATACATTTATAAATATTTTTTATATATTCTAAATGTTCTTTTATGTATAAGTTAATGAAACCTATTTTGTAAAATATTGTTAAATGTTGTTTATTAGTAGAAACTCATTAATGCTTAGTTTTTTGTTTGCATGTTGCCTACATTAATTTTGTTTTAGAGTTCCAAAAAAACGAGGAAGGCCAAAGAAAGTGATTGTCAAACCGGAATTTCCAGCAGTACCAGCTGATGTAAAAGTAGAACACGATCCGGATTTTGACGACGTGTTTGATATAAAACCGCCAAGTAAGAAACGTGGACGAAGAGTTGAAACAGAAATTGTTCTAGAAAAGTTCATAAATCTAAACGAAGTGACGAAACCACTCATCTGCAAATTTTGCTCTAAAGCGTTCCTCACCCATGTTGAGTTCGGTATTCATTCTAAGGAACACAACTCGGACGGTATCTTTTCCTGCCATCTCTGCGACTTTCGAAAAGACAATAAGAAATCGTTTAAAGTTCACATTAAAAGCCACGATTTGTATAAGTGTGAAAAGTGTAGTAAAATTTTAAAAAGCCGGCTTTGTGCTTACAAACATTCTCGATCTCATATAGTTCAAAACACTGTACAGTGCGAGATATGCGGTAAACATCTCAAGAAACAATGTCTATCGATACATAAAAAGATTCTACACAGTGACGATCGCGCGAATCTGATCACCAGATGTCCAATTTGTGATAAAGAATATCAAAATCCCAGCAGTTTGAGACAACATTATTCTGCTTTCCACAAAGAACTTGGTATCGATGTCTCTGTTGTATGCGACATTTGTGGCATGCGGTTATCATGCAAGGGAAAACTGCCGCAGCACGTGCGGACGCACACCGGCGATAAACCATTCGCCTGCCACCTATGCCCCAAAAAATTCATTGCAAAGGACATTCTTGCGGCCCATATGAGAGTCCACACAGGAGAAAAGCCGTACGAATGCCAGTTTTGCGGGAAAAGGTTCGCCCACAGCGCTCCCTATCGATACCATATTAAAACTCACACCGGAGAGAAGAAACATCTGTGTCCGTTATGTAACAAAGGCTTCATTTCCAAAGCAAATATGAAGATTCATCTAAAGAGTTGTAATATGCCGTACACTACTATAATAAAAAGTCCTCAGTAGTGTTTTCGTTTATAAATTATGTATCAATGTACAGTGGTCCGGCACAAAGGACGGACGGTTTTTTAGAATAAAAAAATCGGTCATTTTTACTCAAATTTATTGACGGATTTTGGGTTCATAACGAAATAGCATTTATCACAATTAAGTATGTAAAATCATATCAGTCATGTGGTGACCGTTTTTGAAGATGCACTGCTGTAGGCGTTCGCGTGTTCTCATAACTTGTACGACTTTCACGCGAATTGCCTCCCTCAATCAGTCCATAATTAGGGGCTTGTGTTCCTATACACAAGCCTTGAGGTATACCCATAGGAAATAATCGTAGAGTAATAAATTTGGTCACAGCGTAAAGGTGGATTTTCACAGGTCCGATATCCGACGGTACGATGATACGATATAAATTTCAGCGAATTTCATTGGTTGAAAAATGACAGGTGGGATTTTCGTACGAAACTAAAAGTCATCGGAAGAAGTTAAAAATATTTTAACTTTTACACGAAAATCGGATGAATTTTGACATTGTTGACATTTTAACTTGAACCTTAACCTTATTTTTGTGAAGTGTTTATGTTTACTATTTGAAATATTTAAAATGGAACAAATACCTAATTATTAAATAAAAATGCAATGAATAAAGTGTTGCTTTTGGGTCTTCTACACTATATGGGGCAAAAACGACGAGACCGTAGCTCAATCATCGAGCAAAAAGATAAAAGAGGGAATCTAATGGTTATGAAAAGGAGACCAAAAAAGTGGCCTCTGATGGCGGACATATCCGGAAATGCAAAGGCGCTAAATTTAAATTTTCCAACACTTGTTAACAATAGCTATAAAATATTTTTCAGATTAGAAAGTTTTAATTAAATATTAACGATAATAGTCTAAAAAGTGACATAATTGGTAAAAAATTTCAATACAAATAAAATTTTATGTGACAGTTGGGACAAACAATAACATAACCAAACTAAATTTGACTTCTTAAACAAGGAAAGAGACTGTCTTTCCTTGTTTAAAGTGGCCTTTCAAGATAGCACTTCCTGTCTAACAATATTTTTTCCCCACTACCTTTACATTCCCTCTTTTATCTTTTTGCTCGATGAGCTCAATACAATAAATATTATATTAAACAAAACAGCTAAGATTTATTGACAGTGCATTAAAATAAATATCAATCCATCGAATCCATCCAATAATCTGACACATAACACATATATATGAAATGTATGTCAAAAAATTTCGGATACGACAATCAAATATATTCGTACGAAAAAAAATCGTATTTCGTGTCATCGGATATCGGATCTATGAAAATCCAGCTTAAAGCAATGAACATCACGAAATCTAGAAATAAGGCGACCACGGAAGAGAGGGCAAATAACGTTCATCGTTGCTCTGGCTGTGTGGGCTGTCATCCCATCCTATTGAAACCACACCCGTTGTCATAGTAATTAGGGTGAAAACAAGTTGGTGATCATTCCGACATAGCGCTCCGAGTTCAAGGTAACAGCATTGCCATTATTGTCTTCGAATAAATAAGGGCCGTCCCTTTTTTGGTATGCAACAGTGTTTTATGTAACTGGCGCGGACTTTTATTACTCCACTGTCGGCAATTCTGCTGGCTAACCCTCTTCTTCTTCTTCCTTCTTGTATGTAGGCTTTAAAGTCTGTTTCTTCTTCAATATTAGCCTCCTAAATTGTTTAAAATTATCTTACCATATTTTTCTTGGTCTGCCAATACTTCTTCGTCTATTTGGTGACTTATCTTCTTCTATTCGTACTAACCTATCCTTTGCCATTCTACTAACGTGTTCGTTCCACTCCTGTTTATGTTTTGTCGCCTATTCTGCATGCTCTTCTTATGTTTGCATTGTCTTCTGTCTCGGCGATTAATGCGGCGTCGTCTGCATAACATATTTGGATTTCTTTGTTTCCCATTTTGTAACCATGACCTTTACGTACTGTTTGTATTATTTCGTCCATTACTATATTTAAGGGAAGTGGGCTTAACGAGTCACCCTCCCTGACTCTGCTTTGTACTGGTATACACTGTGTTAGTTTTCCATTCATCTTTGCCTGTATTTCATTATGGAAGTAAATGTTTTCGACGGTTTGTATAACATTGATTGGTATGCTTCTTTTATACAGCAGGTGTAAGACATCTTCAACTTGGATGCGATCGAAAGCCTTTGCCAGGTCTATAAAATATAGATATGCTAGTTTATTGTACTCATAGCCTTTTCTGTGATTTGTCTTAGTACAAATACGGCCTTTACGCAGTATCTTCCGTATCTGAATCCTTGTTGTTCGTGTGATAAAGTTGTTAGGTTATTGATTTTGTTGGTTAGGACTTTTGTGGTAAACTTAACTGCGGTGTCTAGTAGATTTATACCTTCATAATTGTTGGGGTCTTCTTTATCTCCTTTTTTGAACATTGGTATCATTATGCTGTTTCTCCATGCGTCTGGTATCTTGCAGTGCAATATTAGTTTTTGTATAAGTTTTGTCATTTCTAGGATTATACTTTCTCCTCCGTGTTTTAGAACCTCGTTGGTTATTCCGTCTGGTTCTGGTAGACTGGTTCACTTTATGGCTATCTCTACTTCCTGAATACTGATTTTTATTTCGTGTCCTAATTCAGGCAAATTATTGTGTTGATTATTACTTTCCTTTCTAAACAGTTTTGTCAGGTATCTTCTCCATTTGTTTGCTGGTATGTTATTGTATTCCTTCAATTCTGTCATTTCTTTTCGTTGGTTTCTTATGAATCTCTATATTTGTTTTTGTGTACCGCAGAAGTCGCTTTCCACCCTTTTTGTAAACTGTTTCCAGTGCTCATTGTTTGTTCTTCTTACCAACTGCTTTGTTTCATTTCATTTTATAATGATTTTATTAGTCCTAATTTATTGTTCTTTATTCTAATTTATTAAAACTCACGATAATTTATTATCAATTTATTAAATAACTGTACAACTATTTATTACGTTCGTACATTTAAATACGCGAGCCCCGAATTTATCTTCTTACTAACTGCTCAATAAAATCCATGGTATTTATATATAAAATGCCGTTATCTCGAAAAGTCTGGGGATGCACCGATGACCCATTCAGCAGGTCTCGAAAAGTCAATAGCATTCTGGTAAATTCAGAGAGTCGTCGCCGACGGCATTCTCAGTAACTGAACTGGTTATCCGACCCTTTTGTAGAATTCGGTAGTATCTGACCTAGAACATTCGTGAATGAGTAATATATTTACAGTTTTTATACGTTATAATATTTAACATCGTAACAGTATTCTTCTATATGTGTCTCGGGATTATGCAGTATTTGATGTTTTGTACTTCGTGTAGTCCTCTCGTTACCCTTTACATTTCTTTTTTATTTCTTTTCTGAACCACGGTTCAGTATTGTTTTTGTTGTTTTTTGTTCAGTATGACTTTGCGTTTTTCTAGAGCTTCTGTTGCTGGCTAACCATTAAGATAAAAGTGAGATTCATTACACGTGAACAAAATGAAGTTTTGAAAATCTGAAATCGTAGTTAACTTGTAGGGGTGAAATTGGAGTCTCATATGCAAAATACGCCTTACTGAATGATCACTGAGGCAAAGTTCAGCAGCATATTGCCTAGCAGATTGAATTAGACTACGGAGGAAAGTTTGTCGCACGCATTCCACATTTTCAGGGATTTGTACCATTCATGGGGCTAGTATTGGTCTTTTGTTAATCAGTAGAAAACAAAGGGTAATGTTTTGAAAATGAACAGGTCAATTGCGATGAATATTAAAGTACCGACGGAACTCACGATGTACAACCGTGATAGACTTATCATAAACAAAACTGGCGTAAGGGAAAACGCGGTGCTCAACTATCTACGTCTCCATAATGTCGACTGGTGTAAAATGCTAAGAACGTATAAGTCAACTCTCTCCACCACTCTCGCCCAAACATGTGGAGACTACTAGCCATTTCAAAAACATCCATCCTTTGTGCTGGATCCTGTATATGGATATCGTTTATATTTTGTATCGATTAATTGTATTATCTGTCTGTCAGACGTTTTCAAAATATATACATTTCTGTTCTTTTTTGAATCTTTGATAATGTTTAGTTAATTTTTTAATATTGTTCTGAAGCTATTTTATTTTGGCATTTTAAAGTAATTACATGTGTAGAAAACTGGAAGCATTTGAGATGTGACTATATCGGAGAATACTTAAGATCCCATGGACTGACCGAGTCACCAATGAGGAGGTCCTCAGAAGAATGAATAAGAACCTAGAGGTACTGACCACCATCAAATTTCGAAAGCTACAATTCTTCGGACATATTATGCGAAATGAATCTAGATATGCTCTTCTTCAAGCCATCCTGCAAGGAAAAATATTTGGAAAACAAAGTCCAGGAAGAAGAAGAACATCTTGGTGAATGAACCTCAGAATCTGGTTTAATACAACATATGTGCAGCTTTTTCGCGCTGCTGCAGATAAGATAAAGATTGCAATGATGATCGCCACACATTCGTAACGAATAGGCACATCAAGAAGAAGAAGAAGAAGAAGAAGAAGAAGAAGAAGAAGAAGAAGACAATTGAAATGGGAATAAACCACAATTAAAGGTTAAAGTAAGTTTATTGACGTTTCAATTTCCATTTCGGAAATCGTTCTCAAAATATAAACATTAGAATTGAACAAATTTTGTTTTTTTTTATTACTTGGTGAAAAATTCTTCTAATAATTTAATTTTATCTGACTAATTTATATTGACAATTCATTACACATTTTAAAGTAGACGACTTTAAAATGATCTTGCTAATATTGTTGAGTTGCGTTTCTGGGATGACTTTACTTTATTATTATATAATTACTACATGAAATCAACTTTAACTTGAGAATATCCGTCAGAAAAAATCATAGCATGTAATTCGTCTTTAAAAAGACAAACACATGATGACAGTAAAATGCTCATGTTAGTGATTCCATTAAAATGTATAATGTATGTCTGAATTGTCAATATAAATGAGTCAGATAAAATTAAATTATTAGAAGAATTTTTCACCCAGTAACAAAAGAAAACAAAATTTGTTTAATTTACTAATGTTTATATTTTGAGAACGATTTCCGAAGTGGAAATTGAAACTTCAATAAACTTACTTTTACCTTTAATTGTGGCTTATTCCCATTTAAATGGTAGTTACTTCAGTTAATTTGTTTAAAAAAATTGTTTAAACAATTTTTGTCCAAAAAGTTCTCCCGACTCCCTTCATATTTGCAAATAAACTGAATCAGAACATTTTTCCTACGGCAGCGGCTTCACAACATTTTGTGTTTTTTTGGGGAAATTAACATGTTAAATTTTCTGTCGGTTATATTAAATTTTTGCAGCATACGTTGTAAATCACCTTCACTTTAAGAGTATTGCGTCCTCTGTTAAGTTGTTTTTCTCCCATTTGGTATCCTTTTTTATTCTTACTTTTTTATTATTTAGGTTGAACCATAGAGAACTGATGGAATTTTCCATTACCAGCTTCAATTGGGTCACTTAGTTCTTCTTCCACTTTTAGTGGAAGTTTTTCCTTTTCCAGTTTTGTTTTGTTGTTCTGGTAAATATTTTCGATCTTTTTGATTATTCCTAGAGGTATTTCTCTTGCGTGCAATAGTCGTATAACGTACTTTAACTTGCCCCATTCAAATGCCTTCTTAAGGTCCAAGAAACAGAAATATGCTGATTTGTTGATTCTTGAATTATCAACAATCATCCATGGTTATGAATTTATGTGAGATTTACCTATTTCTGACCTTATTTCTAAAACTACTGTTACTTTAATATAGCTCAGAAATTATTAAAATCAACTGTAACTATCGATATAATATACTAAGGATGGACCCTATTGATATTTTTACATGTAGCTGATAGACGACGGAACTGACGTCACATTACTAGTTATAATTTGACGTGAATTTGACAGGTTATTAATTATTTCCCAAAATTTTAATATTAAGCAGGAAACATTATGTGTTTAAGTCAATAATTTAATGTATTCTTTTTGGTAAATTAATACAATTTTTAATATTTTGCATCCAGTCACATCAGTGGCGTGCGATTCACAATTGCATACCTGTAAAATATATACGTTTTATATGTTTTTATGTTATAAAATTTATTTTTTTTTTAACTTTATAATGTTAGACGTCATTATTTCTTTTATTCAAATGTAAATAAGAACGAAAATAAATAACTATTGTATTGTATATGTACCAAAAGATTTTTTTTCGTACACCACTGACATTCCGGAAACAAGATCGGCCATTATTAGAGTGCGCGCAAGCACTCTTGACCACGGCGCAGTAGATGAAATTTGGTTTAGTCACCACTTCCGTGTGAAACGCATTGTACTATGCACTGTATAACTCCATTTACAATAGAACCTTTCTGCCTTTACGTGAATTTGACTCCGCCTTCGCGCAGCTCCATGGTCAAGAGTGCTTGCGCGCACTATACTATTTACTTCGGACGCAACTATTTATTCATAGGCTCCATCCTTATAAGGCTGGCTCCACACATGGGATCCAACGTTGGGTAAACTGTGTTCCCACGTAGGTGAGGCATCTACACATTGGGTCAAGTATTGGGGCGACATCAGTCTGTTTCCTCTAAAGCCAACGTCAATATGTCCGGCATGGAAATTGCAGCGGCTGCGACTGTCGTAATAATGAATGCATATTTTGCTACAAAAAAGGCGAATTTTACGTCAATATGTGAGTGTAAACCTGACGTAGAGGCTCTGAATCCCATTTATTCTTTTATTAATTCAATTCCCAAATGTCTTAACCTTCTATGTGGGCTATATTCTGCTTCAAACGTGATTTTAAACCACAGCCGACATATGGAAGTATATGTTTTAAAAGTTATATGACGACACGACGGTGGTTTATTAGGACAAAATGATCTCAATTTAAAATTAAAAGCATATATACTTCTGTAAAATATTTAGATAAGTACATTTTTTTGGGTGTCTGAAATATACGGAAAAACCAAATATGTATATTATTTATTTATGCAAGAAATAGCCTTTTGAACATAAACCCCGTGCTGATAGACCACCGACGTGTATCGGAGTGTTAATACTAAACAATTTAACAAATACATCGAATGAAAAGTCATTTTTGTTTCTAAAAAGAATGCTGTGTAAAATGGCAGCACAAGCATTAAAAAAAAAGAAGACGAGGACTCTTTTTATCACTTCTCTTTATAAGAACTAGCTTGTCATTGGTTTATTTTCTTTTGCTTTATTTTCTTGGCGTCTGCATGAAATAAGCTACTACGGAATTTTTAATATTCGTCTCTCTCTCTGATACACAGATGCGTAATTCAATTGTGCGAGTCACGTTTGTCATGGTAAAGTGCGATGAGAAGGGAATGAAGAGACCACTCACGTCTCCCAGTATTGTAGCAATAACACCGATGCGTTTGGCCGATACGGTGTCGGTGATAAGTTCGGCCTCTTTACGAGTACAGATAGCTGCCACTGGAGGAGGTAAACGAATCGAGCTTAGACAAGGAAAGACAGATGAAACAACGTATTGCAAGTGTTTTTACACGCACGCGCCAAGAAAGATGAAAACGTCTATACCTAATTTTACGCTGGATGCGAAAATTACACGCTATAATAACAACTAAATTATACGCAAATAACATAATTATGCGTCGATTGGAACACTGCTGTAGCGCGAATGTGTGATCGGCATCAACAGCGGAGACTACGAACTGCCCCACGCTACCTAGATTTTAATGGGTTAAGCTTTATAGTAGGATTAAAAGCGACTACGAACTCCCCCACGCTACCTACGTACTTAGATAATATTTTTTTAAAAATATAATAGTTTTTATTTTACTTTCTTGTATTCAAAAAGGAACCCAATTCCCAAAGCATGAGTGAAAATTTTAAATGATTAAATAATAAAACTATAACAATAGAAGTAATCGAATAAAGTTTGTTTATAAATCTACATTAACTTATAAACAATAACAAAAACTGCAGTTAAATAATAACAATGCTTAATTCTAATGTCAGACTAATGATTCAAATAAGTAAGAGTGAACACTTTATTTTAGATTTTAAAAGTTAGCTGCATAATAGTTGCAAACTGACTTAATGAAGTCCAATTTAGTAATGTTTTGATTAACGTAATATTCATTTAGCCTATGTTCAATAAAATCAACTTTTCTTTTTGCCGTTTTATCAAGTTTTTTTTCGAATCTATATGCAGTTCTAATTTTCACATATACTTCTGCTTGAAAATTTAACAAAATGTGTGTAAATTTAAATATGTCAGGATATCATTTATAAAAACATTCGTTATATTTCGAGTGAAATTATTCACATGCGTTTGTAGTAAATATAAGAGATGATGAATTTGAAGCCCATATGTAAGGTGGAAATGTTGAATCTTCCGTAAAATAATTATCAACTAGGTAATCACAAAATTGCAAAACTCTGTCATCTTCTGGCATAATATTAAAAAGTTCATCAGAAAAAAAGTCACCAACATCATTTGGATGTAAAAAAGGAATGCCGAAAAACAATTTTAAATATTTTCCAATAACAGTTTGATTTTTATATTCCGAGGACAAACCTAAATTTTGAATTTTTCGGTACCAATTTTGTGTTAATGAAATTTGCAACAAAAAATAATAATGTCGGGCCACACTAACTTGGCTGCATTTTGAATTGCTATTTCAAAATCAGAAATTATTCGCTTCGGTTTGAAATTTAAATTCAAATCTGTACATATTGTTATTAATGTATCAAAAGTACTTTTGTACGATTGCTGTGATTTATTTGGTAACAAACAAAATACTAGAGCAACATAAAAACCATTTCCTAGCCATGTATAGTAAACATCTGACAAAAATATTTAGAACAGTATTGAAAAGTTCCATCTACATACAAAGAATCTACATTACACAAAAAGTAAAGATTTGTGAAACAACTAAAAATTGCGGAATTATTTTTCGTAGATAATAAAAAGTTTTCACCTGTATTTGTTTTTAAATTTAAGTTCACTAACACTTGTAGAACTTCCTCTTGTGACTTAGGCAATGATGGTGTGGATTTTCGTCTTGTAGCATAGATATTTCTTCGAACGCAAGAAATGTCTTTCGTCGTCAGCGGTAAATTGCTGAATTTTTCCTTTCTCAATTCCTTGTGGACAATCTTAAAAGGTTTTTCACATATATCTTCTACAGCTTTTCTTTTTGTAGAATTACTAAAAATTTGCCGGTCTACGTGGATATCTGGAGCATGATTATGCTCCGATGCTTTTTCAAGAATAACATAATTTTCATCACCTTCCTTTGTGTACACTTTTTGTTGACAGCCTTTTTTGATGCATCGCCATCTAACTTTTCCATCTTTGGAGACATGGGCTTTTGAATATTTATATTCATTAATTATTAATAACAGTTCTCCCCTTTGACTAAACATAGTCGTTGGATCCGCCATTTAAATGTTAAACACAAAACTATACCGTAATACTTGCTACTGAAGTGAATAACTGAAAATATTTATATTCTTACTTTCAACCATGATCAAATTTGGAATTTCCGGTCATTAAGACTTAATCCCCAACTTTCTCGGCGATGGGGCAGTAGGTACTTCGGATTAAAGGCCCCAGGTAGTTCGTGGGGCAGTTCGTAGTCGCCCATCAACAGCAACACCAGTATTGGCGCCAATCACTTTGATGTGTATGCAAAAACCGACAGTCTACAGAAAACTCCCAACGCTAGAGCAAGTCATAAAAACGTTGACGCCAACATTGCCACCAACACAGTTTTGTCGGTACACACATTTGACGAAGCTGTTGGGGGCCAACGTTGGCCCCCATGTGTGGAGCCGTCGTTATATTATATCTATGATTGTAACATATTTTACACTAGCGGCTTCTACGACAGAATGTGCAAACCTACAATGTTGCCAACTCTCTAGATTGGATAGATTTTTAAAATACTTTTTAAAATAATCGGTTTTTTTGTATTAAATTGTAAATAGTATAAGAAATATTAGATATTTTTCTGGAAAACTAAATTAAGTTTTAAATAATTTCTAAGTCTTTTAGGTATGTTATTTTATGTTTATACAAGAGAACTAATAGTCTTAGATCAATCGTTTAATACACTTTTCGAAATGTACTTATTTACGTTTTATTTGTCATTATATTGTTTGACATACAGAGAGGATGGAAAAGTTTGTAACAATACGATTTACTCATGCAACACCAAACAAAAATATTGTGAGAACTCACATTAAAAATAAAGAAGTGCTCAAATTTGACAATTATATAAATAAAGAAGCAAGTGATCTTAACTACCAGAAATTATCATTAGGACAAATTCACTTACCTAATCTGTCTTCTTCCAACAGTCTAATGTTGGTGAGTATCTATATCGATTCTTTGACTTTTCACAGTCGTTTTCGACAGTATTTCATTTTTCTAGCGTTCTATTCGCTCCGTGCGTGACCATGGTAGGGGTACATTGAAACGATGCCAGCGTGCGTAGAGGCGAAATATGACAAAATTGGAATATTGGACAAAATATTTTTACGCATAAATTTTATCAAAAATGCGTGCAAATACATGTTGCGTATTTAATTGTGCTAATAATAGCAATAATGGTGAGTGTAGTTTTCATAGGTTTCCAAAGATTACATATAAATTAGAGAAAAGAAAAAGATGAATTCGTGCTATTAATATGAAAAAGTAAATATCACATAATTTCATTTTTATGCAATTGAAATAAGGAAAAATTTAAATAATTTACCTTGAATGATATTTCATAAGGCTTCGAGCTAACTGCAGATGACTTTAGCTTTTATATCATAACTTTTACTATTATTGTTTTTAATTATATGCTCTTTTGCGTGAAAAACTTGATTTGCCAGTACTAGATTTTTTCCTTTCTTTTCCGTTTGGAGTTGAAAAGGTATATTATGATGAATTTTGAGAAACCCAGTTTTTAATACTACATTTATTTTGTACATAAACTTTAAAATATAGTTAAAAAACTAATTTATTAATAATTGTCAATTTCGCATGTATTTAACAATGTCAAACATATGTCATATGTTTAACCTGAAAATTGGGATTCTCAAATTGTCAGATGAAGGCGGTAGGTGTCGCGTCAGTCACGCACAGAGCGAATATTCCTTTCTTTTTCTTTATGTTCCTTTTCTCTCCTGTCAGAGATTTGGAGGCAGAGAGGCAGAAAAAGAATTCGGAGTTGCAACTCAGAGAAATCAGGACCGTACGCGCTTCGTTTCAAAAATCTTTACTCATTAATTTAATTGAGAGATTAAATAAGAGAATGAACAATAAAAACAAATTAATTCTATAAAAAATGCCTGTAGACATAAAATATCGAAAACCTCGTAAATACTTATATACACATATAAAAAAAATGCAAGTTTACCCTATACGATACGATAAATATACAGTGTGTCCATAAAGTATGGAATAAATTCGATATTTCCTAAATGAAAAAAATCTAAAACACGTCGATTTTTATCGGCTCTCTTTTTTAATGTAACAACTTATATTTTATGACATTTTCAGATCGATAATATTGAAAGTTTATAGAAAAGTATAATACTCGATAAAATAAACTTATTAATTACAAAAAAGTAGCCTACTTCTAGTTTTTAGTGAAATGAAATTATTTTTGGTAACGTTCAATAACAATTAAGTAGTACAATAATTGTATTAATCGGAATTAATGACTCGGAAAATGACATATTAGAACGGCTCGAAAGCCATATTAGTCACGGAGAAACAAGAAAGTTCCATCATCAAATAAGTATTATTAGAAAAGAATTCAAACCAAGAATCAACTATTGTAATAATAAGGAAGGTAACTTACCAACAAACAGGATATCCTTTGACGATGGGTAAGAGCACTTTCGAGAGTTGCTAAAGGGGAACCTACTAACAATATAGAGCTGGAATACCGAGATCAGGAACTCGTGGAGGTAGATGAAGTAAAAATATCTATAGAACCACAAATCCCCAGGCAGTGATGGCATCCCAGCAGAGTTATTTAAACACGGTGGAGAGCAGCTCACCAAGGTGATGCGAGAAATTGTTTGTAAAATTTGGTCTGATGAGCAAATGCCTAAAGAATGGAGATTAGGCTTAATTTGCCAGTTACACAAAAAGGGAAACCAACTGGAATTCAATAATTACCGCGGAATAACTCTCGTAAATACAGCATACAAGATATTGTCAAACATTTTGCACGAGAGATTAAAGCCTTATACCGAAATGTTTCTAGGAGAATATCAGGCAGGATTCAGGCGTGGACATTCAACCATTAACCAGATTATTACACTACGACAGATTCTCGAAAAAGCGCCAGAATTTAACATGGATATGTATCATATTTTTGTCGATTTTAAAGCGGCATATGACAGTGTCTTAAGTCAAAACGACTCGTCAACCCCATTTAAAATATATATGGGGTTAAGGCAGAGAGATGCGCTGGCGTGTCAGCTTTTTAATGTCACCTTAGAAAAAGTTATACGAGACGGTAATTTAGATACCAGGGGAACAATATTTAATAGATCAGTCCAAATTCTAGCATATGCAGACGACGTGGACATTACAACAAGAACCAGGGCGAGAACTGCGGAAATCCTAACCGAGCTAGTAGCAGCAGCAGAAAGAATGGGGTTACATATAAATCAAAATAAAACCAAATTCATGGCGACTAACACAAACACAAGAGCTGGAAATGTTGACGCAAATTAAATCATCAATGACCAAAACTTTGAAGCAGTCAAAGAGTTCATATATCTAGCAACATCGGTTAACCCCAATAATAACACATCTGAGGAAATAAAAAGGCGAATAATAATTGCAAACAGGTGTTATCATGGTCTATCAAAGTACTTAGCTTAACTTCTATCTAAAAAAACTCGTATAAGGCTGTATAGAACACTGATAGTCCCCGTTCTCACATATGGATCAGAGGCATGGACGCTAACTAAAACAGATGAATCAGCTCTATCGACTTTTGAAAGAAAGGTGCTACGTAAGATATTCGGAGCGGTCTGTGAGAACGGAATATGGAGGCGTAGATATAAGTTTGAACTGCAGAATATCTACAAGCATACGTTTGATGGTAAAGATATTACTACTATAATTAAGCGAAACCGCCTGCAGTGGGCAGGACATGTAGCCCGGGCCCTTGAATCGAACATGATTCTAACAGCACAACCCGTGGGAATGAGAAGACGGGGTAGACCAAAGGTGGATGGATGGGTAACACAAGATGAGGGGAAGATCGGAATCGGCAACTGGAAAATGCAAGAAAGGGACAGAACAGAATGGCGTAGAAAGCTTGAGAAGGTCGAGGACCTCTAAGGGCTGTAGCACTAATATGATGATGATTAAATCATGCTTTAGTTAAAACAATAATGATAGTCTTTTAAACAACCGTAGATAATTGTGTGTGCGCGTATATTCCAGTGCCATGATTCTTAAATCCGGTCCTGATGTGCCGCTCGGGGCAAAACGTCAACGTGGTCGGCCGTTCTCCCTTACGAAATACATTGCCTATCGTACCTTCACTGCATTTTAACTGTGGCTTCTACTATAGTCAACAATCTGACGACTCAGTAATATTCACGTCATTTGTCGAGAAATGTATTTTAAACGTTACTCATAAAATTAACAGTTTCTTGAAATTATTATTCTTTGTTAGATATAGTCGGTTCGCTATATTTACGCGGGTTTCGGATTAACAAAATTATGCTAATGACTCATTGATAACCAGTTGCAGTAAACGACTTCCCAGAAAATTAGATAAAAACTGCATTAATGGTCATATTTTAAAATACATTAAAATAACATTAGGGTAGGTATAAATTTGTTACAATATTGCAGTTGAATTGATTCTTTGCCAGTGTTGACATTGTATGTTTGGTGGAAATATTTAAAAATGCCTAGACGTGTGTTAGATGTAGATAGTCTAATTTGTAGTGTACATAAGTATTTTACGGATGAAAAAGAAAATGGCGGTCCTTTAAAATCGGTAATGTCTGTTCAACAACGCGTATGTGATGCTCTAGGAATTAGTGAAACCAAACTAAGAGGAGTATTACAAAATCGCAATAATGAACGGCCGAAAGAAGATCACCGAAAAACTCGCCTATCATTGAAAACGAAAGATATTCCAGATGGAAAAAAATTTGAAATTCGTTATACCATTTATCGAATGCGAGCCAACAAGGAACATGTGACCTTAAATACAATTCTCTCGGAATTAAAAGATAGAAAATTTGACAAAATTGGCAGAAAAAGTCTATGGCAAGTCATACATAATTTGGGTTTCAAATTTCAAAAGGAGGAAACCTTTTGAACCCAAATTTCAACAGAAAAGCCCTTTGTGAAAGAAGTTCTGTTGTGCATAAAAGGATTAACTTTCTAAGAAAATATTCTACATTAAAAGAAGAAAGGGCAAATTTTATATATTTAGACGAAACATGGATATTTTCTAGGGGTGCAGCCAAGAGAATATGGCAAGATGATAACGTAAAGTCTATCAAACATACTGATGGAGAAGGGAAGCGACACATAATTTTACATGCAGGGTTTTATAGAAGGTGCTGATTTAATATTTTCATCTAAATCAAAATCAAGTGACTATCACGATAATATGAACATAGAAATGTTTGTAAAATGGTTACATGAAAAACTTCTCCCAGGTTTAAGTGAGCCCAGCGTAATTATTTTAGACAATGCACCTTACCATTCTGAAGTATTAAACAAAAGTCCAACGAATTCTTGGACTGTTAATCAAACTAAAGAATGGTTGACAAAGGAACATATACCATTTACACAACATATTTTAAAATCAGAATTATTACGCTTGGCGAATATCCACGCAAAACCAAAAACCTTTGTTGTGGATCAGATTATTGAAAGTTACGGTCATCAAGTTTTACGTCTGCCTCCGTATCATTGCCAGTTTAATCCCATCGAATATATATGGGGAATAGCAAAACAATATTATGACAACAACCATATTGGGCCTAACGGTTATATGCAGTTCGGGAAACTTGGCGAAAGGCACTTTCAATTGTAACTCCAGAAGTGTGGTGCAACTGTATATTCAAGTGCGAGAAACTAATGTGGACTCGTGAAAATAAAATAAACGAAATAATATGACAATTATGCTATTTTTGATGATAATGACTGATTTTCATTTTTGTTGGCAAGTTAAATTTTTTTATTTTTCATTAGAAATTCTCTCCATGGAACAAATATACATAGACCATATTTTCTGTGTGAAGTGTAATATAAAATTATTATTAGGTTTATATTAGCCACATTAGACTCCATTAATGAAGTAATTCTTCTTATTATACTGTCAATTATATAAAAGATTTTCCATTATTATTTAATTAAAAAAAGTTATGGATTATTTTTCATTTCATTTGACCAGCTGATATTTCCCCAAAGAGCAGGTAATTAAAACTGGGTACTTACAATAAAATTTTTAATCCGAAACCCGCGTAAATATAGCGAACCGACTATAAAAGCATTCGCATGTCGCTAATTGACAATAAGAAATTTTATATCGATTGAAAATGTTAATTCTTTTTAAAAAACTTTTATGCGTCTTAATGATAATATTTTATACCTGAAGAGATTATGTAGGTATTCACATTATTGGTTTATTAAAATTACTGCAACATTTGAGACACGAAAATAAAAAAAAAAACAAATTTAACGGTTATGCAAACTTTATAAAGTACAACTCTAATAAAAAATTATACAGAAGAATTGGACTATAGTTTGTAAAATGCAGCTATTGTATCCTTCAAACAAACATATCATTTGTTTGTGTGTTAATTCAAACATTTACAAACTGGTAATTAACAATAAATAATGTTAATATATTGTATAGTTATTTTTGAAACATAAATTGTAACAGGTACATGAGTTTGTGTGTATATTATCTATGAAAATGTGCATTTTTGACTGAATTATTTTGTAAAACAAAAATATTTGTTCAACTGTTGTAAATAAATATATATAGAAGTAACGGGTATTGTTATTGGTTGATCAATTGTTACACTCAGAACGGATTTCACTAAACGGTAGCGGCAACAATGTACAATTTCATTAGTAAATTCTTACCGGAGTCATTTTTATTGTGTATGCTTCGCCCATGTAAATATGTAAATTTGTAACCCATGTAAGATAACTTTGCCCCCGTAACAATATAAATTGGTGCGATTCACGAGTGTATAGTGAGATAAGTTCATTGAATAGTTTGAAACATCGGTAAACTTGTCAATATTTTGCTGGTCTATATATATTTACGTTCTTAGAAAGAATGTTAATGAGAGAAATATGATATCTTAGTTTATTCCTTCCAGAATATACACATATGTGCATAGGCGTAGTGTGTTCTTGGGAATATATTTATTAAATAGACTTTATTATTAACTTTAAAATAGTTATGAGGTAAGTAAAGTAAATTTGAGGCCAGTTTATTCTTTATATAGTATTAAACCCTTAACGGCTGCTCAATATACAAAGAGAAATTTGACAATTAATATATTAGATTGGATTAAAAACACATAAATTAGGACTAATTTACAACCAATAAGATTTTTTTTCTCATTTTCAAGGAAAACAGTACAATTTTTAATAAAGGAACATATTGTATCTTAAACGTAAATTAAATTTTAAGGTGAAAATTTTCGAAACATTCGGGATGTAGATGCATTCTACACTTTTTACATAAATAAATAGTATTACTTTTGTACATCCTACATTTTTGCACTGTCTCTTTGACGTCCATGTACTTAGTGATACTGATGTACCGGATTCTTCACTATTGTAAATTAAAATTATAAATCTAGGTCGGCTCATGCTTTCTCTTATAATATGCAATTCTTTATCTTCATCCTTTGATCAATGCATATCAACTTAAAGCAGAATGTAAATCAGATAATATAAATATGCTAAAATATTTTTTTTAAATCTATGTTATTCATTTCAAAATTGTGACGGTTATTCTGGGATGCATAAATATTTGTAAAATATAGAATGCTCTCAAGTACTTGTTTATCAAAAAGAGTGAAAAAACTTCAATATATGACTTACCTACATGGTCGGCTTTTATATTGTCTAAATATCAGTCAGACTGATGTTCAATTACTACTGAGCACAAATAAATATCCGTTATTACAAATTGAGATGAATTTGGATTTACTATTTTTGCCTGGTTTTATCCTCGGACGTTTTATCTGTGGTTCAGAGAAATATCATAATCAGAATCGTCAGAATTCCCAATCACTTGTATTTCATATGTACCTGCAATATCCGATTTTATTGATACTTCAAAAATAATATTATCATCAATGTCTTCAAGGAATACAATAATGTACCAGCAAACACAAATAATCAACACAATAACGTACTTGAATTAAGACACGAAATACAGTTTTCATGAAGTAGAAATAGTCATAAATTCACTCAAAAACAGAAAGTCACCAGGACCAGACGGAATAACAAACGAGCTACTAAAATACGGATTAGAAAGTATAACCCTAAAGATGACAAAACTTATACAAAAACTAATATTGCACTGCAAGATACCAGACGCATGAAGAAACAGCATAATGATACCAATGTTCAAGAAAGGACAACCGAATCGTTGTTTCTAGCATAATACATCATGCCGTTTTTGGTTATAAGTTTGCCGGTGTCTGGCCATTGTACGTCACTTATTCCCAGTATATTTATTTTTATTCTGGTCATTTCTTGTATTAAATTGTCTAATTTTTCTGGATGGTACAAGCTTCTTACATTCCATGTTGCAAGTCTTAGTGGTCTACATTTGTGTATTCTTAGACGTGGAATTTTATTATCTAAACGATGATTTTGCTTGCTGTCGACCTGAAAGGCCACGTCTTTCCCTTTCCTGGCGAATCTTGGTTTCCGGATTCCATGATCCGTAACGGATTGATTTTTTTGCGTATTTGCCATGATGAATGACTAGGGATGTAATAGATGTAAAAAGGTTCTAAATTTCCTCAAATCAATTATAAAAATATGATGGGGTACAGACGTTGCTTTTCTTTCGATTGTATATTAGATCTATTATCAACTATGGATGGGTATTACGTGACTTGACAAGTAAACATATACAGAAAAAAATAGATATGTTTCAAAATACATATAGTATTAGATATTCGTGCATGTAAAAGATTTAGAAAATCTCTTGGTCTATAGAAGATAGTACTGTATTATTCACATACGATATGTATGTATTCTACTACTTCCATGGAATTCTACTCAAATATCAAACTGAATAAAGTAGATTTAACTTAGAATCTTTAATGCAGTGGTTTCCCCTTTCCTTCTGTATTCTTCTGTTCTTCTGCCGTTGACCAATTTATTAGTTCTTCCGCCTTTGGAGTGGATTTCTCAGCTCCAGGACAATAGATTGTCTACTACCTACCGACTCATCCGCCCGAAGCCATTGGTTGGTATTCAGGGCATTGCTTATACCGTCAATCACTCGGTCCATATCTGCGTTAGCCATCAACATTGATGTTGCCCACCTTCTACCACGTAGAGGTACAGATTCGAATTTTTCCTACATCAAGATTAAGACCTTTCGGCATTTTGTAATCTCTCCACACAAATACAACACAATATACACAAATTGTATTGGGGATTGGAATACACAAATGTGTGCAACAATCGAGGTTGATTTAACACATTCAAGTAGAAGCGTTGCTAGAGAGTTAGATGTTAGCAATGTTACTGTAACGGAGGTATGGAATAGGCACGGTTACAAGAATTTTAAATATTCGAAAATGCAGCGGCTTTTTTTTGAATGAATGAATGTGTTTTTCCTTATAATTTATATGGAATTATTAACAGAAGTTTAACATTTAACAAATTTCCTATTAACATTGCATGTGGTTGTCTCCATAAAGATAATTTTTCTGACGGGTGTTCTTACGTAAAAGTTGATTTTGTGTAATCGAATGAACAATCTAACAATAAAGTCGTCTCCGGAACGCAGCTCAAAAAGACAATATCATTTTAACGTCATCCACTTTAAAATGTATAATATATGTCTGAATTGTCAATATGAATGAGGCAATTAAAATATAATACACAATGACGGTATTAGTTTTGATTCGATACAGAGCAGCGACAAGCCGCATATATGTATTTCGACCTCTTTAGGTCTCCTCAGTACGGTATAGCCACTACTCCGTATCGAACCAAAATATTTTTCCGTCGTAGACCATAGTTATTAAAAATAACTATGTACAGACGTAACTACGTCATCTAAAAACAAAAAGAGAACTTATACGATTTCTACATGGCGAAATCGAATTCAAATATTAGCCACCGTGCTTCCTAAAACTTGCGAAGCAAACAGCTTGATGAATAAATCGGCAAGGGAATCTAAAATTGCATTCCAAATGCTGTTCATCATGGCCAATATTTGTAGTGAATTCGATTTCTGATACTCCAAACGAAGTAAAGAAATAAAACACAATGACGGTATTAGATTTTGATTCGATACAGAGCAGCATACTTCGTTTGGAGTACCAGAAATCGAATTCACTACGAATATTGGCCATGATGAACGGCATTTGGAATGCAATTTTAGATTCCCTTGCCGATTTATTCACCAAGCTGTTTGCTTCGCAAATTTTAGGAAGCACGGTGGCTGATATTTGAATTCGATTTCGCCAGGTATAAATCGTATGGTTTCTCTTTTTGTTTAAAATATAATAGTTTTACTATTTTTAAGCGAAAATTTTTTAGGTTGTTTACAGTATCAGGTTATACAATTGTCCAGAATACCAGAAAAAGACGCCCAAATGGACAATCCCGGCAAGAGACATGGGAACGCACCATACAAAAATCTAGAAGATGTAAAGGGGAAGTATACTATTCAAAAACAAAAACATCCGATGGTGAAGTGTTATACGTGTTTAAGCCATCCAGAAAGATAAAACCGAGATGCAGTCATACACAACAAACGTATTTTCAGTGTTTTAGAGTCACTGATAATTTAAGACAGGACATATTCTCCGGTTTCTGGAAAATGTCTTGGGACGAGAAGAAAGTATATGTTAGATCACTTGTCCAAAAGGCTGAAATTAAACGTAGAAGAGTCTTTGAAGATTCTAGAAGGAACGTTTCATTTTCATATTTCCTAAATGGTGATATTGGTAGTGTTAGGGTATGTAAAAATATGTTTTTGAATACTTTAGCTATTGGGGAGAAGTCACTTTACCACTGGATTACTGAGTTTGAGGAAAATCCAACTTAAAATACCAAAAAATTTTTTATAAGAAATAAAGTTAATAGAAAATTTAATTCTCTTTGTTTTTTTTTTTTCGTACTGAGTAAACTAAATCATTTAACCTTATGTAGCCTTTAGGGACTTGTAAGCATTCTAATTGACGTTGAGTACCAAATATACAGTAAACAAATTTCTAGAACAATTATGAATATTAAAGAGCTGTTTGTATTTTGTTTATCAATAACTAAATAATCATGAACCTAACTAAATAGTTAAAACTTAATAGTACTTAAATACTTTTTAAACAGGCGAACTGTTTGATTGTACAAAAGGATTGTTCATTTGTGGGTATTGATCAATTTAATAAAATTGATTTTTATATTAACAATTGTAAAGCATATTTTCCATATAAAGTCCCAAAATATACAGTGAGAAATATTTATTGTCTATTCGCTTAGCTAGGGCATATTTTGACAGACTCATTGTCGGAAACCTACAACACAACAATTCCTACTTCTCAGTATTCATAGCTCAAGTATACTACTATTGCAGACTTCTTTCTTTGAAAAAAAGAAGAATTATTCTAAATAGTGGAAGTGTATACTAAACCCAATAAATTTTCCCTGTATATTTAAAATATAATATTTGAATTGTTACAATTTAAAATATTGTAGTAAATATTTCTATTATTCGCGTTGTTTATTTAATTTAATATAGTTTTATTGTTTTATTATCTTTGTTTAATTCTTTTATTAGTTCTATTCAGTTAATTAGTTAGTTATATTTTAAATTTTATTATTATGGATAGTCAAAGTTTTCCATTTGTTCCATCAGCTAATGTGTTGGTAAGTTTTTCTTAATAAATATGATAAAATGTTTTTTAAAAGTTAATATTTTTAGATTAGTTGTTTCTAATTTAACATAAACTTGTTTATACTTACATGGAGGTTTTTGTTGTTTGTTTGGGTTTATATGACTGCAGACTGCGGTCAGGACACTGAATTCATTAACCATATGTGGAAGATTTTAACATCCTCAAATGCTAATGAGCAAAAATTACTATTGAACCACGAATTTGCCTAGTCAAATTACTAATATTTGCTTTAAGCATATGAAAGTACACTTATTTTGTAAGATAATAAAACAACAGTTTATGTTAATGCTATCCAATGAACTGTTAATCTTAATCATTGATTCCATCCTAGTCACAACATAAGGAACTTGCTGTGTCTTATTTAACCTCACTTTGACTTTTTAATTTTGTAGAATTTATTCCCACTTTTTTTATTTTGTACAATAAATAATTTTATTATTTGTTATCAATACATTATACGGTGTAAATAAATAAATATTGATTGTCGGCAAAGTTCTATTTTATTTACTTTTGTTTACATTAATATTGACTAAGAGCACGTATGCTTGGTTGCATAGTAATTTCCAGCCACTTCGAGTCTGTCAAAAAGTAACTAACTTCGCAAAAAAATAATTACTAAAATCACTAGACAGTTCGGACTGGGAATAGCGAACCGGGTATATCTAATCTAATAAAACGCTAGGCTGACACGTCAAGCAGAAATGCGGTTTATCCGGGACGTTATAGTGCGTGCTAGCACTCTTGACCACGGCGCAGTAGACGAAATTTGGTTTAGTCCCCACTTCCGTGTGAAACGCATTGTACTATGCACTGTATAATGAATCGCAGGAGTGATGACGTAGATTTGATTGACATCTGTCAGTTTCACTTTCCAAACAAACGTTGTTTAGTGTGGATAATTTGTATTTTTCGTTATTTTTTAATTTTTTTTACAGAATCTTTCCGCTTTTGCAATATCTAAGTATTGTAATAGTTACTATAGGCTATTCCACGAATATACGACTGTTTTGGTTTACTGCGACAACGAATATATTACTGTGCAAGTAGAAGTATGAAGGTCAATTGATCTAATCATTATTCCAATAAAAAGGGTCTACTATTATAGTATGACATATAAACTAAAATTATTTCAGTTAAAATCTACAAATAAATACAATGACGTCTATGAAGCCAAATGTGTTCATCGGACATTTGGGTAAGCTTTCCGTGAAATGTAAACACCAAAGAGGCGTGCCGGGTTTCTTTGATATAACACATATTATTAGTTTATTAGGTATTACAACTGTAATAAAAAGAAATATACTATTTTTAATATAAATGAAAAGAAATTGGCAGAACGATGGTTCACAAAGCAGAAATGGATCTAATATTTCACTTTGTTAGTTTTAAATATTTGTTTGCTTTGAGTTTATGTACTCTTAAAAGTTCCGAAAGTAACGGGTATAACATACCGGCTATTGATAGTTAAAGTACCGAGTCGTTACAGATAGTAAAAAGTAACGAAAATTTATATACAGCTTCATATATCGTCGACTGATTATGGCTGTGAATCTGATCGTTGATGATAGTTTTAGAAGATTAAGAGAATAAGTGAATAAGTAAATAAGTAAGTTTTTTTATTTTTTTAATATTAATTGAATATTCGACTAAAAATTTACACTATTTGATCACTTAAGTATTGTTACATTTCGTTTAAATCACATAATTCAAAAACCAACTTGTTTACAATGAAATAATTGAAATAAAAAAATAAACTCCATGATAGTAATTATATACTTCAAAATCTGAATTACAACTGTTTTATAAACTATTAACTTTATATTTATATCATGATTTCATATTTAAATCTAAGGTTTATATCTGTCGTAACAGTTTTTTAAAAATGGGGAGAATTTACTATTGTACAATTCAGTACATTGGACCATTTAAATCGACACCTTAAAGCGAATTTAAAACAGTCGTATTTTCGTGGAATGGAGTATACAACAATTTTACAAGGCTGTGTAAATAATAAAGCATGTTGTTTTATAAAAATAGCAATAAAATGCATGCATCAATAAAGTAAGGTTAGAATTTCTTTAATGTATACTTTTAAACTATATATCATAGAAATAGAACACTGAATTGTGATGGTATTATCGTAAAAAACACTAAACTTAAAAGAAAAAGTAGCAGAGGGAGCAAAATGTTACTTTATAGAAATTAAAAAGTCTTGAGATTTGGCATTTCAACTTTTATTTGGAAAGTAATAACAACAATATGACAGATGTGACGTCACACTCCTGCTATCCATTCCACTTACAATAGAACCTTTCAGCCTTTACCTGAATTTGACTCCGCCTTCGCGCAGCTTCATGGTCAAGAGTGCTTGAACTATCCTTACCTCCTAGCGTCACCTAGGGGAGAAATTTGACATTTCAACCTACTGAGTCTTAATTAATCATATTGTGTTCTTGATACAATACGTTTGATTTATGGCTAATCATTCTACAAATTGATAAATTCAAATATCCTTACTCGGAAATTTTACTACTTCACCAGTAATTTATTTTTTCACAAAACTGACAACAATATTGGTTACTATAATTTTAAGGTAACATTTATTTTGCAAAATAATTTAAAACTTTATGTTATAATATGGACTTGGCTGCGAATATGGTGAGATCATCTAAAAAATATAATTCGGATGAAGAACGAAAGGAAGCTAGCTATACTCGAAGAAGGAAACTTCTATATATATATATATATATATATATATATATATATATATATATATATATATATATAATCAGTCCAGTTCTTTTTTCCAGCAGTGTATATTTTTTGTAGTTTTACTATTTTCAAACAAAAAACTTTTAGGATGTTTACAATAAAAGAAGAGGAATATGCAATGATCCAGACTACCCCAAAAAGACGACCAAATGGTCAGTCCAAGAAAGAGTCATGGGCACGCGCCGTACAAAAATCTAGAAGGTGCAAAGGGGAAGCATACTATTCAAAAACCAAAACATCCGATGGTGATGTGTTGTACGTATTTAGGCCATCAAGAAAGATAAAACCGAGATGCATTCATACAGAAAAAACGTATTTTCAGTGCCTTAGGGTCACTGATAATTTAAGACGGGATATATTTTCTGCCTTCTGGAAAATGTCTTGGGACGAGAAGAAAATATATGTTAGATCACTTGTCCAAAAGGCTGGCATTAAACGTAGAAGAGGAATTGAAGATTCTAGAAGGAACCTTTCGTTTTCATATTACTTCAATGATGATAATGGTAGTATTAGGGTTTGTAAAAATATGTTTGTGAACACTCTAGCTATTGGAAGGGACACTTTATATCACTGGACTGCTGGGTTTGAGCAAAATTCAACTTAATGTACAAAAACTGTTTTAAGAAATAAAGTCAATATAAAACGTAATTTTACAATTAATTAAAATTATATACCATTATGATCTAATCCGCATAATTAAAATTACAAATTCAATAAAATTCCTGTACAAATTATCAATAATTGTTTGGATTTGTATTCAAATAAAAGATCTCTTCTCTGTGTTTACTTTTGTTATATTAAATCAAGGCAAAGAAATTTTTTTCAAGAAATATTACTTCATTTAATTTTGTTCTGTAACCGAATTAAAAGATTATATTTATTGTGAAATGAAATCACTGAATAAAATATTTATTTATTTATTTTTACGCACAATAGGCCGTTAAGACCTAGGGCATTTTTTTACATGACAAACTAATTACAATTATTTTAAACAAAACTTTAACTTATATATGTATATATAACATTCTTAACTACTCTGAAGGACCTGGTGTACAATATTTCTCCATTCGCTTCTATTTTGTGCTTTTATTTTCCAGTCCCTCACCTTCAAGGGTTTAAGGTCTTCCTCCGCTTTACTACTCCATCTCGTTCTGGATCTACCACTTCTTTTGGGGCCGATTAATTTTCTGGTTCTTACTAGTTTAGGCATTCTGCTTTCTGTCATTCATGTCCTAACCCTCTGATTCTTGTGCCTTGACGAACTTGGTAATGGTAGGTTCTTTCTATAAAGCCATTAATTCATTGTTGGTTCTTCTCTCCCAACCATCTTCTGTCCTCCGTCCTCCGAATATGCGTCTCAATATTTTCCTTTCCCATCTTTCCAGAGTATCCTCTTCCTTCTTATTTAATGTCCATGTATCACCGGCATTTGTTACTATGGGTCGAATTACTGTTTTATATGTTTTGAGTTTTTTGAGGAAAAAAAAAATCCTAAATAGGGAAATTCAAACTGAAGAAATAAAAAAAAGAAAAAAGTTAGCTTGGGCAGCATTCGGTAAACTGAACTATATACTCAGAAATCAACAAATTCAATTACATCTTAGATCTAAAGTTTTTGATGCATGCATTATTCCGATATTAATTTATGCGGCACAAACATGGACAATCACAAAAAAGAATATGAATATGCTTAGAGTCACTCAACACGAGAAGGAAAGAGCAATGCTAGATATATCACTTAAGGATAAGAAAACAAACACGTGGATAAGACAGAAAACCAAAGTCACCGATGTGGTGCAAAAATCATTTAAGTTGAAATGGGAATACGCTGGACATACCTAAACAATACCTAAACAAATGGCACAGATCAATTTTAACCTGGAGACCATACCAGCACAAAAGACCCAGAGGCAGACCTCCTATGAGATGGACAGATGATCTGAAAAGGACTGCCGGGAAAAATTGGCTACAAGTAGCGTACAATAAAAAACAATGGAAAGGAAGACTTGAAGAGGCTTATGTTCAGATGTGGACATGAATGGCTAGACGAAGAAGAAGAAGAAGAAGATGTTTTGAGTTCAGTAGGGCTCTTAAAGTACCTAATTTTTTATTCCCTTTTGCTATTCTGGCTTCGAGCTCCCATTTCTCTTTTCCATTTTCATCGAAAACTACACCCAGGCATTCAAATTCGTCCACCCTTTTAAAATTATAGCTTTTACCACTTACTGACCTCACACTAAAGTCTTCTTTTTTCCCTTCTGTCCCTCCCATGATCATATATTTGGTTTTGTCTTCATTTAGTTCCAATCCGAATTTCTGTGCTTCTTCGATGATTTTCTTCACAACTCTTCTTAATTCTTCTCTAATTTTGGTTAAAAATTCAACTCCTTTCGGCCCCATTGTCTTTAACATTTCTGCAGTGATTTTGTCATGACCAGCCGATTTACCTTTCTTTGTGTTGTTAATTGCTTCTTTAACTTCTTCTATTTGAATATAATTTTCTTGTCCATATTCTCCTTCTACTTCTATCATTACAGTTTCCTCTTTCGGCTGTCTTGGTGTTAGGAGTTCGCTGAAGTATTGTCTCCATCTTTCCATAATCTTATTTGGTCTGGTAATCAGTGTGCGTCTTTACGTTTCACCCATCATTGTTTCTTTACCTTTTCTTAGCGTCTTTAGTGCCTTGTAAAACAATTTTTGGTTACCCCGGCTATCTGCCTTCATCTTCATTCCAAACTCATCCAAGGCTACCTTTTTCTTCTTCAGCACCATTTGTTTCACCACCTTTCTTTGTCGTTTATAATCTTCGTAACTATTCTCTGTTTTCTTGTATATTTTCCATTCCTGTTTTTTATACTTTATTTGGGCTTTTAATTCATCGTCCCATCATCGTACCTGAAGAAGTAAATACTAAAATAGCGACAATTTTCAATGAATTTGTCTAAGGAAATACTTTTTATTTCAACGATATTTGCGAAATTTATGTAAAAAAAGGCTCTGGTACTCACTACTATTCTAAAACTTCATTTGCACAAGAGGAGTACAGATCACTTGATACCACCAAGATAAAAACAAAAAAAAAAGGTTTAGAAAGCATGGATATTATAGAACTAAAAAAGGCTTACACTGGCAGCCTGCCAATAACCGAAAAGAAGAAAAAAAGACCTTACTAACCTTTGTGTAGACAAGAGTGTTCCACTAATTCACGCTGATTTCTATCGACATTAAAAGCATTTTTAATCATAACTTTTCCTATTATTATAATTTATAATATATACTTTTTTCATTTCGTTCTTCTTATTGTTGTTAAAAAACACATTTTCTCATTTAAGTACATTGTGGTATTTTTTATTGAACCTATATTTCAGTTGATAGGAAAAATAAAAAAATGCCAGTTTTGTCTTTGCCTTAATTAGTCTTGAAAGAAAATGTTAATGTTCAATAGTGGCACAACTCAAAATAAAGGTTGAATTTAAACGTCTGTGTTACCATTCATTAAAGGCTACCTAATGTTCCCCCAAATAAACCAAAATATATTTTTTTCAAAAATTCTAATCCATGTAGTAAAGCAAATAAGACAAAAAAGTTGTCACACAAAACTTTAAACACCTGTTTTGAAAAATTACCCGTTTTGTGTTGTGCCACTATTACTTGGAAAATAGGACATGGTGATTATAAGTGTTGACAGTGTTTGATAACCATACCAATACATTTCTGTGAGTGTGCTAGTTCTAAATGACTAAAATAACCTGCTTACATCCCTAATTTTTTAATATATAATACTAATTAGCTTATTTTTAGAGTGAAAAACAAATCCAAAAGACTGAAAACAACAAAGAAGCAAATCAAAAAAGAAAAGAACGGATCCGAAACAGTCTCAGAAAACGATGACTGGATTCCGAAAACGACTCCAAAGAAAAGAAACGTAGGTAGAAAAAAATCTCAAGATAATACAGCAGACTCAGAAAAAAAGAAACCAGTGAAGAAACGTAAACCAAAGGTACAAAATAATGAGGTTGAAAAGAAGATTAAGATTAAAAAAGAAAAAGAAGATGATCCAGAAGAAAACGATATGAACGAGGATCTAGATTTTAGATTTGATAATAGCGACTATGACGAAAGTGATACAAAAGAAGAGCAGCCAGAAAAGAAAAGAAGAAGAAGGCGAAATATTAAGCTGGATTTGGTAAAGATAGAAAAGTTTGTCAATCTGAATGAAGTGCCAGAGCCTGTAACTTGTAAGCAGTGTCAAGAGGTATTCATGACACACCTTGATCTAGGAATGCATTCAATCGTTCATTCTGTAGAGAATTTATACTCTTGTCATATGTGCGATTTTTCCAGAGATAAAAAGTCACTGATTAAGAATCATATAAGATCTCATGATCTGTGGAAATGTGAAAAATGTAGTAAAATATTCAAAAGTAAAAGATGCGCGTACAAACATTCAAAGACGCACAATGCAAAAAGTTTTGTTCAATGCGAAATATGTGGCAAAGATGTCAGGAGCGCCTATCTTGAGACACACAAAAAGCTGGTACACGCTGACGAAAAAACCGTTCAAATCTACAAATGCCATCTCTGCGACAAAGCTTACAAAAACTCAACAGCACTTAAAGGACATTACTCCTACAACCACAAGGAATTCGGCGTTGATACTTCTGTAATTTGTGATATTTGTGGCATGAGGTTGTCTTGCAAAGGAAAGCTAGGACAACACGTAAGAACGCACACAGGTGACAGACCTTTCCCTTGTACGGTCTGTCCTAGAAAGTTCATTTCAAAAGACATTCTACGCGCGCATATGCGGGTTCATACTGGTGAGAAGCCTTACATCTGTATGTATTGCGGCAAAAAGTTTGCTCATGGAGCCCCTTACCGGTATCACATCAAAACGCATACTGGAGAAAAGTCCTTTATCTGCAGTTTGTGCGGCAAAGGCTTCATTTCTAGGGCAAACATGAGGATTCATATGAGGAGTTGCACTTTGCCTGTGAAATTATTTACTGAATCTTTTCCAATACTTAACAAATAGTCTCTTTCTGTAAATAAAGAAAATGGGACTCATGTGTTCCAGAATACTCAGTAGGTTTAAATTTCTCAAATTTGTATTGTATTTTTAGATAAGTTTGAGTATATGTAAAAAAATATGTCGTTGTACTCAACAGTTGCAAGGATGCGTTATAGGGAATGTATTTGGGCTGAAAATGTTGTTTTCTCCATAGCATTTGAAAGCTTAACAGAAATTTGAAAAATATTTTATTTGAAAAAACCTGTTAGCCATACCAAATTTAGCATTGTCGTACAAGGACCATTCGTAAAATAAGATTCGTAGGAATTATAAAAATAGACAGGTTTAATTTTGTTCTTAGTATTATATATTTTTTCTACATTATTGCTGTTTCAGTCCAAACACTTTTGCAGCCGATTCTTCAATTTTTCTACTCCCATGTAGACTTCTACCGCCAATCCTTTGAGGAATCGAGTCGCCTCTTCTTTAACTTCAACATCGGTACTGAAGGGGAAGCGACCCAAGTATTCTTTTAATTTTGGAAATAAGTGATAATCACTTGGTGTTGGGTCCGGACTGTGTGGGGGTGGGGCACAACAGTCCAACCAAAATCTCTTAGTAGTTATTCATTTTAATATGAGACATGAGGTCGAGCGTTGTCATGTCAAGTTTGACATCGCGGGCGGTTCTGGATCTCCCGTCTCAGTATTTTTAATGTCTCGCAATATCTGTAGAAGTTAACTCTTGTTGCGTGAGGCAAAAAGTCGATTGGCAGTAGGTCCTTTCTGTCCCAAAAGACAGTTGGTCTGACTTTTCCAGTAGATTGCCTTTATTTACACTTCTTCGGCTTCGGCGATGTTAAGTGACGCCATTTACGTGACTGTTGCTTTTGGGGTAAAGTAAAACTCCCATGTTTCGTTGCCTGTAACCATGGAATCCAAAAAATCTTCTTTCTTATCTTCATATTGTTGAAAAAACTGCTGGATACACTCAACACGTTGCTGTTTGTGATTTTTTGTAAGCAGTCACGGTACCCAAAGCAAGGTCGTTAATGGCAAACCTCCGCGCTTCGTGCGATACTTTTTCGACAATTTTCCTGAAACTGAAGACCTTCTGCTATGATCTGCATCGTGAATTTCGGTTCGGCCTTCATTGAATTCTCTACACTATTTGCTAACATGTTGAACAGATATGCACTTTTTAATAGGTAAAATCTGGTCGGCACTGAGCAATGAAAGCAAAGCAAGTAATTAAATTAAATCCAGCCTAAGAGACTTCTTCACCCCTTGAAATGACGTTCGGATATAACAATTCATTCTAGCGAGGTGTATTAATTTGTGTGTAAGCAGGAATGACTCCACAGCGCTTCAATGCTCCAGACCATTCCAGACTGTCAAATTCTCTTTATGTGGCAGTTTTGGGTACAAGGACTCCAACATGGTTCCCTAATCGAATCAAATGCAGGCTAGCGTTATGCGGTTTTATTCCTGCTATCCTCTTATGACTTATCCGCCAATCTGAAATCGCTTAAGTCTCCCCTCCAGACTACGCCCAATTCGGAGACTTGGTGTTCGAAGGTTTGGGCTATACATGCCCTGGTTTTTTGGTTTTTGTTGGTTTTTTTGTTGGCTTCCGCCGGTTTTTTTTTATATTTTTTAGGTGGCAGAAGCCATTTGTTGTGGAATGTATCTTATCTCATTATCTCTTTATATGGGACTTATGTGGTTTTCCAGCTCCATAAATTTTATTCTGGCTTTTTCTGTCATCGTATCCGTCACCCTGATTTGTTGCAGTTCTCTAAATAGACAACGTTCAGCGACGTGTCTTGGTACGTTGACTGCTTCTCTTAGACTGCTGTTGTGAGCCGCTTGGATATTTTTCTTAGTTGTTTTACAGACGTGTCCCCATGCGAGAGATGCTTATGTTAATATCGTTAATATGATGCTATTTATCAATCGCATCTTTAGTTTCATTCTTAGTTTCCTTCTTCTAACTGCTAATTCTCTTTTGTATTGTGGCGTCTACGTATTGTTTGAAGGTTAATTATTTGTCCATTATTACTCTCAGGTATTTGGCTTCGCTTTTCCATTCGATGAGATTATTTTGGAATATTAATTGTTTCTCTGACTGTTGATGTCTCTTTTTAAAGAGCACTGCTTTCGTTTTTCCGAGTTTATGACGATTTTCCATTGTATACTCCATTATTCGATTTGGTCTAACGCTGTTTGCAAGTTGTTTCGTGCTATATTTTCACTTCTATATTTGGTCGCTATTGCCGTGTCGTCGGCATAAAGACTGAGTAAAGTTCTAGGTGATCTTGATCATCGGCGGTGTATATTGTATACAGTAGTGGTGACAGGAGTGCTCCCTGTGGTAGTTTCCGAGTTCGGACAGATCAGTCGCATCATTGCCCAGGTGAATCCATAGCCACTAAATTGAATAATGCAGCGAGGCAAAAATGGTGGCGAGAGAGAAGGATAGTTTATTAATGCAGTGTTGCCAGATTTCTTCCAGCACATCAGAAGCTTTACCAATCTCGAGTACATGAAATTTGGACTAAAATTGTAAAGACTCAAAACAATGCACGTGTTGCACATCAATGGGAGCATTAGCGACCAAAGACAACAACACCAGACAAAAAATTAAAATATTGATAGTTCTAGCCCAAAAATGTTACTATAATTACAAAAGTTGGCTTCAAAATTGCTTGAAAATATCAAACTAAACCTCTTATAGTACTAGATGTTGAAGATTATTGCTGATGTATGAAATTTGATAGGATGATATCTGATAAGAATGAAAATGGATGAAATCTGATAACATGATAAAAAAGAAGAACAAATCAAAACCATGGATGAAACCATCAGATGTAGATAGTTTTCAGCAATGTATTTCCGACATACTTAATAGTCCTGAAACAGAAAATACCTAATATAAACGACTTAAATAATAAATTAACAAATGCTTTACTGGAAAGTCAAAACAAATTCTGTCCTAGAACTCAAAAAGAAGAGAAGATTAGCCAAAATACTAGGGAACTAATGCAGAAAAGAAGAGAAATGAGAAGCCAGACGGAAACTAAAGCCAACGAACTACAAAAATTATATAAATAAAGAAATATCCAAAGCTATTAGACAAGATACTCGAAAATACAACCAAGAACAAATCGAACATACTATTGAGAACAATAGAAGTATGAAAGTATTGAGAAAAAGACTAAAAACGGGGGCAACACAGATAATAAATATTAAAGATAGAAATGGTCATCTTACAACCAACAGAGAGGAAATACTTAAAATAGTTGAAAACTTCTACAAGCTGCTGTACACAAGTCAACACAAAACAAATAGCAGAGAAGATCAAGTACCAGAAATATTAACAAAGAAAAAGGGCATTGTCAACCAAGGATCAGAACTACTACCGGAAATCACAATGGACGAAATAAAACTAGCCCTAAGAAAAGCTAAGAATAACAAATCTCCAGGCGAAGATATCTCCACTTGCTTACTTAAGAAAATAAAAAACCTTTTTAACATGTGCCTTTTGGACAGTAATATACCCGACAAATGGCATAATGCTGAGGTAATTCCATTGTACAAAAAAGGAGATCCCCATGAATTAGAAAACTACGGACCTATAAGTCTTCTTAGTCACCTATACAAATTCTTTACAAGAATAATAACGAATTGTCTTGAGAAAAAACTTGATTTCTACCAGCCAATAGAGCAAGCGGGATTTCGTACCGGATTTGGAACAAATGATCACCTATAGAGCATTAAAACGGTAATAGAAAAGACTATCGAATACAATCGATCACTCGTTCTGGCTTTTGTAGATTTCCATAAAGCCTTTGATACAGTAGAATTTGACAACATCCTGGACCACTGCAAACATGCCGCATTGACTACCGATATACAAGGTTAATTTACAATACATACAAAAACGCTACTATGTCGGTGAAACGACATGAAAAGACAGATCACATCCTAATCGGCAGAGGAGTACGACAGGGTGATACCTTATCGCCTAAACTGTTTACCGCAGTACTAGAATATTCTTGTAAAAAACTTAACTGGGAAGAGAAAGGCCTAAACATTGACGGTAGAAGATTAACAAATCTGAAATTCGGAGACGATATAGTTTTATTCTCGGACAACCTCAAGGAGATATGTACAATGCTACATGAGCTTAGTGTTAAGAGTGCTATATTAGTGTGTGCCAGTGTGGGTCTTAAAATAAACATCTCCAAAACAAAATTCATGACAAACCTAGTACCTATCGGAAATATCAATGTTGGAGAAAACGAAGTAGAGCTGGTGGAAAAATACGTATATCTTGAACATGAAATAAAGATCACAAGAGACAACCAAACATGCGAACTACGAAGAAGAGTAAACCTAGCATGGGCAGCCTATGGAAAACTCAAAGACATCTTTAAAAGCGATATACCAATTTCTTTGAAACGTAAAACATTTGACCAATGTGTGTTGCCTGTGATGACCTATGGTGCCGAAACTTTGACATTGACAGCTATAAGTTCTAGGACGCTGCAAGTAGCTCAGAGGAAAATGGAAAGATCAATGCTGAGTATATCGCTTCGTGACCGAGTTAGAAATGAAGACTTAAGACGAAGAACAGTGCTCAAAACAGAGCACAATGGACAAAAATGAGGGAGGCCTATGTCCAGCAGGGGACGCAAAGGGCTGGGTGATGATGATGATGAAATCTGAACACTTACGTAATACAACCAAGGACTTCCTAGGTGCATTGGATGGTTAAATACTTATTACAAACTATCGGTTTATACCTTCGTGAGATCCATTTCATCATATATTTCAATTAAGGATCATCATCATCATCATCAGTAGCTCGACAACCCTTTCTGGGTCCTGGCTTTTTCTAGGATTTTTCGCCATTCTGTTCTTTTTTTTGCCTTGTTTTTCCAGTTGGTAGTCTTACGTGTTTTCAGATCTTGATCCACTTGTTCCATGTATCTAAGTTTGGGTCTTCCCTTGGACCTTCTCCCTACTGGTATTTGCCTCAATATATGTTTTGGCGTTTCAGTCTCTAACATCCGTTCAACATGACCCATCCAGCGCAGACGTCCGATCTTTATGGATATTATGATTTCGGGTTCATTGTATGCTGTGTATAGTTCAAAGTTATATCTTCTGTAACAATAAAACACTGAAATCTTTGTTTTCAAACTTCCACGAAATGTATTTTAACTCTTATCACTACAGCTGTTTTGGCTGATTGCCTTTCTCAAGCGAAACAGCTGTAGTGATAAGAGTTAAAATAAATTTTGTGGAAGTTTGAAAACAAAGTTTTTAGTGTTTTACTGTTACGTTTTGTTTTTGTTCATAGTACAATTTGATCAAAAGGTATCTAATTTTTACCGTCGAGTTGATGCAAATTTTATTTAGAAAGTTAGAAGAAAAGAACATTTAAAATAGCCGGTCGCTTCAAGCGTTGTTTCTGAGAAAACGGTACACAAAAAGTGCTAAGAAACATATTTGTTCAAAATTACCTTAGCTATATTTTTTATTTGAAACATTTTTTTCTATGACGTATAGATTCTTAGAAAATCGATATTTTGTATTTTTTCTCCTACGTGGGAGGTTTTGGGGGGAAGCCCAGGGGAAGAATTGGTAAACTGTTTTGCATTTTTTTTGGGATCCAAAAATTTGCTGTATGGAGTGAATGGTTTAAAGCAAATAGATCTCGTGCAGGAAGATCGTGCACTGATGGAATATTCGTTCAACAGCAGGTAATCGAAAAACGGAAGGCAAGGAATCTATCTACCCATTTATTGTTTGTAGATTTAGAGAAGGCATACGATACGGTACCTTTGAGAAAACTGTTTCAAACATTGACGAAAGTAGGTCTCAGTAGAGAGTATGTGAATGCTATCGCAAATATATGCAAAAATGCAAGAAGTGTCGTTAAAGAAGGAAACTTCATATCTGAATCATTTCCCATATATAATAAAGGGGCTTAAACAAGGATGTTGTCTATCTCCGACCTTATTTAAAATATATATTCAATCACCGCTAGAGCAATAGAGGAAACAAGTATCCGGAATGGGAATAGACATAGGCGGTGGTAAATGTCTAATAACTTTATTTTTCGCAGATGATCAGGTAGTCGTAGCGAATGATGAGAAAGACAGGGACTACATGTTTAGAAAGCTAAACAAAGAATTTGAAAAATGGTGCTTTAATATGAATATGTCAAAGACAGAGTATCTTAAAATGGGAGATGACGAAGAAGATCCAGAGTTAGAAATTAGAAACACAAAAACATGCAATGAATATAAATATCTCGGATCTATAATATCTAAAGAAGGCATTACCAAAAGAGACATCGTAAACAGAACGCAGCAGGGAAAAAAGCAGTTAACATTCTAAACTCTCTACTATGGTCTTAAGATATTATACAAGAAACAAAATTGACAATCTATCGAACCTTGGTAGAGCCTATTATGACTTATGGGGCAGAAGTTTGGCAGATCACAAAAAAAGATAGAAAAAGAATAGAAGTAGTAGAAATCGATTTTCTAAGGAGAGCGCGTGGTGTATCCAAAAAAGATCATATCAGGAATGAAGAAATTAGAAGGAGGACAAATACTATAAATTTCAGTGTAGACAGAATTCAAATGAGACAACTAGTGTTGTATGGTCACGTGAAGCGAACGAATGAAGATAGATGGCCAAAGAAAGCTTTAAATTGCATACCACAACAAAGAAGAAGAACGGGAAGGCCTTCAGTTGTCTGGGAAGAAAATGTACGACACCTAATGAGAGATAGCGCCATCAAAGAAAACGAATGGATGAACAGAGAACGATAGCGGTTGAAATGCGAGAGGCAGCAGAGGCTGTAGGAACCTCGCTTATATTTATATTTATATAGTTCAAAACAATAGATGTAAATATTTATTGTAACATTAGCCCATCGCAGAATTTACCCGTACAATACATCCTTGCAACATTAACTGGTTTCATGTTATAAAATATTCTCAGTTGTGAAAATCACAAACGTACTAAAAGTATTTAATTTGTAGTGTTAACACAATATACACAATGAACAGTGGTTGATAATTAAACGTGTTTCAAGAAATATACTTACTATGATAAAAGAGGACTGTTTGAAATAGATTTTGTAAGTACTTTTCATGAATTACTTCTTCTTCTTAAGGTGCTTTCTCCATTGCTGAAGGTTGGCTATAACTACAGCAAATTGCTCTCTATCTTGAGCTGTTCTTAGTATCGAATGTGTGTCCATGTCTATCCAGTCTCTTACATTCTTCAACCAGGAGCATTTTATTCTTCCTGGACCACTTCTTCCTTCCACTTTCCCTTCCATTATGAATTACTTATTTACTATTAAATATTTCCACGATTCCTATTCCACTTGTGTTTTCTGCTTTCCATTTTCATCTGAATGCTTGAAATAGTGAGATCCATTTTTGCGTGGTCTTCCTAATTTATTTCTGTGTGCTACTGTCCAGTTCCAAATCTTTAAAGTTATAATTTTTTCCTTCGTTCTTCGTAATTACAGTATAATGTGCGTTCAACATTTTAACTATCTTCCAGCTGTAGTATCTATTATCCTGATTTAGGCTTTCATTACTTATTTGATAGTTTTTTTCCTCACATAGTCAATTCAATTTAAAGTACTGTCGTTTCTGGTAGATTATTTAAGTTAAAAGATCTTTTTGTCTCATATTTTATCTGTAATCTACGCTTTTGATCTATACTTTAATAATGACTAAATCATGGTCTGACAAACATTTCTTTTAGGTTCTTTTGTTAGCTTATTTCATAATTTCTTCTGGAATTTGTCATTTCTGGAGAAGGCAGCGTAAGTCATTATTATCTAACCGTTTCATAATTCATGCTTTAAACTTCTTTTCTTATTCTTTTATTCCTCCATATTCCTGCTTATTCTTTTATTCCTGCAAAACAAGGAAAAGCACCGGGTCCTGATCAAATTCCAGTTGAACTGTTAAAAGCCTTAGATGACGATAATATAAAGAGACTCACCCGAATTCTCAACCACATATATGTAGAGGGCAACATCCCGGAAGAATGGCTTAAATCGATATTTTTACCTCTACCAAAAAACAACAATCCCATATCATGTAATGACTATAGATTGATAAGCCTAATGTGCCACCCTTTAAAGATTCTTTTGAAAATTGTTCAAAACCGAATTTATAAGAAATGTGAGGAACAGATAGATGAAACTCAGTTTGGCTTCAGAGGAGGCATGGGTACAAGAGAGGCATTATTTGCGTTGACGGTACTCTTGCAGAAATGTCGGGAATATAACAAGAGTGCATATGTATGCTTCATAGACTTTAGGAAGGCCTTTGACCGAGTGCAGCATATGAAGTTAATAGATGAATTAAAAAACATCAATTTAGACAAAAAAGACATTGAGTTTATTAAGGCTATATACTGGAACCAGAAAGCAGTAGTAAAGGTGAACGATATAGAAACAAATAATATACCGATTGCGAGAGGGGTTAGGCAAGGATGCATCTTGTCTCCGACGCTTTTCAACGTGTACTCACAGGTCATATTCAGAAAAGCCTTATGGGAAAGAAAAGAGGGAATAAGAATTGGTGGAGAAATCATAAACACCATGAGATTTGCAGATGACACGGTAATTATGGCTGAGAGTATAGAAGATCTACAAACTTTACTAGATGCAATAAATAGTGAATGCATTCAAATGGGACTTGACATCAATACAGATAAAACCAAATTTATGATAGTATCAAGGAGTCCAATAAATAATGAACAACTAACTCTTGGTGGACAGCAAATAGAGAGAGTGACAAAATATAAATATCTGGGAGCTTACATCAACACAGAATTAGATCCAGACCAAGAGATCCGGGTACGAATAGAATTGGCAAGGGCAGCGTTCTTAAAATTCAAACAATTGTTCTGTGACAAAAATCTGAATATTGCGCTGAGACTGAGGTTTGTTGAATGTTACGTCTGGTCGCAATTATTGTACGGTGTAGAAACATGGACACTAAAAGCGCAAATAGTTAAAAAGATTGAAGCCTTTGAACTTTGGATATACCGGAGAATGTTGAGAATTCCATGGACTGCCAGGGTCACCAATGAGGAAGTGCTGAGAAGAATGGGTCGAGTCAAAAAATTGTTGAGAACGATAAAAGTACGCAAGACTGCATACCTTGGACACATACTAAGAAATAATAAATATAGTCTTCTGCAGGTCATCATGCAGGATAGAGTCGATGGCAAAAAGGGAATAGGTAGAAAGAGGAAGTCATGGCTGCGAAATATTCGAGACTGGACAAACATGACTGTAGACGAATTATTCCACGTTGCAAAAGACAGAGAAGCTTTTAAAAATGTGGTCGCCAACCTCCGTTAATGGGGACGGCATAGGAAGAAGAATTCCTGCTATATTTATGCAAGCCATCCGCTGAATATGGTTTAGTTTTTTAATCACTGTATCCTGTAGCACTTTTGGTACCTAACCATTAGCTCCGAAGTTGGCATTGGCCTAATGACAGCTGTGTAGACACAGGCCCTAAATGCGTCGGACCATTCGTCGACACTGTTCGTAGGCAATATATGCTCTTTTAGCTGTACCATCTAAAGTTTCATGTTATCTTCCTGTCAAGCGTAATACCAAGAGTCTTCACTTTGTCAGAAAAGTATAAACTGTAGTTTAGAAGCCTTGGGGGTATTAAGATCGTGATTTTCTGGTGAAGAGAACCATCTCTATCTTCTTAGGATTAATAGACAGTGAGTGTTCCTTGCACCATGTTTCTATTAGTCGGAGAGCAACTTGTAATCTCTCACATAGTGTGTTCTCAAACTTACCGCTTTGCAGGACAACAATATCGTCTGTATAGGCTATTGCGTAGAAACCGTTGATGCTCCAAGAAGCATAGTCGCACTCCTGTTCATTCTATATATTGTGATTTAGTTTTTGGATTACTTAATAACGTGTGAGATGATAGGTGTATATGTTATTGCATGATTTTCGTACAGTTATTTCTTTTGTAAAATGCTTTAATTTTTTTATACTTTAGCAAATAAGTGGACGTCTAGAATAAACATTTATTTATTAATTATTTCTTGTTTGAATTACAAGTCAAAGATATTATTTTGGATATAATTAAAACTGGTAGTTTTTCCTTTAATGTGAGCTATTATAAAATTATTTTACTCAAAATGCAGCCGAGTTACAAATGAAATATAGCCTAAATGCCGAAATTTTGCAATGTTTTTGCACTAATTTTGCAGGGTGCCAGTTGTAATTATTAGATCAAGTTTTATCAAACACCATTTTTGTGGGTTTTTTTTACAGGAACAAATTGCATTTTATAAAAATAATTTAAATTTGTTAGTTTACAAATTGTAATTATTTAAACAATTAAATTCTTTATAACAAATTCCCGTCACATCCGGCCTTAAAGCAAGTTTGAATTTCGAATTCAGTGGGTCAAAATACATAAGAATACAATCTAAAACTCCGTGGACTAATAGTTTACAGAATTATAACCAGGAAAGCAAGAAGAAAATAGTTATCAACAACGAAAAATTGTGTACCATTCAATAGCGAGTTAAAAGCAGAATATTAAGAAGAATAGAAGTTGATGAAGAAGTCTCATAGTAGACCAACTATAGGTGATAACAAGTCATCTTGTAAGAAATGTGTTGCTGTTGAAATAGTTGAAATATTATGAAGTGATACTGGAACAGATATTATTTATAAAAGCTTGTGCATCTGTGTAAAGTGTTAAGAAAAATGGTCAGAATTGGTCGAAATCGCTAGGCGAGTGACTATAATTTCATAAGAAAGCAACTGTTTAGAAGGTAAGTGTCTTAAAACCAATATTAAGCTTCTTATGTTTTTTTGTTAAAGGTTGTCATACTTATTTAAAAGTATAGGCTTCCACGAATTATAGACTTTATAGAATTATAGAAATTTTGTAATAATACGTTAGTTTCCGGGCAAATAACGAGAGCCAAGACGTAGATCTTAGTTACTACTATATCAAAAATGCGACGGATCAAATCATTTACCAAGTTTTTAGCGAAACATAACGTTAATTCCATGTTCAATTTCTTCTTCTTCTTTTACCTTCTTGTATTTAGAGGCTTTAAAACCTGTTTCTTGTTAAATATTAGCCTCGTTAATTGTTTAAATTATCGCACCATGCTTTTCTTCGTCTGCCAATACTTCTTAGTTCATTTGGTAACGTTTCTCGTGCTATTCATACTAACCTATCCTCTGCCATTTTACTAATGTGTTCGTTCCACTCCCGTTTCCGTTTTGTCACCCATCCGTTTATGCCTTCTATATTGCATGCTCTTCCTATATTTTCGCTTCTCTTCCTATCCAACAGACATTTTCTGATATTCGTTGAAGTATTTTTATCTCTGTTGTTTCTAGTAGTCGTCTAGTTTTTGATCTGTCAGGTCTTGTTTCCGCTGTGTATGTTAATATAGGTCTAATTGCTGCTTTATAGATTCTCGTTTTTATGTCTTGCCTTTTGTGTTTGTTCTTCCAGATTGTGTTATTAAGAGATCTCTCCGCTTTACTTGATTTTAAGCTTTGTTGTCTTACTTTTTCTTCAACATCTTTGTAACTAGTTATATCTATTCCCAGATGTCTAAACCTTGCTTCTTGCTTTATCATGAATTTGGTTTTTTCTGTTGATAATATCATATTGTATTTCTTGGCTGTTGCATTGAAGATGTGTATTAATCTTGCGTCATCTGCATAACATAATATTTGGATTTCTTTGTTCCTCATTCTGTAATCATGACCTTTACGTACTGCTTGTATTAAATAATTGATGGATTCGACCGTTACTTGATGGAAATTCATTTTATGTAACAATAAAACACTGAAAACTTTGTTTTCAAACTTCCACAAAATTTATTTTAAATATTATCACTACAGCTGTTTCGGCTGATTGCCTTTCTCAAGTGATCTGTTTTGGCTTGGGTTTACAAATTTATAGTCTCTAATGAAATAAGTTGAGGAGGGGAGAACTGTTTGTCTCAAGTTGGTCATTCAGAATTATATCTGTGTTTTTTAATTTGTTTATTTCCATAGATTCTAACAAAGATAGCTTAAGGCCTTTATTTTGAATGTGAAGAATTTTGAATTTGTCATTAAAAGAATGATTATGATCTAGAAGGTGAAGTGCATATGTCGAATCTGTTTTTCTATTCTTGAAAGCCCTTTTATGTTCTGCTATTCGTTTATCAAAGTTTCTACCAGTTTGACCGATGTAAGTTTTTGGGCAGTCGCCACATTGAAGTTTGTACACACCACTATTTAAGTGTTTTTTATTTTGGCTCTTGTTATTTTTAATATATTTGCCTAGGTTGTTATTTGTTCGGAAAGCTGGTGTTATTCCTTTCTTTTTTATGTACTTGGCAATTTTTGTTGTTATTTTGCCTGTATATGTAATAGAGCAGAAGGTACTGGGTTTTTTCTCTAGTGGTGGAAATACTAATTTCAGGGCTTTCTTGTGTAGTTTTTGATTTAACATTTTATTAATTGTTTGTTCGTTGTATCCGTTGTTTACTGCTATTTGCTTAATTATATTTAATTCTGTCTCAAAGTTGTATTTTGACATCGGAATTTCTGTTAATCTATGTAACATACTATGATAAGCTGCCAGTTTATGTTGTGTTGGATGGGATGACGAATTGTGTATAGTCGTGTCAGTATGGGTAGGTTTATGAAATATGGAGAAGTCATGTTTGTTTTGAAGTCTGCTAATTTTTAAATCTAAAAAATTTATGGATTGATTTTGTTCTATTTCTATTGTAAATTCAATATGACTATGAAGTGAATTAATATATGATAAAAATTGGTCGAGTTGCCTGTTAGTTCCTGTGAAACATACCAGTACGTCGTCTACGTATCTCCACCAATATAAAAACTGTTTGAATACGGGATGTTTTGAAATATTTGTCTCTAGATGATCCATAAAAATATCTGATAGCAATGGGCTTAGAGGATTACCCATTATAAGTCCTGCGCTGTTATTTGTATAAATTTTATTATTGAATTCAAAGTAGTCCTGGTTTATGCAAACTTCAAGAAGATGTAAAATTTCAGATGTAATTATTGGATTTGTACTGTTTTGCTCTAAAAGGTTTTTTACTAGAATAAAAGTTTCTGTAGGAGGGATACTAGGAAAAAGATTTTTTACGTCAAATGAAATTAATCTGGAGTTGTTAGGTAATTGAAAATGTTGTATTTTATTAACCAGTTCTATTGTATTTTTTATGGTAAATTTAGGTGAAAATTTAGTGTGGTCTAAAATAATCTCTAACAGTTTTTTTGAAATTTTATATGACGGAGCTGTATAAAAAGAAACTACAGGTCTTATTGGGTGATCCGGTTTGTGTAATTTAATGAAAGAATATAATTTAGGAGGCTGTGGGTTCATGATACTGAGGTATTTCTGGTCTATTGGATTTAGTATTGACTTTGAATTTTCTAACGCTAGCTTAATTTGTTTTTGATATTTTTCTGTCGGATCTTTGTGTAAAGTTTCAATATTTTGATTATTTAAGAATTCTATTGTTTTGTTATTATATTCTATTTTATCTATAGCAATAGTAGTGTTACCTTTGTCTGCTTTTGTAAACACAATGTTGTTTTCTATTGATTTATTTTTAATTGAAATTGCTGTTTTATTCTCTTTGTAACAGGAATTCTTAGTTTCACTACACACATCTGTAATAGATTTGGCAATTATACTTTTTTCGATATTGTTAGCAGTTTTGTTTAACGCTACTTCACATTCTACACCTAAATATTCTAAAGTTCTCTCATTATTATGTTGGGGCAAGTTGTGTTTAAATCCTTTCTCTAAAAGTTGTATCTCGCTGTTACTAAATTTAGTATCTGTTAAATTTATAAATCTATTGAAAAAAGTATGGTTCGAAAAACTGTTTGTATAATGAATATTGGGTTTTTTACTATTGGAAATTAGATTATTTAGTTTTTTACACTGTGTATTGAATTTTTTATCTATTATATTATCTATATTAATTCTCACGTTAGAATCTAGGATGTCAAATTCTATATTATTTAATCTATAATTTAATTCTGAATGACATACCTTAAGATAAACAGCTATTATGTCCCGTTTCTTGTATTGGAATTTTCTGTCTTGTTGAAGCCATCTGGTCTGACCGTGATGAATCCCTTTTTGTGCAGCGGGGCTGTGGTTTTTGGTTTTTAACTGAATATATTTCGGGAACACTTTATTTTGTAAACACATATTTAAAAACCAGATGTTTTGTGTCGCCAGTCTACGTTTGAGATGTAATCTTGAAAACAATATGGTCAAAAGTCCTGTACTGACTTCTTTTAAATAATTGATGGATTCGACCGTTACTTGATGGAAATTCATTTTATGTAACAATAAAACACTGAAAACTTTGTTTTCAAACTTCCACAAAATTTATTTTAAATATTATCACTACAGCTGTTTCGGCTGATTGCCTTTCTCAAGTGATCTGTTTTGGCTTGGGTTTACAAATTTATAGTCTCTAATGAAATAAGTTGAGGAGGGGAGAACTGTTTGTCTCAAGTTGGTCATTCAGAATTATATCTGTGTTTTTTAATTTGTTTATTTCCATAGATTCTAACAAAGATAGCTTAAGGCCTTTATTTTGAATGTGAAGAATTTTGAATTTGTCATTAAAAGAATGATTATGATCTAGAAGGTGAAGTGCATATGTCGAATCTGTTTTTCTATTCTTCCCAGTACCTTCCAGTACCCAGTACCTTCTGCTCTATTACATATACAGGCAAAATAACAACAAAAATTGCCAAGTACATAAAAAAGAAAGGAATAACACCAGCTTTCCGAACAAATAACAACCTAGGCAAATATATTAAAAATAACAAGAGCCAAAATAAAAAACACTTAAATAGTGGTGTGTACAAACTTCAATGTGGCGACTGCCCAAAAACTTACATCGGTCAAACTGGTAGAAACTTTGATAAACGAATAGCAGAACATAAAAGGGCTTTCAAGAATAGAAAAACAGATTCGACATATGCACTTCACCTTCTAGATCATAATCATTCTTTTAATGACAAATTCAAAATTCTTCACATTCAAAATAAAGGCCTTAAGCTATCTTTGTTAGAATCTATGGAAATAAACAAATTAAAAAACACAGATATAATTCTGAATGACCAACTTGAGACAAACAGTTCTCCCCTCCTCAACTTATTTCATTAGAGACTATAAATTTGTAAACCCAAGCCAAAACAGATCACTTGAGAAAGGCAATCAGCCGAAACAGCTGTAGTGATAATATTTAAAATAAATTTTGTGGAAGTTTGAAAACAAAGTTTTCAGTGTTTTATTGTTACATAAAATGAATTTCCATCAAGTAACGGTCGAATCCATCAATTATTTAAAAGAAGTCAGTACAGGACTTTTGACCATATTGTTTTCAAGATTACATCTCAAACGTAGACTGGCGACACAAAACATCTGGTTTTTAAATATGTGTTTACAAAATAAAGTGTTCCCGAAATATATTCAGTTAAAAACCAAAAACCACAGCCCCGCTGCACAAAAAGGGATTCATCACGGTCAGACCAGATGGCTTCAACAAGACAGAAAATTCCAATACAAGAAACGGGACATAATAGCTGTTTATCTTAAGGTATGTCATTCAGAATTAAATTATAGATTAAATAATATAGAATTTGACATCCTAGATTCTAACGTGAGAATTAATATAGATAATATAATAGATAAAAAATTCAATACACAGTGTAAAAAACTAAATAATCTAATTTCCAATAGTAAAAAACCCAATATTCATTATACAAACAGTTTTTCGAACCATACTTTTTTCAATAGATTTATAAATTTAACAGATACTAAATTTAGTAACAGCGAGATACAACTTTTAGAGAAAGGATTTAAACACAACTTGCCCCAACATAATAATGAGAGAACTTTAGAATATTTAGGTGTAGAATGTGAAGTAGCGTTAAACAAAACTGCTAACAATATCGAAAAAAGTATAATTGCCAAATCTATTACAGATGTGTAAGAATTCCTGTTACAAAGAGAATAAAACAGCAATTTCAATTAAAAATAAATCAATAGAAAACAACATTGTGTTTACAAAAGCAGACAAAGGTAACACTACTATTGCTATAGATAAAATAGAATATAATAACAAAACAATAGAATTCTTAAATAATCAAAATATTGAAACTTTACACAAAGATCCGACAGAAAAATATCAAAAACAAATTAAGCTAGCGTTAGAAAATTCAAAGTCAATACTAAATCCAATAGACCAGAAATACCTCAGTATCATGAACCCACAGCCTCCTAAATTATATTCTTTCATTAAATTACACAAACCGGATCACCCAATAAGACCTGTAGTTTCTTTTTATACAGCTCCGTCATATAAAATTTCAAAAAAACTGTTAGAGATTATTTTAGACCACACTAAATTTTCACCTAAATTTACCATAAAAAATACAATAGAACTGGTTAATAAAATACAACATTTTCAATTACCTAACAACTCCAGATTAATTTCATTTGACGTAAAAAATCTTTTTCCTAGTATCCCTCCTACAGAAACTTTTATTCTAGTAAAAAACCTTTTAGAGCAAAACAGTACAAATCCAATAATTACATCTGAAATTTTACATCTTCTTGAAGTTTGCATAAACCAGGACTACTTTGAATTCAATAATAAAATTTATACAAATAACAGCGCAGGACTTATAATGGGTAATCCTCTAAGCCCATTGCTATCAGATATTTTTATGGATCATCTAGAGACAAATATTTCAAAACATCCCGTATTCAAACAGTTTTTATATTGGTGGAGATACGTAGACGACGTACTGGTATGTTTCACAGGAACTAACAGGCAACTCGACCAATTTTTATCATATATTAATTCACTTCATAGTCATATTGAATTTACAATAGAAATAGAACAAAATCAATCCATAAATTTTTTAGATTTAAAAATTAGCAGACTTCAAAACAAACATGACTTCTCCATATTTCATAAACCTACCCATACTGACACGACTATACACAATTCGTCATCCCATCCAACACAACATAAACTGGCAGCTTATCATAGTATGTTACATAGATTAACAGAAATTCCGATGTCAAAATACAACTTTGAGACAGAATTAAATATAATTAAGCAAATAGCAGTAAACAACGGATACAACGAACAAACAATTAATAAAATGTTAAATCAAAAACTACACAAGAAAGCCCTGAAATTAGTATTTCCACCACTAGAGAAAAAACCCAGTACCTTCTGCTCTATTACATATACAGGCAAAATAACAACAAAAATTGCCAAGTACATAAAAAAGAAAGGAATAACACCAGCTTTCCGAACAAATAACAACCTAGGCAAATATATTAAAAATAACAAGAGCCAAAATAAAAAACACTTAAATAGTGGTGTGTACAAACTTCAATGTGGCGACTGCCCAAAAACTTACATCGGTCAAACTGGTAGAAACTTTGATAAACGAATAGCAGAACATAAAAGGGCTTTCAAGAATAGAAAAACAGATTCGACATATGCACTTCACCTTCTAGATCATAATCATTCTTTTAATGACAAATTCAAAATTCTTCACATTCAAAATAAAGGCCTTAAGCTATCTTTGTTAGAATCTATGGAAATAAACAAATTAAAAAACACAGATATAATTCTGAATGACCAACTTGAGACAAACAGTTCTCCCCTCCTCAACTTATTTCATTAGAGACTATAAATTTGTAAACCCAAGCCAAAACAGATCACTTGAGAAAGGCAATCAGCCGAAACAGCTGTAGTGATAATATTTAAAATAAATTTTGTGGAAGTTTGAAAACAAAGTTTTCAGTGTTTTATTGTTACTGCTTGTATTATTTATCCATTATTATATTAAAGAAAAGTGGGCCTAACAAGTCACCCTGTCTGACTCCGCTTTGGTATACACTGTGTTAGTTTCCATCTTTAATTTAACGTAAACATTAATGTTAACCTGTAAAATAAGACTCTTTGTACATCCCAGGAATCATTGCTTGTTTAGTTTACATTGGACCAACAAAACGGAATCCAAAAATTCGTTTCACTGAACACAAGAGGGACTGAAACCTTGATTATTGTTTTATATTAACTATCTCTTGAAAAACACTATTCTACACTTTTTTGAGGTCATTGAATACCACATCAGCGCTTGTTTCTTTATTTTTTTTTTTTTTTCGTCAGCTGCCTTACCATGAATATTGCATCTGTTGTTGAATCTGCATTGCTTAATGAAACCAAACTGATCGAGTATTTCTGTTTCTTTCTATTAATTACTCTCTCCCATATTTTCATAATGTGACTATTCCTCCGCAAAAGCTTCAGGCTCTGACAATATACCAGCCGAATTTCTTAAGTACGGAGGAGAAACTTTACATAGACAATTACACAAACTAATAACACTTATATGGAACGAAGAGAAAATACCAACAAAACGGCACAAAAGTGTAATAATTCCTATCCATAAAAAGGGAGACAAAACCAAGTGCTCTAACTATAGAGGCATCTCCCTACTTAATACGGCGTACAAAATCTTATCGAACATCCTATTAAGTAGACTAACACCTTTTGTAGAAAATTTCATAGGGGAATACCAAGCCGGATTCAGAAAAAATAGATCGACCATAGATCAGATTTTTACTCTCAGGCAGCTGCTTGAAAAAGGATGGGAATTCAATAGAACCATTCATAATCTCTTCATAGATTTCCGACAATCATACGACAGCATTAAAAGGGATCAGATGTGGAATGCAATGGCAGAAGTTTCAGTTCCAAAAAAAACTTATCCAGTTCGTTAAAGTTTGTGTAAATGGCTGTAGATCTAGAGTGCGGATAGGTAACAAGCTCTCAATGTCGTTTGAAATAAACAGTGGACTGAAACAAGGAGACGCGCTGTCACCTCTTCTTTTTAATATAATCCTGGAAAAAGTAGTAAGAACCGCACAAATTAGAACAGAACTACTGAGAGAAAATGGACCAAAATTACTACTAGCATACGCGGATGACATTGACATTGTAGGAAATACCGTCACCAATGTAAAAGAAACCTTCAATAAATTAGAGAGAGAGGCAAAAAATACCGGTCTAAGGGTCAATGAAGAGAAAACCAAATATATGTGCATTAACAGACAAAAGAGACGAGATAGAATAGGACAAAATGTAACAATAGACCCCTATAACTTTGAAAGAGTGGAGAGTTTTAAATATCTCGGAGCGACTATCACCACAGATAACGATATCACGGAAGAGATAAAAGGAAGAATTCAGGCAGCAAACAGATGTATGTATAGCCTCCACAACACTATTAAATCCAAGAGCCTAACACGAACACCAAAAATCAGGATATATAAAACAGTAATTAGACCGGTGCTCATGTATGGGTGTGAGACGTGGACGCTGACAAAAGCAATGGAAAGTAAACTCAGATGCTTTGAGAGAAAAATCCTCAGAAAGATCTTCGGTCCCTATCACGATCCGAATACTAATCAATATCGAATGAGAACAAATGCAGAGGTCAAACAAATGTATAGTGCTAGCGACGTAGTCCAAGAGATTAAACCCCAACGTCTAAGATGGGCTGGCCATGTTCATAGGCTCCCTAATAACCGCCTTACCAAGTTAATCTGGGAAGAAGTCCCGACAGGGAGAAGGCCCTTAGGACGTCCACGAATGCGATGGAGAGATAATATATGGTCAGATTTGAGAACAATGGGGCTACCCACTGACTTAAACATCATGGACGACCGTTAGAGATGGAAGCAGGTTGTGCAGTCAGCCAAGACCCACCCCGGGTTGTAGTGCTACCAGGAGAAGAAGACTATTCCTCTTCTTCCCAACCACATATACTTCGTTTTCGACTTACTAAAATTAAATCCTCTTTCAATAGCCCTTCCAACCCTCGAACATTTCTAACATTTCTTTGCTTTCCTTTACTAACACGATATCATCTGCAAATAGCATTGACAAAGGAGCTCCCTCCCTTACTTCTCTAACAGTACATCCATATCAAGATTAAACGGGTAGGGACTCACTAAGAGCAATGATGAAAACCAATCATCATCATCATCACCCAGCTCCTTGCGTCCACCCCTGGACATAGGGAGCCTCCCTCATTTTTGTCCATTGTGCTCCATATTGAGCACTTTTCAACAAATTTCTTGACATTTGCTTGAGATCGTTAGTCCAGCGAGTAGAAGGTCTTCGTTTAGGTACTTCTTTTGTCTAATCTCTTCCTCTACTCAAGAAATCTTTTCTTTCACCTTTCGTCACTAGTTTGGCGACGTGTCCGTCTCAGTTTCATTTCAGTGTGGCAATTCGGAAAATAACATCGGTAACTCATGTTCTTCGTCTTAAGTCTTCATTTCTAACTCGTTCACGAAGCAATTTACTCAGCATTGACCTTTCCATTTTCCTCTGAGCTATTTGCAGCGTTTTAGAAGTTGTAGCTTCATTAGCTAACATTAATAGCTAACATTGGTAAAATGTTTTATGTTTTAAAGAAATCAGTATATCGCTTTTAAAGATGTCTTTGATTTTTCCATAGGCTGCCCATGCTAGGTTTATTCTTCTTCGTAGTTCGCATGTTTGGTTGTCTGTTGTGATCTTTATGTCGTGTTCAAGGTAAATGTATTTTTCCACCAGTTCTACGTCTATGTCTCCAATATTGATAGTTTTGTTACTAGGTACTAGGTATATATATATATATATATATATATATATATATATATATATATATATATATATATATATATATATATGTATATATATATATATATATATGTATATATATATATATATATATATATATATATATATATATATATATATATATATATATATATATATATATATATATATATATATATATATATATATATCGGTTTTAGAACGTCTTTCGACGTTGTCCGATGCCTAACTTCCACGTCCTTCTATCATCCCATTGGCCGTCTCTAATATCTCTTGTACTCATTGCTTTAGTTACCCCTTCTTTCCATGTCTTTTTGGGTCTTCCTCGTTTTTTGCGGTTTGGTGGTACCCACTGCATAATCTTCTTGGGTAGTCTTGTGTCTTCCATTCTTTGAACATGACCATACCAAATCAACTGTTTCCTCTCAATGTCTGTTGTTAAGTAACCATCTATTCCAATTCTTCGTCTTACTTCCTCATTTCTAACTCTTTCCCTGCGGGATATACCTAATGATCTTCTAAACACATCCATTTCTACAGCTTCTAATTTTTTTCTGTTGTTCTCGGTTATTCTCCAAGTTTCTGCTCCATAAAGTAGACTGCTTTTAATTAGTGACTCATAGCTGTTATATTTTCGCTTTATTCCTATTTCAGAGCTCCAAAGTATTCCATTTAGGCAGCCAATTGTTCTTCTAGCTTGTGTAACCCTTTTCTTTATTTCATCATCGTCTTTTCCCGTTCTATCGAAGATTACTCCCAGGTACGTATATTCACTACAGGATGATTTCTTCATTATTCTCTAGTTCGATATTGGATAACTCAGCTCCTATGGGTAGGTATTTAGTTTTTTCTACATTTATTTCCAGTCCCCACTGTTCATATTCCTCCTTTAGTTTTCTTGCCATATACTCTAAATCGTCTTTATCATTGGCTATGATGACTTGGTCATCAGCAAATTGTAAGGTATATAAACAAACATCTCCTAGGTCTATACCCATACCGTGACATTTACGTTTCCACTGGTTTAGTGCTTTTGCAATATATATCTTAAACAACGTTGGTGAAATACAGCAGCCCTGGCGCAGACCCTTGTTAACGATGAACTTCTTAGATAGTGTGTTGCCAATTTTTACTTGTGATGTAGAATTTTCATATAGATTTTTTAAGGCTTTGATTAAAGTGTAGCTAATGTTAGTTTCTTGTAGTGATTTCCACAATTTAGTTACAGGCACGCTGTCGTATGCTTTACGGAGATCAACAAACATGAGATGGGTCTCTTGATTGGTTGCTAATTTTTTTTCAATTAATTGTTTTAGGCAGAAGACATTATCTGTGCAAGTTCTTCCAGCTCGGAAACCAGCCTGTTCTTCTTCTTCTTGTTCCCTATACTCCATCTCAATGAGATTTCTAAGAATGCGTCCGTACACCCGGCTTAGTGTACTAGTTACCGATATTCCTCTGTAATTTGAGCAATCCAACTTATCTCCTTTTTTATGGATGGAAGAAATATAAGCTACTTTCCATTAAACTGGGTGGTGTGACACCGTTTATATATTTGTTCATACACCAAGTAAGTGCTAGAAATAGTTTATCTGTGCCACATTTTATTAATTCTGCTGGAATATTTTCTGGGCCTGGAGCTCTACCATTTTTTAGTTCAGTTACAGCTTTCTTCAGCATATCAACACCCACTACTATCTCTTCGCCGTCAACTGAAACTTCCGTTGGTGATTGTGCAGTATATTCTTCTCTACTTTCTGTTAGCAAACTCTCGTAGTGTTCTTTCCATTTTTCTGTTGGTATTAACTGGATAGAAGTAGTATTTCTTTCTATGTTCTTTATTTTGTTTAAAAGTTTCCATGTCTCTGAACACTTTCTTCCGCCCATGTAAGTGTTGATCTCTTGGCATGTCCTATCCAACATTTCGTTTTTTGCTGTTATTACTGCTCTTCTTGTTGTTCTTCGTAAGTCCAAATAGGTACTAGGTTTGTCATGAATTTTATTTTGGAGATGTTTTTTTGATTGCGTCAGTAACTATAAAATCTTCGCCTGGATATTCTCAGCTTTTTTAGGACTAGTGTTGTTTCGTCTATTGTGATTTCCGCTAGTAGTTCTGATCCTTGGTTGACAATACCCTTTTTCCTTGTTCATATTTCTGGTACTTGATCTTATCTACTATTTGCTTTGTGTTGGCTTATGTACAGCAATTTGTAAAAGTCTTTAACTATTTTAAGGGTTTCTTCTCTGTTGGTTGTAAGATAACCATTTCTATCTTGTTGTAAGAAAACCAATTGTTACTGGAAAACTTTCGGTCAATCTGATACGCAAGGCCTTACTTTGATGTACGCTCCCTCATACATATCCTTCACAAGCCTTACGCACTTCTTAGGAACCCATTTCTCTCTCATATATCTCTATAGCTCTTGTCTAGGAACTGTATCGTACGCCTTCTTCAGAACTATATCAAATGTAGAGCTCTCTTTTCTTCTTGTCGTATTTATTTATTAACTGTCTTAAAGCAAACAAGGCTATCCGTTGTCCTCCTACCTGATATTAATTCAAATTGAGATGTCTCTCTTCTTAATCTTCGCTCTACAGTTCTCTCCCAAATTTTCATTGCCTGCGATAATAACTTAAACACTTTTCCTTTTATTTTATTTTTTTTTTCTTGACGTTTGACTATGACCTTTATTCTTACAATCCTTAAAAAGAGACTTGGCGATGGCCAAATGGAGTTAAAAAAAATAAAAAAGAAGAGAAAATGTCAGGATGAAATAATTGCATACGACAACCAATGAACCCGTAAACCAATGTATCAATTTTAAAAATTTTCATTGAGTGCATTTTCATTTTTTTACTTAAATAATAAACTTTTAATTTTTAGGACTCGTATTTTAAGAAACAAGTTCAAACGAAGAACTTTCAAATCCCGTCGAGAAAAACTTAAGAAGCCTACAGTAGAACCAAATTTATTAGATGAACCTCTGTCATGTAGTCACTGCTTCAAAATATTTTTTAACAATGTCGATTTTGCCCTACATTCCATAGAACACAGCGACGATCACCACTATTCTTGCCATTTATGTTCTTTAAAACTTAAGTCGGTTTATAGGTTTGAAAAACACGTTAGAAGCCACGATGGGACCAATTTGTACAAATGTGAAATATGTGGAAAAGCTTTTAAGATAGGCACTCATGCTTTGGAGCATGTATATTTCCATAACGGTGAAAGACCTTTTCCTTGTGATATTTGCGGAAAACGTTTTATGTACAGTCGGTTATTGAGTTCCCACAGGAGACTATCACATTATTCTGCGCTTACAGGAAAGCCTTTGGTAAAGTTTGACTGTAAGATCTGTGGAAAGCACTATGAATCAAATTCGGGCCTAAAACGACATTTGTACAGCAAACATAATGATAAGGGTATCGACAGATCTGTAATGTGCGAGTTTTGTGGCAAGAAAATTAAAAACAAGGATAAGCTAAAATTCCATTTAAGAATCCATACTGGTGATAAACCCTTTTCGTGTCTTGTTTGCCTTAAAAAGTTTTCTAAAAAGGACTTCTTGCAAGCTCACATGCCTGTACATACGGGGGAAAAGCCATTTTCTTGTGATCAGTGTGGAAAAGCCTTTGCCCATCGGGCTCCATTGTGGTACCACAGAAAAACCCACACTGGCGAAAAGCCCAATGTTTGTAACATTTGTGGTAAAGGCTTTATTTCGAAACCTGCAATGGCAAATCATGTAAAAAGTTGTGCTAAGACGAGCAGTGTGATAAATGTACCCATGGAAGTAGTTCCTTAACAGCCTCAGTCAAAGGTGCATTTTTGTTTGATCAAGCAAACCATGTGATCGTTAAAAACAATCATTATTGTTTTTCAAACCAGTAACTGATGGAACTGGAAGAGATACTCGAAAAATGATACGAGTAGATCCTCATTAAAATTGATTAGAAGAAACATGTTTTTCTAAGTTATGTCGATGTTTAGATGAAATGGAAGAAATCTTGTGTATTTTTACACAGGATTCAACTATATGTATACTTATTTTCTAGTATTTGTACTTTTATAATACAAAAGTGGCTATTAAGTAACGAGACCAACTTTGCAAAGTATTTTCATACATTATCTTCTTATTCTTCTTCTTCTTCAGATGCAAATCCACTAATGGATGTTAGCGACCACATTTTCCATTAATTCTCTATTTCTTGCAATATGTATCAGAGATTGTATGTCGTTAATCCCTGTCCATTGCCTTATGTTTCGGAGCCAGGACATTTTCTTGCGTCCCATTCCTCTCTTGCCTTCAATTTTACCCTCGATTATAAGTTGGAGGAACTGGTATTTTTCATTTCGCATGATGTGACCTAGATTCGCCGTTTTCCTTTTCTTGATGGTTTCGAAAAGTTGGCGTTCTTGGTTTATTCTTTTAAGGACATCTATATTTGTGATTTTCGCTGTCCATGGTATTTTTAGGATACGGCGATAAAGCCACATTTCGAAAGCTTCCAATCTGTTTATATCATATTCTTATTAGGCGGAGGAATTAGACAAGGCGACAGTTTAAGCCCCTTCTTGTTTAATCTTCTCATGGGCAAAATTATCAACAAAGTAACATCTTTTAATCTCGGATATAGAATGGGCAACAAAAGAATTGATATGGTGTGTTACGCAGACGATGCAGCAATTATTGACGAATCAGAAGATGATCTCCAAAGACAGCTCTTTCAGTTCTTTCAAACAAGCCCACTACTAAATATGAACATCTCTACCAATAAAACTAAATGTATGACAATAGCAAAAGATCCGCTCAGATGTAAGTTAGTGGTTGAGGACAACCCCTTAGAACAGGTGATGCAATTCAGATATCTGGGCATAGATATATCAAGCACCCACGACTCAGTAAAGGACCTGAGGAGTCAGATCAACAAAGCATCTGCACTGTCAGGATGTCTGCGGGAGATAGTCTGGTCAAATCCGTATATGTCCACAGATAGTAAAATTAGAATCTATAAGACTTGCATACGACCGATCATGACATATGGCATAGAAGTGCGCGAAGATACCAACAAAACGAAACAGATGCTAAGGGTTGCCGAAATGAAAACCCTAAGAACAATAATGGGGAAAACAAGAAGAGACAGAGTGAGAAATACAAACATTAGAGAGCAGTGCAAAATTCAAGATATTGTAAGATGGTGAAGGCAGCGCAAGAGGATGTGGTACAACCATGTAAGACGAATGGATGAGAATAGACTCTCAAAAATTGCCCTAGAAAACAATCCGCCCGGTTCAAGACCCCCGGAAGACCACCTAAAAGATGGAGGGATAGTTGGCAATCTACCTCCCAAGAAATTAACCAGAGGCAGCTTCAGAATTAAACAGATCGAAAGATCTACAAAAAGTAGAAGAAGAAGAAGAAGAAGAGGATCTTCTTAGTATCGATTTCAACATAAGCTCCTTCTCGATTCCTACAATGCTCCATGAAAATCTTTCATTATTCGAGAGTTTTGGAAGTCTTCATCTTATCCCTTTGTCACGTGTTCTAGTTTCACTTTTACAGCTTTAATAAGCTTTAATTATTCTTTTGAACGCAAATTTGACCTTAGAAATCAGCCAAAAGTCGTACGGTACAATATTCAATAAACAAAACTAATATTTTATTATTATATTAGATGCTGTATTTGCCTATAGCCTAGAAGACTGCGAAATGATCTGATCTTGAATCAATTACTTAAACATTCATTTTTACGGAACTCAGCAAGAACGTGAAGTTAGTGAGGTGGATTAATAGTTGACCTTAAGGAACCTAGTGAATATACACAATTTCATGAATATGGAGAAAACCAATTACAATTGATTTGAATTTGTTTTTTAGCTGTCAGTGAAGTTAGCTCCTCCACAGCTTGGAGATGGACTTCCTTTCAGAATCATAAATGGTATGGATCTGTGTATTAGAAGAAAGTTCGAGAAGTTGCTTACTTGCATTCAGAATATATCAAGAGCGATATACTGAACGTAGGAAGCCAAACGCAAGAGCTTTTGAAAAATTAATGGATTGTTTTATTTGCACTGGTTCGGTTGTATATGAAAAAAATGAGACAACCAAAATTGTTGCGCTGAGACTGAGGTTTGTTGAATGTTACGTCTGGTCCCAACTATTGTACGGGGTAGAAAGATGGACTTTAAAAGCTCAAATAATTAAGAAGCTTGAAGCCTTTGAACTTTGGATATATCAGAGAATGTTGAGAATTCCATGGACTGTCAGGGTAACCAATGAGGAGGTGCTGAGAAGGATGGGTCGACACAAAAAATTGTTGAGAACAATAAAAGTACGCAAGACTGCATACCTTGGACACATACTGAGGAATGATGAATATAGTCTTCTGCAGGTCATTATGTAGGGTAGAGTCGATGGCAAAAAGATAATAGGTAGAAAGAGAAAGTCATGGCTGCGAAATATTCGAGACTGGACAAACATGACTGTAGATGAATTATTCCACTTTGCAAAAAAACAGAGAAACTTTTAGAAATGTGGTCGTTAATGTGGTGTGTTAATGGAGATGTCATAGGAAGAAAAAGTATAGGGAATGCTATAAAAATGAAAGAGTAAAATAAATACAATATTTCTAAAAAATAAAATACAAGGTGATCTATTTAAAAATATTGATAAAAGTATAATTTCGTTTTTTAGTTCACTTTGTATACAAATTTTAGTCAATGTTCTCAATTAAATTTAATTTAAAAACTACAATATATTGTTTACCTTATAGACTATGCGGGATCTGTAGAAATTCAGACCATAATGGACATTTTCCATAGGAAGCTATTTTTTTGCTGAAATCCCTTCAGGATGTGCCCAATATCGATAATCACGATATGCGCCAGTCGCATGAAAATTTCTCATTTTTTTGCTCCTATTTTCGTTTATAATTCGGAAAATATTGATCCTAGAGAAAAAATTATAAATAGTTAAAAGTTTCGTTATTCAATTTTACACAATATTTCGTTAGCTAGAAATTGAAAATTTAATGTTTATTGTTGAAAAAATAACAATAATTGGAAAAAAAAGTACAAAAAAATGAAGTTAATCCTTTAAATGTTTTCGACTTTCTAAACTTGACTTACAAGCTCCATATTCAGCCTAGAAAAACTTTTTAATATGTTTAAAACGTGTGCTAAATTTTGTTCATTTGTTTTGTTTTGTTTGTTTGTAAGATCAATCGGATAGGTTTTGCATAATAATTTAGCATTCCAGCCTACTGGAAAAAAATCGCAAATTTTCAAATTTATGGTAGGCCCTAAATAAGGCCCTCAGATAGTTGCAAATTTTTTTACATATACAGGAAGGCTTAAACTTTCAAACGCTTTTTGTAAAATTCAAATCGGTTCACTAGGAGAGCCTAGAAATTTTTTTAAAGTTTTAAACATTTTTTAGGCTTATAAACAAATTGAATAACTTTACGAGCTTTAAACATATCAATTTCAAAATTTATGCACTTAAAAAACATTAAAAGACGCTTTAAAAAAAAGATACATTCGGCTTACTGGTTGCCGAGATATTGAAGGTCAAAGTTGGCATACATTTGCCGTGTAACCATAAGTGATAGAGGGCTCGTTTGTAAACAAATACCCTCGTCTTGTCAAGTACTTTTTATATGAAAAGTTTTACGTAATTCGCTTCATGACAACATCCATAAAGAAGACAAATAAAAAACCGTTTTCGCTTAAAATGTCGCTCGGAATACATGAGAGGTGGTGGTGGGGGACATTCAGTCGAAATGTGAATGGCGAGTTCAAAATCATAGTGCGCGCTAAAAATTACATTATCTCGGCTTCTTGTTAACCAATTGTGCTCTTTTTTTTTGAATCGATGTCTCGGACGAAAAGGATTTCAAATATCATATTTTCAAATGCCATTTTTAATTGCAAATTGGGAAAATTGCAATAAACAATTGTATGTTAAACAAGTAATTGCATTTTTTTAATGCATTTTTTTTAGCTTGCAATTTATACATTGAAATAATTTTTACTTTTAGTAAACAAATATGTATTTATAAAAAATAATTTAAATTGTTAAAACAAAGGCAAACGAGAAAAAAAATTTTCTCTATCACTTATGGTTTCACGGCAAATGTATGTCAACTTTGACCTTCAATATCTCGGCAACCAGTAAGCCGAATGTATCTTTTTTTTAATGAAGCGTCTTTTAATGTTCTTTAAGTGTATAAATTTTGAAATTAACATGTTTAAAGCTCGTAAAGTTAGTCAATTTGTTTATAAGCCTAAAAAATGTTTAAAACTTAAAAAAAATTTCTAGGCTCTCCTAGTGAACCGATTTGAATTTTACAAAAAGTGTTTGAAAGTTTGAGCCTTCCTTTCTATGTAAAAAAATTTGCAACTATCTGAGTGCCTTATTTAGGGCCTACTATAAATTTGAAAATTTGCGATTTTTTTTCAATAGGCTGGATTGCAAAATTATTATGCAAAACCTATCCGACCGATCTTAATAAAATTTAGCTCACGTTTTAAACATATTAAAAAGTTTTTCTACGCGGGATGTGGAGCTTGTAAGTCAAGTTTAGAAAGTCGAAAACATTTAAAGGATTAACTTCATTTTTTTGTACTTTTTTTCCAATTATTGCTATTTTTTCAACACTAAACATTAAATTTTCAATTTATAGTTAACGAAATATTGTGTAAAATTGAATAAGGAAACTTTTAACTTCTTATAATTTTTTCTCTCGGATCAATATTTTACGAATTATAAACGGAAATAGAAGCAAAAAAATGAGAAATTTTGAATTGTTTTCAGATTTTGTTAAATAAAAAATTTAGCACAGTGTTTGCGACTGGCGCATATCGTGATTATCGATATTGGGCACATCCTGAAGGGATTCCACCAAAAAATAGCTTCCTATGAAAAATGTCCAATCCAAAACAGATCCCGCCTAGACTATTTTTATATAAAATAAATAATTGTTTATGCATTACTTCTCTATATACATGGTGTTGATTTCATAGAGATTTCGAAATAAAATGGTCATAACTTGTTAAATAATCTGTGCAGTAATGCAAAGCCCAATATTATAAGAACAAGAATTATGAGAGGAATATAAATATGAAAAAATATATAGGGTGTCCCATTTAAAAAATTGTATGTTTGCTATACCACGTAGTTATTAATCACCCTGTAGAATTTCACATATTTTCCAAGTATAAAAAATATCATTGCCAACATTTTTTCTAAATAAGTCTTGGATATTCTATACCACAATGCAATTATCGACCGATGACATACTTACCCTGTATATTTGCTAGTTTTTTGCCGTTAAAAGGTGAACATTTTAGTCGTCATTTTGGACACACTTTTTGCCTATGAGAAATTTGGCTTATGCGTTTTCTGCCAATTTCTACAGTTTTTTGCAATCGCATTAGTACCTAATCGACGAGCAGATCGAACCAGATTTTATTTTTTAACCACTCAACAGCACTTTAGAAAATAATGACAGCTAAAAAGAGATTAAAATTATCATTAAAGACGATATTGTACTAAAAACATTTCAAGATTTCAATAAGAGAAACATTTCACTATAGACTGATTATAAGAATTTTTGCGCTGCTTTTTTTATATGTAAGGAAACAAAATATATACCATGTATATTTTATTTTAAATAAAAATGTTTTTTTACCCTTGATAACCATTATTTACCCATTTACCCTTTGTTGTTGCAATTATCGTTGTAGGAACTGACGGAATGCATTTTTGTTGTATCAGCCATATTAAAAAAATTGTAGTTTCGCCTACACTTCGCGAAGATTGAACTCTGGCTTCTTAGCAGAGCCACCGTTTTATTTATGGTACGAGTCCTTGCCTCACTCCCTTGCACAATCGGTAAAGGGTTTAAGTCAAGAAAAGGCGTGGTAAATGGGCGAATTGTCGATTTTCAACCAAAGTATCAAGAAATTAAAAACACTAAAAAAACGAGAGATAAGGGTAAAATATATTATTTGGGCTTAAAGTTAATGATGTTTCCACACATATGTTTAAGGGTATATTCTGATTTATCATCTTGTCAAAAACCTTTAGAAGTTACCAATTTTGAAAATAAGTAATAAAATATGTAACTAACTAAGGTCATAAGATAAAAGTATTAAGAATAACAAAAAATATTTAAGTAAGCAATAAATACTTTTCCAAATACAAAGTGAGTTCTGTGGAAATGCCTTACTGTACAATTTTTTACACTTATATAAAAATTTGTTCTTATTAGAACTAAATTGTGATATTTGATTTTAAATAAAAATTGGGTGCTAAATAAGATGGAGGTTATGTTTTTATAGTTAGAGCCATAGACATACAATACAAATAGACTGAACGCTGCTGCAGTACAGTTCCGTTCCCACAGTCCTTGCATCTCTTTTCTATCGATCAGACGATTTTTATCGATTTACCAGACGGTTTTATCGATCACGTGAGCTAAATGATCAATGGGAAGGTCACGTGGTCGATAAACCTGGCCCATTAGAACGAGATGCATTCATTGCTTAGCGTCAGTTTTGTCTGTCGCACTGGGGGAACATGACTGTATTGCAGCGCGACCAAACAGAAAATCGGTGTGTTACCACTCTATCCATCGTGCTATCGAAGTGGTATTTCAGAGGTAAGTAAATAGTTTAGTTGAAATAATTGCACAAATACAATGACATGGTGTATACAATAAAGTAAATGCTTTTTGGGTCATTATTTGGAAATATCACTTTTATAAGATTAGCTGAAGATCGATGAGAATGGTTTGTTATTTTATGCTTTTTCTCTCTATTCCAATTTTTTCAGCTGACATTTTTGCCCTCTAGATACGGTGTTGATTCCAAGTGGACAGTTTTTGAACCAAGATCCATACTTCCAGTTGGGGTGAACGGTTAGAAAGGGACTGTCTGGTGAAATCTTTGGTCTCCTTTTTTCCATTTATTTCAAAAGTAATCTAACTGGGCATCAATTTCCGTTTGATGAATTTCTTTCCGACCATTTGCTGCTTTGCAGGACTCTGTGAATATTCAAAGTTTACAAAATGTTCAAAGCAATACAAGAGCTAGGAATACCAAATCAGTTGGAAATTTAACAAAACTAACTCTTTTAAAGTTGAATATAGAGTACAAATTCAGGGGGAACTGTTTGAACCTTTTAAAATAAATAACGAGCTGCGCCAGGAAAACTTTCTCTCCTGTATACTGTTCAATCTGGCTCTGGAAAAAGTAATACGTATATCACAAATCATAACCACTGTTTCAATATATAATATATCTTTAAGGTTCTTGAATTCTTAAGTGAAGCACAGAGCTTCAGTGAAAATGCGCCATCGGGTTCTATTTTGCGCTAAGGCCTTCACCTCATTCCAAGACTTTCCTTGGCCTCTTATCTCGTCCTTGATAGATCTTCTCCAAGTTTGTACTGGGCGACCTCTTTTTCTTTTCCTTTGGGGGTTTCACTCTAGGGCAGTCTTTGCGATACTGGAACTATTTTTTTGAAGTGTGTGACCGATCCAACCCCACTTTCTGGACTTAATTTCATTTTGTACCCCCTTTTGTTTGGTCAGGTGTAGCAGATCTTCGTTTCTGATGGTGTTAGGCCAGAATATACGAACAATTCTTCGAATACATTTGTTAACAAAGACCTGCAGTTTGTCCGTGAGGGTGTTTGTCACTTTCCAGGTTTCACATCCGTAGAGTAGAACAGACATGACATTTGATCAGAATATTCGGATCTTTGTCCTTGTAGTATACTCGCCAGATCTCCAAACAGGGTTGAGCGTGCTGAAAGCTTGTTAGGCTTTTCGTATCCTCATACGAATATCGTCTTCTGTACCTCCGTTTGCTGTTATGATACTTTTAAGATACGTAAAGTTTTCCACAATTAATATATAATAAATCAGTGCAAATGCTGGCCTATGCTGATGATATTAATATTGTTGGGAGAACGGAAAACGCTGTATGAGAGGCGTATGTAAGATTAAAAGAATCAGCTACAAAAATAGATTTATTAATAAATACCAACAAAACGAAGTATATGAAAATAAGCACGCAACCACAAATCCTACGACCACTTGTTATAGAAAACGACGTCATCGAAGCAGTGAACGAATTTGTATACCTGGGAGCACTCCTTAACATTGAAGTGCTCCTGGAGCAGTGAGTGACAATGAAGTGTGGAGAAGGCGATACTAAGATATTAAGATATTAAGATAAGATGTCTGAGGTGGATAGGGCATGTAATGTGGATGGAACAAATTGATGAAATGAGAAAAACGCTCCTTGATAGACCCATTGGTCAAAGAAGAAGAGGAGGGCCCAGAACAAGGTTCCTTGATAACATTAATGAAAACATGAGAAATATGGGAATACGCCTTGGCGGAGAAAGGCGATGGATTGGGACGACTGTAGAGTAATTCTTGAGGAGGCTTAGACCCACGCTGGGTTGTAAAGCCAGAATGATGATGATGATTTGCTGCTTGTCAAACTTTTCGAACCGCTCTCATTTGTTTTGGAATAAATTCTGTTGTATTTAATTCGGCCCGTAAATTCTCCCATAACATCAAATTCCTTCTGGAAAACGTAAATCTTGGAGTTTACGAACTCATTGCCTCCCCAAGCAAGTTCAAATGAGCAAAGGTGAAATTTCTTTTTGTGCTCCATCGGGGGTTTCTTCGTCGTAGCTTTGGATGATTTTCAATAGTTCTTCGATGGATAATGCTTTTAAACTGAGTTTTCTTTTTTCTTGAACATTTTGAAGCTGCCTCCGCTTGGTATCTCTGACCAATCTTGCACTTCTTCTTCTTCTTAGGGTACCTGTCCGTTCCGAACGTTAGCGATCGTTCTGGCTATGATGATTTTGTTGGTTGCTATACGAAATAGCTGTGTTGAGGTCTTTCTATACCATGCTCTCAGGTTAGCAAGCCAGGATATTCTTCCTTGTCCTGGGGCTCTTTTTCCTATTTCCTTTTTTGCACATTTGAACAAAATATCTGTGAAAGGGTCGATTTTTTAAGTTTTTAAGCCGTACTCCGTAAAATATTTTTCTTGTACCATTTTTGCTGTAGTATTCCACATTGACATTACAAACGACTGTTTATAGTCTTCCCCATTGCCTTTTTTCATGTTAAATGCATAATCCTCGTGGCAATGCTATGACGTTTTATCAGTTAAAAATAGTCTTGTGAAATAGTCATAACTATTTATATGTTATTTTATATTTTAAAGTTTAAAATTTGCCACTAATATGTATGTCCAAATTTATAACCTCATTTTTTTAGGAAACTCCGAAAAACTCGGCAAAAATCACAAAAGTTCGACAATAAATTGGATTCCAACAAAACAAGTCGCAAGAGATCATCAGTCCTACCAGTGAAGCTCGAAATACCTTTATCCTGCTCAGATTGCGAACTCAAGTTCCACACTAACATAGATTACGCTCTACATTCCATAACACACAGTACCAGTAATAAATACTCATGCCATTTCTGTGAATACACCAATACTTCAAAGTACAGAACAGAGGCCCATGTCCGAGAGCACGAAGGTTCGTCCAAGTACCGATGTGATATTTGTTTGAAGCCGTTTAATATTAGTACCCACGCGATAGAGCACAAATACTTTCATACTGGAGAGAAGCCGTTTCAGTGTGAGATATGCGGGAATAATTTTATGTTTTCCAGGATTTTGACCAAGCACAGAAGGTCAGCGCACTATGAGATTTTGTTTGGAAAGCCTTTAGCCAAGTACGATTGCAAGGTAAGCTGGTTTTACATTGTTTTAAAGTACGTTAGACAGTATACTATGATTCTAGCTTTCCCATTGCCGTTTTCTGCAAATTGCGGAAAAGTTTTCTGTAGTTTTTATTATATACAAAGACAAAGAACATGACAAGCAGAAGAACGATATAGAAAATATGAGAATACATCTAAAGAAGAAATGAGAGAATATAAAAAGTGAACTCAGGGTGGTAGGAACACTAAATAAACCTAAAAATCCAGAAAATTCTATCCAAAACTTAACAAAGGAAAAGACATGGTATCACATAAAAAAAATATTCACAAAATGGACAGAATTCTTCAAACAAAAGTTTGAAGAAAACTGAAAGATGCACTGATGCATATGATGGAATAGCACTTACCAAAATAATGACAGAGAAATAAACTCACCCTCATTAGTTGAAATGGAAGAAGTAGTCAATAGATTAAGGAACAAGTAAGCTGAATTAGACAATATTAGCTCAGAATTATTAAAAGAAGGTGAATACTCCTTATAGTCCATTGCAAAGTTACATTAAGATTACATTTTTTAGAGAACGTAATTTTATTTTTTTTTTTTTTGGTTTGGAGGGGTGTTTAGTATAAGCTTAAGTTCAAATTTGTGGGGGCGCCAACCTAGTCTCCCGGCCGCCATCTTGGAAAAAAGCAAACAACTTTATTTCTATTACTTTTTATCGTAATTGAAAAAAATAATAAAGTTATAAATAAAAATAACTACAAATTTCTGAATAAATTCTCTTTTGGGCCTTTTAACTTTACTGGTTATTTTACAATAAAATGACATACAGCAGTATTATAGAGGATTTTTTATAGAATTTTAGCTACAAATTTGTTTAATTTTATTAATTTCACGTGAATTTTAATTTCTTGAATACTCATAAGAATGCGATAAAAACGAACCATTAGGCTTCATCATCATTATCAGTAGCTCAACAAATCAACAAATTAAAAAACACAGATATAATTCTGAATGACCAACTTGAGACAAACAGTTCTTCCCTCCTCAACCTATTTCATTAGAGACTATAAATTTGTAAACCCAAGCCAAAAATAGATCACTCAAGAAAGGCAATCAGCCGAAACAGCTGTAGTGATAAGAGAATAAAATAAATGCTGTGGAAGTTTGAAAACAAAGTTTTTAGTGTTTTATTGCTACACTTTTTAAATCGTTTTTGAATGTTTTTTTAAAGTTGGTCAACTGTCAAATTTATTTTTCTCAAAATCAGCTTTGCATCAATGACGGGGTTTTTCCCCTGGACTCTTCATATGACATAATGATAACAGTCACCAAAGCCACTTCGTCGTATTACAAAATAACTTCTAAATAATCATAAATAAAAAGTCCTAAATTGTGTGTAGCAAATTCATTTGGCTCTAAAAAATGAACCAATGTATATTTTGACACGTAAAAAAAAACACAATGCTTAGGAGACATGGTTGCAATCGAAAAATAGGGTTTTATGAAAATTCACAAACGAAATTTTTCCACAGGATGTTTCAAAGATAGGATAATAAAACCACGTTTTAATTAACCGAGTACAATAAGTCAAATACAAAATTTTATTGAAAAAACTGACTGTACCAAATTAAAATTTATAAATTTTACACTGTGTGCTAAAAAATCATCAAAATAAGGCTAAAAATAAAAAATTGTGGCGACTCCATAAACTTGAACTTACGCTTATACTTACCCTCTTAACACATCAAAAATATAAAACTTCGTCCTCCAAGAAATATACGCTAAGGCATAAAAAATGTAACATTTTAATGGACTGTTATTAAATGAACTAATAGTGAATATATTGAATAAGAAACAACTGACATATGAATGAGATATAAGCGCTCGTCCTACTACACAAAAAGAAATATCACTTAAATAGAGCGTAAAAAATATTATCAAACATTGTATATGAGCTAATCATACAGCTACTATTCTTAGCATTTTTCAACACAAATTACATGTTTCTCGTATCTTTTAACCAGAAAACATATATTGTTGCATCTATTTGCGACAGATTCCATAAAATTTCATCAATATTATTGTTTTATTTTTCTTATTATAGTAAGTTCCCTTTCCATACTCCACTCCTATTTATAAGCCTATCATTGCCTATATATTTATCATTATCTATATATTTATGATTGTATCCTGTTATCGTTTACTTTATTTATATTTCTCATTTATCACTGTTTCTTTCTCTTTATTTCTATTATACCTACCATAATTGATTATTTTCTGACTAAACTATATCTCTCTACTACGCCACTGCCCTGTTAGCAAAGAATTAAAAATTTCATATGTTGACAATTTTATTGTTATAATCTTACAGTTTATATCATAGCCAGTATTTGTTTCATAATTGTTAAGATCCTTTAATCAATCAAAATATTATAATTCAGAAAATGTCTTTGTTTAAAAACTGTCATGAATAACATCTCCCATATTGACTTCTCATATTCTTAGTTAAACCAAAATAGGTATGTACCTAAGAAAGTAAAAATATCCTGATATTTTTGTCGACAACTAGGTCTTTATGTACTTAAAACAAATAATTTTCTAAATTTTATTTCATACTTTCACAACATAATAACATAATATTGATTTTACTTGTAACCTCTGCTTGTGTGTCTTTTAGATATGCAACAAGCATTACGAATCCCTCCCGGGCCTTCAGCGACACATGTACAGCCAGCACAACGACTCAGGGATGGACTGGTCCGTAATTTGTGATATTTGTGGCAAAAAAATAGCTTCAAAAGAAAAACTGAAGTATCATTTACGAACTCACACCGGGGACAGACCTTTCGCATGTGCTAAGTGTCCGAGAAGATTTCCCAAGAAGGACCAGCTCAAAGAACACGAGAGAGTTCACACCGGCGAGAAACCTTTTAATTGTACATACTGTGGTAAACATTTCGCACACAGGGCTCCGTTTAGATACCATATTAAAACTCACACTGGGGAGAGACCGTACAGTTGTTTTATTTGTGGAAAGGGGTACATTTCGAAGGCTGCTCTAGTTGGGCATTCCTTGACTTGTACAAAAAAGTAGATTGTAGAGGTGTTGGCTTTTAGTTTTTATCCATTTTTTCAAATAAAAGAAACTAAATAAAATTTTAACAATGCTTAGTATGCACATTTCTTTTCAATATCGGAGTGAAAGTGCTTGTTCTTTTCATTTTTCCAGTATTCCTAGATTTTTCTTTATATGCCATTGAGCTTTTTTTCATCTAGGTTCATAAACAACTCATATTTGGACCATCTATGAAGGAGCTAGACAAGAATTTGATCTTTCTTCTTCTTGATTTGTACCTAGGCAAATGACGCCTTAGAACATTCAGTTAACGGAGGAAGTCATATATAAACTGATATTTATCTTCTTTATTACACCTTCTTAGTTCGAATATCTTATAGAGATAAGCTGGCATCATCAAATTTATCTAGATACTTAGACATCTTACATTAACTGCTTCTTTCGGTAAATTTCTAAATTTTTACTGTATGAATTTTAACTTTATCAGGATAAAACGGCAACTTGTTAAAGTCAAGAAGAAAATAGAAGATGTGGTCAACAAAATACATAAAATCAATCGAAAATAAAATGTAGGTACGTGAGACCTCGAAAATTTTTTTAATATCTTTCTTCCTCAAAGATGTAAGGCCCACTTCTATTTTCTAATGTATACAATATGCTTAGTCCTATGCATCAAATTTGGACTCTTTTCACATTATCCTTCAACAGAATACTTTTAAAACACTGCGCTTATAATACCTTTGAAAACTATTGATAGCACAAATTTTATAGCAAAGGTCTAAATACAGGGTTGGTCAATGCATAAAACACGTAACAAATTGATACCTTCTTATCTGGATTTTAACTCGACTTTAATATGACCATCTGACAAACCTCAAATACAATACATCTATCGATCTATCTATACAAACCTTGCTGTCCAACTTTGGACATAGGCCTCCTTTTCCTTCTTCCACGTCTCTCTATTGTAGGCAGTTTGTATCCACTTCAGGCCTGCGTGTTTCTTCAAGTCATCTGACCATTTCATTTGTGGCCTTCCTCTTTTTCGTTTGTAACTATATGGTCTCCAGTGTATAATCATCTTATTCCATCTGTCGTCTTTCTGTCTTAGGGTAGTCCAACGAACTTCCACTTAAGTTTTGCTATCTGCGTTGATACATGGGTCACTTTTGTTTTGTTGCGGATCCAAGTATTTCTTTTCTTGTCTGATAGCTTGATGGCATTTGCCTTTCCATGGGTCTAAACTTCCAAGTTTGAGAACTGTAGGTGAGAGCAGGAAGTAAAGGTTGAAGACTCTTGTTTTTAAATATTGGGAGTATTTTCTATTTTTTAGTATATAGGAAAGTTTTCCTAAGGATACCCAAGCCAAACATATCCTTCTCTTTATTACTCTGGTCTGATTTTCTTTATTTAATTTAACTAGTTGTCCCAAATATACATATTCTTTTACTTGTTCTATAATTGTTTGTGCAATTGTAATTAATAATTCTTCTGGTTGGTTGGTCATAATTTTTATTTTATTATAATTCATTTTTAGACCTATTTTTGTTGATTCGCTATTTCATTCATCCATCATATTTTTAATTCATCCCTTTTATCTGTTATTGATACAATGTCGTCTGCATATCTCAAGTTATTCAAGTATTGGCCATTTATGTTAATACCCAGCTTTTTCCATTGTAATTTCCTCATAAAGTCTTCCAAAGCTTGATTGAATAGTTTGGGTGATATAGTGTCAGCCTGTCTGACTCCTCGCCGTATCTTAATAGTTTGTTCAACTATTTTAATGGATGTTGTTGCTTGATCATATATATTGTGAATTAAGTCCGTATATCTATAGTCTATTCTCCCATTTTTTAAAGAGTTTTTTACTGCCCAATGTACCACCTTATCGAATGCCTTTTCAAAGTCAACAAATGCCATATATATTGGGATTTGATATTCTTTGGCATTTTCAATTAACATTTTTATCGTAGGCAGATGGTCGCTTGTACTGAATCCTTTTCTAAAACCGGCTTGCTCTCTACTGGTAATTATCTATATATATATATACATATATATATATATATATATATATATATATATATATATATATATTATATATATATATATATATAAATTATGATTTTTGAGGATGCAGTCAGTGTTTATTTGGCCCACAAGACAAAGAAAACTCTTTGACTTACTATCAAGCTTTCGAATTTTATTTAATTCTTTTTCAAGACATCTATAATATAAATTAACTAGTTAAAATTTTAATTGTCTTACTTACTAGTCGTGAGATTACAGTTGTTAATACTATTGTACTCCACAAAACAAACCATTATAAATATATTAAAAATTTTGTATTAAAAATAACTATATTGTCACTATATATGTCATTGTCATGGTTTTATTAATGGACATATATGAATGAAAATACAGTTACTTTATGTGGAAAGCAAAACCAGTAACAATAGTTTTTATTATAATTTATTTAATTGTCTATAAAAAATATAAATTAATCCAGCCAAACTGCTGAATGGAGATTCTTGAACTCCTAAGTGGAGATTAGAGCTTCAGTGAAAACGCGCCATCGGGTTCTATTTTGCGCTAAGGCCTTCACCTCATTCCAAGACTTTCCTTGTTTTCATATCTCGTCCATGATGGATCTTCTCCAAGTTTGTACTGGGCGACCTTTTTTTCGTTTTCCTTGGGGATTCCACTCTAGGACAGTCTTTGCAATACTGGAGTTATTTTTTCGGAGTGTGTGACCGATCCAACCCCACTTTCTGGACTTTATTTCATTTACTACCCTCTTTTGTTTGGTCAGGTGTAGTAAATCTTCGTTTCTGATGATGTTAGGCCAGAAAATACGAACAATTCTTCGTAGACATTTATTAACAAAGACCTGCAGTTTGTCTGTAAGGTTTTTTGTCGCTTTCCAGGTTTCACATCCGTAAAGTAGTACAGACATGACATTTGACTGGAATGTGCAGATCTTTGTCCTCGTAGTGTAGTCTCCAGACCTCCAAACAGGGTTGAGCATGCTGAAAGCTTGTTGCGCATTTCGTATCCTCATACGAATATCGTCTTCTGTACCTCCGCTTTCTGTTATGACACTTCCAAGATACGTAAAGTTTTCCACATTTTCAATCTGCATGTTATTAATGGTGAATAGCGTGTTGTTTCTTGCATTTATTCTCATGGATTTGGTTTTACCAATATTGATTTTCAAACCTATTTTATTGGCTTCAGTGGAGAGTGTTTCCAATTGGTCAGCCACATCTTTTGGAACCTTTGTCCTAACAGGCAGATATCGTCGGCGTATTCTAGATCGCTTAGGCGTGTGGTTAGCGTCCATTAATTGTATCCCTCTTGTGTCAGAGTCTAGTTTGGAGAGAACATAGTCTAGAGCTATGTTAAAAAGAAACGGAGAAAGCACGCATCCCTGTCTGACTCCAGTAAGTACGTCAAATTCGTCACTGTTGATCCCATTGTGTGTCACGCTGCATTTCGCTTCAGTGTACAGTAACTTTATAATGGAAATTATTTTATGCGGGATGTTTCTTAGCTCTAAAATTTTCCATATCGCATCATGAGATAAGCTGTCAAAAGCACGCTCGAAATCAACAAAAACCATGTATAGGGGTGTGTTCAACCGATTGTTCCATTATTAGCCTCACAGTATTAATGTGGTCTATGCAGGAGGATTCTGGTCTAAAGCCTACTTGATTAGCTCGAAATTCAACCTTGTTTGTTAATCTTTTAAGTATGATGGTCGTGAAGATTTTATTTATGGCGGTAAGCAAGGTTATTCCTCTCCAATTTTTGCATAGTGTGAGGTTGCCCTTTTTTGGAAGCTTAATAATGATGCCTTTTTTCCAGCCCGCTGGAATGCGGTTTGTTTCTCACACCTCTCGGATTATGGGGAGCAAAAGTTCATTTATAGTAATTATCTAACTTAGTTGTTAATTTGTTTTTGTCAGTAGTTTAGTTAACAGTTTGTACATTACATTAAGTAGCGTTATATGTCTAGGTATAGTTTTTCAGATCTTTTCTATCGCCTTTCTTAAATAGTAATAGTGTTATTGCCTCGTTCCATGTGGTGGGTATTTGTTTTGTCTTCAATATTTTATTCATTAGTACATAACGAACTTTCACTGTAGTTTTCCCCCCATTTTTAGCATTTCCACAGTTATTCCATCTTTCCCAGAAGATTTGTTATTCTTCATTTCTTTGAGTGCCTTTTTTATTTCATTTTTACTGATTTCTGGTTGTAGGTCAAAGTTAGCGTTCTTTATTTTCAGTTGTAACTGATTACGGATTTCTTGGGTTGGTTTTTGTTCTGTTTTATAGAGATTTGTATAATATTCGTGCGTTATCTGTAAAATTTCTTTTATATTGTTGGTCTCCATTCCTTCTTTGTTCTTTATGCTATTAATTTGTAGGTTTCCCAGGTTCTGCTTTAAGCACTTCATGTTTCTATTTTTTTCAATTGTTTTCTCCATTTTTTCTTCCTGTACTCTCCGTTTACACTCCTTGATATTTTTTCTAATAGTTTTGTTTATTTCTTTGTATTCCATTTTATTTCTGTCCCCTTGTTCTAGTAATGTTCTTTTTGTGTTCATAAGAATCTTTGTTTCCTAGGATATGAAACTTTCTTTTTTTGTTGTTGTCTGTGCTATTTCTTTACCCACTTTTATTAGAGTTTCAATTAATATCATGTTTATTTCATCAATATGTTTGTGTTCTATATCTTTCTTGGTTGGCAAAATTTTCTTTATTCTCTCTTCGTACGTCTGTCTTTGTTGTTTTAGCTTTTCCATGTCTATGGTCGCTACCATTTGAGAAGTGATGTAAAGCTGTTGCGTCTTTAACTATGGATTTTTGCGTTGAAAGAATATAATCAATTCCGTTTTTAGTTTCACCATTGGGACTAATCCATGTCCATTTTCTTTGGGGTTTTTTCTTAAACAATGTATTTATTGCATATAGTTGATTCTCCTCCAAGTAATTCATCAATGTGTGTTCCTATCATTTCTTTTGCCCTATCCATGGTGCCCTAGTTTGTTTTCTTCTTTATATAGTTGTTCTTCTATTTTGACATTGAAGTCATCGATTATTAGCGTTAATTTTTTCTTTTCCATAGCTGTTGTTATGTCTTCGTAGAAATGTTCAATATCTTCATCGCCGTGGTAGATTGTATGTATTTAACTACTTTTTTATTTATTATAAATCCTACTCCATTGTTGGTGTTTTCCTCATTACCTTTATAGTATAGCAAATTTCCTGATTTTAGCTATATTTTTTATCTCATTTTCTTCTTACTTCGGATATGCCGATAATGTCCCACTGTATTTTTAGTCAGTTCTTCCTCTAGTTCGAGGATTTTAGTGTCTTCTTTATGTTATACGTTCCTACATTTATTTTTGTCGAATATTTGCCTCCCCCAGAATCCTTGAGGCGAACCGGTTTCCCTGTATGGGATTCCAAGTTAGTAACTCTACCCACCTATTCCTATTTCATCTGTTTCATAATTCGACATGTTTCCTTAAGAGGAATTTTTGGCATTAAAACACCTCGCTTGCAAGACGGGTAGGTGAGTTCTGTATCAGCCGCCCACTCTAGGTCAGACGCTGTCCGTAGCCGTCCACTCTGGATCAGACGCTACTGTTTTGCTACTTTTGGTCGACGCCGGGTATTTCATTTCCCCGGTACCACCCATACCTGGGAGGCATTCCCCTATCCGCCACCCGGGGACGCGCCCGATGGGGGACTATACCCCACACGGGATACACAATACATTATAAAATGCAAATGAGCAAACCCTAAGGGATTAAGCAATAACTAACACATAAAAGTAGTTTAATATAAAAAAACTAAAATTTCAATTCTACGTACTCAGATTAATTTTTAAAAAAATACTAAATATTAGTTTAGGACATTTCCTTACAACAGCCAAGATTTTTTGGATGGGAAATTGAATTCACTTGAACATAAGTTTTAACTATTTAATTTCTTGACCATCGATTTACTTTGCCTATTGGGTTCATCCCTTAGTTGTTACACAACATTGTGACACATTTATTGACTATCCATATTATGACACCAAACACTTCATTTTTAGTATCAAATCTATAATCTATGGCTCCTCAGTCTTCCTTCTTCAAGTCGGTTTCTGATTTCAGCGGACAATTGTTCATTCTGTTAGATCGCACTCTACTGGTGGCTGCTATTTTTTTCTTCGTTACAATCTTCATCAAGTTAAAACTTGTGAAAAAATTGTCAAAATGAAAACGTGGTTTGATGGATTTTCGATAACAGATATATTATTCAGTATCACAGATGCCCCTGAACCTTGGACTTTATGCTTATCATCCCTTTTTCCAGTGGTATGAAAACAATACTCACTTTCGGCGCAACACATTGTCCACTTTTTGAAGCCAAACTGAATTGGGTTTCCCTGAATAAATTGTTTAAAATAGTGATGATACCCATAGTTTTGGACCATCTCTTCATTAATCCTTGATATATTTTTTGAAAATATGCCAAATTTCAAATATTGTTGATTCATTTTAGAAATCAATGGATTTATTTTAAAATATGGTTTACATGCCTTTTTATTTAGACAAGCATTATCATTGAAATGTAAATTTCTTTTTATTTCTAAATACCTGGTTTTGATCAATATTTTCTTACACTGTCTATACATAAATCCTCATCTTCAGACACATCAAGCATCAAAAATCCCCGAAACTTTCTTAGACAATCCACCGAGAACGTAAAATCATGTCTGTTATTCTGTCCAGCATATGTGACAGATTGTTTTAGTATATCACACATAATGTCGTCATCAAATAGCATCTCGAACACCTCTACAGGAGTTTTTTTCTTTAGAGACTGACTTATTTGTTCTTTAGCTTGTGCAATAACCGCATTAGCCTAAAAGTTGTTTTATAAATTCTGACCTACATTTTTGCCAATCTGAATTTGGTTTCCGAGCTTCAGTTTTCTTTTGGCGTTTCTGTGGGATTTCGTTTTGAGTGTTATAAGGAGTCTCATCAGGTGTTTCATTTAGCGGTGATTATGGTTCAGTATTCATAGCAGCTGAATGTATTTCCAATGTGCCTGTCTGTTATTCTGTCCAGCATATGTGACATATTATTTTACTATATCGTACATAATGTCGTCATCAAATAGCATCTCGAACACCTCTACAGGAGTTTTTCCATTTAGAGACTGACTTATTTGTTCTTTAGCTTGTGCAATAACCGCATTAGCCTAAAAGTTTTTTTATAAATTCTGACCTTCTGACATTTTTGCCAATCTGAATTTCCTTGGATTCCGAGCTTCAGTTTTCTTTTGGCAGTTCTGTGGGATTTTGTTTTAAGTGTTATAAGGAGTCTCATCAGGTGTTTCATTTAGCGATGATAATGATTCAGTATTTATAGCAGCTGAATGTATTTCCAATGTGCCTGTCTGTCATTCTGTCCAGCATGTGTGACAGATTATTTTACTATATCGCACATAATGTCGTCATCAAATAGCATCTCGAACACCTCTACAGGAGTTTCTGCATTTAGAGACTGACTTATTTGTTCTTTAGCTTGTGCAATAACCGCATTAGAGTAAAAGTTTTTTATAAATTCAGACCTTCTGACATTTTTGCCAATCTGAATTTCCTTGGATTCCGAGCTTCAGTTTTCTTTTGGCATTTCTGTGGGATTTTGTTTTAAGTGTTATAAGGAGTCTCATCAGGTGTTTCATTTAGCGATGATAATGATTCAGTATTTATAGCAGCTGAATGTATTTCCAATGTGCCTGTCTGTCATTCTGTCCAGCATGTGTGACAGATTATTTTACTATATCGCACATAATGTCGTCATCAAATAGCATCTCGAACACCTCTACAGGAGTTTCTCCATTTAGAGACTGACTTATTTGTTCTTTAGCTTGTGCAATAACCGCATTAGAGTAAAAGTTTTTTATAAATTCAGACCTTCTGACATTTTTGCCAATCTGAATTTCCTTGGATTCCGAGCTTCAGTTTTCTTTTGGCATTTCTGTGGGATTTTGTTTTAAGTGTTATAAGGAGTCTCATCAGGTGTTTCATTTAGCGATGATAATGATTCAGTATTTATAGCAGCTGAATGTATTTCCAATGTGCCTGTCTGTCATTCTGTCCAGCATGTGTGACAGATTATTTTACTATATCGCACATAATGTCGTCATCAAATAGCATCTCGAACACCTCTACAGGAGTTTTTCCATTTAGAGACTGACTTATTTGTTCTTTAGCTTGTGCAATAACCGCATTAGAGTAAAAGTTTTTTATAAATTCAGACCTTCTGACATTTTTGCCAATCTGAATTTCCTTGGATTCCGAGCTTCAGTTTTCTTTTGGCATTTCTGTGGGATTTTGTTTTAAGTGTTATAAGGAGTCTCATCAGGTGTTTCATTTAGCGATGATAATGATTCAGTATTTATAGCAGCTGAATGTATTTCCAATGTGCCTGTCTGTCATTCTGTCCAGCATGTGTGACAGATTATTTTACTATATCGCACATAATGTCGTCATCAAATAGCATCTCGAACACCTCTACAGGAGTTTCTCCATTTAGAGACTGACTTATTTGTTCTTTAGCTTGTGCAATAACCGCATTAGAGTAAAAGTTTTTTATAAATTCAGACCTTCTGACATTTTTGCCAATCTGAATTTCCTTGGATTCCGAGCTTCAGTTTTCTTTTGGCATTTCTGTGGGATTTTGTTTTAAGTGTTATAAGGAGTCTCATCAGGTGTTTCATTTAGCGATGATAATGATTCAGTATTTATAGCAGCTGAATGTATTTCCAATGTGCCTGTCTGTCATTCTGTCCAGCATATGTGACAGATTATTTTACTATATCGCACATAATGTCGTCATCAAATAGCATCTCGAACACCTCTACAGGAGTTTTTCCATTTAGAGACTGACTTATTTGTTCTTTAGCTTGTGCAATAACCGCATTAGAGTAAAAGTTTTTTATAAATTCTGACCTTCTGACATTTTTGCCAATCTGAATTTCCTTGGATTCCGAGCTTCAGTTTTCTTTTGGCATTTCTGTGGGATTTTGTTTTAAGTGTTATAAGGAGTCTCATCAGGTGTTTCATTTAGCGGTGATAATGATTCAGTATTTATAGCAGCTGAATGTATTTCCAATTTGCCGGGATCTTTATGGCACGTGTCTTCTAGTATGGTGTCATTTATTTCTTCAACATCAGACACATCATCGAAGTTATCGGGGGCAATTCAACAATATCAATTCCATCATCTTCATCGTCATCCAGAAATGGGGTCTTATAATATCATCTAATTCAGCCAATCTATAAAATTGCCTTGTACCCATTTCTGAAAACAATAAATAAACTTCTGTAAAAACTATTCATTGAAACCTATTATTATATTATTTATAGTTAGCATTATTATAGCATAAAGATACTAAAATCGAAATATTATTACAGAATATGCTACGATAAAAAATACACAGTACTAGCCACGAGCCCCAAATGGGTAATCGCGCTAAAAATCCTATAAAAAAATAGTACAGTCCTGTGTGTTAGTAACTAAAAATTGTCAAATTTGATAACTGGTTAATATAAGCTACAACTGAATAATGTACATGCCTACAATTCATTTAAAGCTAAAAACAATACGAACTCAAATACTTAAGAAATAGTAATATTTCTCAAAATAACTTAATCATACAATTTCTACTTTGTGCTTTGTTTATTCGAAAAATTATGCAGACTAACTAAAATACCGCCACTTACTATCTAAATAGAAGTATTGTAGTTGACACAAAGCCGTTTACCTTAAAATTTATGATAACTGTTGCCAACTGATACAAACAAAAACAACTTGATCCCCAAATGAGGATCGTGACAGGGTTAATGTTTGGCAAAGATTCGTCTTCATTAATGTCTACTAAAAGTTTATCCAAAGTAGGAATTTTTTTGTAAATAAAATTAATGAACTTTTCTTCGAATCAATTATTTCACTGGATTGTCAATATGAATGGGTTTTCCCCCTATTGAGGGTTTAGGTGCTTCTATAATACCTCCACTCTTTCATTTATTTAAAAGTCTGTAAATAGTTACTTCTCCAACTCCGGTAATATCTGAACACTTAAAACTATACTCCGAACAGTACTTGTAAAATGTTCATGTACAAAAGCGTCATGTACATGTAACATTAAAGTTTTCATTGGCACGGTCAAAATAAGACGTTTGTGACATTTTTACTACACAAGCTCACTTCTTAATAACGCTTATTATAGAACTAACAATTCTGCATGCTATAATCACAGGACTTTACAAACACAACCTGTTTCTTAACTAAAATGATTCACAATCTACAAAACACGTTCTGCTGCTTAAAAATTTTAATCCTTTCTAAGAAAGTTGGGGGCGTATAAATTTATAAATTGGCCCTCTCCTTTTTGGATCTTGTAAATAGGTTATATCTGCGGAGATTACGTACTTATACCATTTGTTAATTCAAATGGCTACAAAATTTAAGATAAGAATTAAAATAAATTGGTATGTTTAAAAATTTTAGGTAAAACCCAAACATTTTTAGAACAAAGCTAAATATTTTATTTTAGAAAATCTATGTCAGTGTTTTATGATGGTATATTGAGCTTTATCTCACGCGGAGTAAAATGTGTGCTATCAATTATGTTCAAATGTACTATAGTGTCTGGCACTTTGTAACAAAATGCTAGTCCTTCACAAATATTCACAATTGTCATTGCAAAAATCTTGTAGAATCTTAGGGTGTTTTTTCAAATTGTATATCTTTTTATTCAAGCATAGATTTCAGTTTTTTACGACAAACCATTTTATTGATTACCTTTCTTTGGGCATTGACTATCGAATCTTTTATTAAACACATAGCTGATCTATTGTTGACTTCTGAAGCCATATTGAAAATTGCTAATTGTTATTTGAGGTATAGTCTTAATTATTCCTACAACAAAGCACAAAATTTGCTATCTTGCCTCTTGTTTTGTCCCTCTTTTAGGGCACTAGCAGTTGCAGCGTCTAGAATTTAAATGAACGACAAAAAAAATCTTGAACGTACTATTAGATATCTCAAACATTTAGCGCCTTAAGTTAGGCAACGCACACAACCGCACTTGTGTACACTTCAATTTTTAAAAAGTTTTAGCTCAAAATGAGAAAAAGTATCTCCAGTATGGTATATAACAGTTTCCCCGCCTTTTTAGTTTGTATTTGTGTGGTACTTTTCTGTTTTTAATTTATTCTTTTAAAGTAGATACAGTACAATGACCAAATGTATAAGAGAAGTTTAAGAAATGATATTTTTGTATTTTTTTATATTAAAGAATTTGAAAATAACATATGATCTTATTATTAATTGTTTCATCATTAAGTCTATCCATAATTTTAGTGTTTTTATATTTGATTGTGACGTAACCTGATTTTATGTGAGGTAAGTATAACCATCGCCTGATTTAAATCACTAACATAAATACTTTTTAGGTTACCAACTAAAGCAGATGAAGTAAAATGTGAAATGGAAGAGTACGATTTCGAATCCGAGACCGAGTGGATCCCAGAGGAGGAAAAATTAAAGAAAACTAAATTGCTAAAGGAAAAGCTGAGAAGAGAACGAAAAGAACTTAAAGAGAAGTTGAAGAAAGAGAAGAAAATAACAAAAGATGGAACAAAAATCAAAAAGTTGAAGAAAGAGAAGAAGGAGAAGAAAGAGAAGAGAGAGAGAAAAAGGAGAAGAAACGTAAAAAACGAAACACGGACAATCATCCGCCTCCTGCTGAACTAGACGAACCGATAATCTGCGATATATGTGACCAAACTTACAAAAATAATGTTGCCTTTGCCTTACATTCCATAGTCCATAGCGAGGACGGTAAATATCACTGCCATTTGTGCTCTTATCGGAACGCCTCGAAGTACCACCTCGAAATGCATGTGCGCGCTCACGAAGGAGCTACGAAATACAAATGTGAGATTTGCAACAAAGCTTTTACAGTTAGCACTCACGCGCTAGAGCATAAGTACTTTCACACCGGGGAAAAACCATTTCAGTGCGAAATATGCGGTAAACATTTCATGTTCTCCTGGTTTTTGGCGTCACATAGACGCACTTCACATTATGAGATCTTAACCGGTAGCCCTTTAGTCAAATTTGACTGTACCATTTGTAATAAGCACTATGCTTCAGCTTCAGGTCTCAGACGGCATAACCTTAAAAATCACAACGAAACAGGAGTAGATCTTTCTGTCCTCTGCGATATTTGTGGTAAACAATTATCTAGTAGGGAAAAACTTAAGTTTCACCATCGTACACACACAGGTTATAAACCGTATGGCTGCCAAACCTGCCCCAAACACTTTTCTAAGAAAGAGCAGCTTATTGAGCACACTAGAGTGCATACAGGAGAAAAGCCTTATGTGTGTAAATATTGCGGTAAAGCCTTTACTCAAAGAACACCGCTACGAATCCACGAAAGAACACATACCGGAGAGCGACCAAATATTTGCCCGATTTGCAGCAAAGGGTTTATTTCCAAAACTGCTTTAGAAAGCCATATTAGGAGTTGTTACAACAACTCGCAAATCCTTATACCTGAATCCATGCCCTTACCGTATCATTCGTTTTATGGATCAAACTCCACTCCTATGACTCCAATGACACCAGCTTCGGAGGTATCAGAGTTGGAGCATAAGTTTTCTCTTTCAGATGCTTTTCTTGATCCTCGACAACACGTCGATGTGATTGGACACATGACTCCCATGTAAACGATGGTTTTTATGAACAAAAAAAAAACTAGACGATTTTTGACACACCTATCTTGAATATTTGTATGTTAAGTTACAACTCCTTAGTCATAAGTTGTATCTTAACGTCTAAAGAAGTTAAGTTTTTGTGAAACATGTTTTGTAGAAGTCATCATCATCATCAATCTGTATACGTCCACGACTGGACATAGGTCTCCCTCAGCTCTTTCCATCTGTCTCTGTCTTGTGCGGCTTGCATCCAGTTATTGCTAACATGCTTCAGGTCGTTAGTCCATCTAGTTGGTGGGCGTCCTCTGCTCAGTATTGCTTCTTGCCTGGTTCTCCACTCTAAAATACGTTTTCCCCATCGGTTGTCTCATAATCTGGCGACGTGTCCTGCCCAATTCCATTTTAACGGCGCGATTTTTTCGATAGCGTCCGTTTTTCGTGTTCTACGACGTATTTCTTCGTTTGGAATTCGGTCTCTCAGAGAGACACCCAACATCTGGCGCTCCATAGCCATCTGAGTCACGCGAATCTTAATAATTAGCTTTTTTGTGAGTGTTAATATTTCCGCGCCATAAGTGAGTACAGGTAACACACATTGGTCAAAGATTTTCTTGAGGCATATGGGTAGATCTGATTTAAATGCATAGTATAATTTACCAAACGCTGCCCAGGCTAATCCTATGCGACGTGGGAGCTCACATGTCTGGTTATCTCTGCATAACCGAATTTCATGTCGTAGGTACTTATTTCATGTCCTAAATACAACAACAATACTTCGATTTAGCACCAGATTAGTCATTATTAGCGTCTTGTTCATATAATCTTTAGTCCAACCTTCAAGGAAGCCTAATATAACATTATGGCGATGTATACCAGAATATACATCGCCCAATAAACCGAAAAATAGGTTTGTGTAGCATATCACACATTGCCAAATTATGAAGAACAAGTAATATGAATAATACCTATCAAAATTTAATCAAAAATATTTATTTATTGATGTGAACATCCTTAAAACAATTCCTGTTATGCACTAAACATAGTCTAATATTACACTTGTTATAAAATATGGCTGTGTGTTTCTTCTTGAAATTTCTGCACCTGCCCATTACACCGTATACTGGAAAATAATCCAGATGATCCAATCTATCATCTTGGGGTGTAGGCTTTACTGGGTTTTTAATTTTTTTGGAAGGTAGTGGTAGCTGTTCATTACTGGGACGTCCTTTTTTATTTTGTCAGCCTGCAGTAGACTTTTGACAAGTTTAATTCTAAATTATTTTAAAGGAATAACTGTTTTTTCATCTTCTTGTAGAATGCTTGCATCACGTTTATATTATAGCCAAGTTTTATTAATGGATATATCTATAATTTGAGAAAAAATACCTATATACCATCTATGTGTTTTGAAGCGTATTCTATAAAGAGCAATCAACATTTCTGCCAAATCCACACCACCCATATGACTGTTATGAGAAGAGGCTACCTAAGAACTACATAAGGTTACGGACTTGTTATCGTACCACTTTACAACGATAATGCGACTATTATTGTCTACTCATTGGTCAAAAGAACCTCTTCTATCTTATTTCATTTTCTTATCAGATTCAAGTGGGCAACCCCGTAGTCTGTCTTTCCTAATAGTTCCCAAAGAAAGTATTCCAAATTCACTTCGAAGATATATAATAGGTTCTAAACTTGTAAAATAATTATCGAAATAAACCGTAGATAAAGGTTTGTTTTGAATTGTTGAACATAGTGCTAAAACACGTTTTGCCACAAATCCTATGGTATTTTCCTCATCTGTAAAACGATGGTTTCTCAAAGTAATGTTTCCTCCATTGGGAAAAAAATCATACACTATCCCCGATACGACACAACAAACAAACATTTTTAAACCCAATTCTTTTGGTTTGTTCTTCACATATTGTCTTCTAGAGCCTGCCTATTTTCCCTTGTATAGGACCATCATTTTATCCACTGAACAACTAGACACTGATTCAATTGTGAGACAGTTTCTTTGTACACGATCTAAAATAGGCCTGATTTTGAAATATCTGTCATTATTCAACTCCCCATTGTTGACAAGATGTAGGCTGCCTCGTATTGCTTGATACTTCTTTACTGACATTACTTTTGCAATAAGTTCATATCGCGTCTCTCTAGACCAATAGTCCGTGTTCGTCGGCATGTTAACAATTCCCATTAAAATTAGTATATCTCATCTATACTTGTGCCTACACATTTGTGAAATGTTTGTGTCGAATATAGATTAGCTTGTTCTACGATTAATTCAACAATATCTGGACTAAAAAAGGTTTCATTCTTTTATTAAAATCATTACTTTGTTCTGTTATTACCTCATATTGAAAATAATCAGTCTTTCAGTTGAATGAAGGCTCATCCTTTTCCCCTTCCGTTTTATTGAAGAACTTGCTTGTTTTTGGACTACTAGAGAAAATTGTGGCACTACTGAGGAAGTAGCTGCTGCTGGTCTTCGTTTACTGACTAAAACAGTCTTCTTTAACATCATCTGTGTCTTCGGTGAACTCTTTCAAAAAATTACGAGATAATACCTCTTGTTCGTCATCACTACTACTTTCTGGGTCGCTTTCAGCACCAACTGGAGGCAAAAGAGCCATTATTTTATCAACGGGTTGGAACAACACGCTTGCTCAGCCATTTGGTCAAGACCGTAGGCATACTGTCAGAACTAAATGCGTGAAATTAAAAATTTTCGGGCCGATTTCTAGTCGGCTGCATACGGTAGTGTATACTCAACTATACAGTGCCAAGAACTGGGTTGCAAATACTATTGATTGTCAAATAAAAAATTTGAAATATTATGTATATCTATTATAACATACGTTGCCAAATTAAGGGTTTAGCATTTTTGAGGTCGACTGCTTACTTCATTGGTAATCTTCGTTGTTTTCTTCTATCGTAAAAACACGTGTGTCATACAAAGTTCCCTTTATCATCTCCGACTTTAGATCTTCCTTTTATCATTTTTCTTTCTTTTTTTTCTTCCTTTTTTCTTTCTTCTATATGTGTCCTACAAATTTCTCTTTAGACAAACATGACTTTAATTTTGTCTTTAATATAATTATTCGTGATTATTTCATCAACTAGCCTATATTTGTTTGCTGCTGAAGGTAGGCGTCCCGTAAAATTTTCCACCTATTTTTATCTTGAGCTTCTTGCATCCAATTTGTGATGATGCTCTTTATATCATCCGTTTATCTAGTCGGTGGTCGTCCTCTGCTTCGATATCTCTTTTGTCTTGGTCACCACTCTAGAATCTTTCTGGTTCATCTATCATCTGGCAACATATCTGGCCAAAGCTCATTTTGACTCTGTATTTTCTTTATTCCATCAATATTAAGCTTTCTAAATGTTCATTATTGTGATCCAAATAAGAACTAAAAGTACATATTGGATAAAAACTTGATGAATAAATCTTTCTCTCTGTTCTTCACTAAAGTTTTTTAAAAATCAATCGAAGTAACTGTGAAGTATACTCTTAATCTGGAGGCAAGTAATCCAGAAGCTTCTCTAGATAAGTTTAGTTCCCTAACAAGATCATTTGGTTTTTGTTGAATAAAACGATGGAGGTTTCCCAGATCTGCTTGAAAATCACTGTCGTTATCAAACTTTATGTCATCTTCTGGAAGTGTGGGTAGACTACTGAATGTTGAAATTGGTATTTCTTCAGAAGTCGGCACTGGCTTCCTCGTTGCTGAATGTAGGTCAGGGTCAGAATATGTTTATTTTTAAATCCGTAAACTATTATCAGAATAACTGTTCTGATGAGCCCTATTAGGGCGAAATACGTATAAGCAAATACACAGACGCATTGTACGTGAAAGCAAATCTTGACTGTCTTTTTCATTTTATGTTTATTTTTACTTATTATTCCGATTGATGCTTTTAATATTTGTAATACAAAAATATCAACCACCTTGATGGTTTTGTGAACCTCCTAAATCATGGGTAGGTCCAAACTTTATTGATAGAATGTTCAGTGGTTTGTCCTGCCACAGAAGAACTCAACGATTTTTATATGATCTGTCCTTTCAGCAGGTTTTCAAGATTCCGACAGTACAAAGACATTTATCAGTTGCGTGCATATATTTTGCGGTTTTAAGGTAATATTTCTTTTGATTTGAATTACATGTAAAATATAGTATACAAAACAATTGCGACCTGTCGTTGGAGCACATAACACCGATTTAATTCTACAATTTTCACAAAACAAACTTGATTTTTGTTGTTTATGATTAATTCCAATGAAATTTTAGAATCGGATTTCTTACCTTTGTTCTTTTTTAAGAAATTTAGTTTAATTGGCATTTCACTGATATCTATATCCCACAAAATGATTACAGTGTCATCTAAAATGGACTTTTTATGCCATAGCATACTTCAGAATTGAATTTCAGTCCAAAAACAGTTACTCCCTGAGTTATTGCTATTCTTTTTATCAAATAACATGGCTTTGGCAAAAACATGATCATCGATCTTAAAATTCATGTTTCCGCTTAACTACTACGCTTAATCTAAGTGGTTACATCAATAATTATAGATGCGTACCCCTGCTCTGGAATACATCAACTGCCATAACTTTGTTAATACTGACGCTAGAAAATCAAGACTTTTCGACATTAGATCGACAAAATTTCTTGACGAATCTAATGGTACCAATCTTGTTCAAAAGACATTTTATACTACCGGAAGGCCTTTTGGGCGTTATCATTAAGCAAATACTTGTTCCCATTGATCATTGCCGCAAATGTTTAACGCATGTTTTACATATCAAATGTAGAGTCAAAGATTGATCCTTGTCTTTCAAGTGGACGCAAAAATCCCATTTTACACGCTCAGAAACAGGTTTTTTGGTATTTTTTCAAAAATGTTTAAAATATTACAATATATTATGCACTATTAGAGATTCGAATTTTTCCATATTCATTTTTAGGAAGCCGCATTTTCGTTATCTATTTAACAAATGTTTTTAATTTTTAAAAATATTTTTTCTTCGTCTTTGTGGGAATGAAGTGAAGACCGCTCGCTCTCTACACTAACCACACCTGTCTGAACACTTTCAATTCTTGTGGATTGGAACCATGTGATTTATTTCATCGCACTTCAAAGCACTTTTTAAACATTTTTCACAACCACATAGATAGGATTAGATTAGTAGCAGATTGCCTCTTCGTCCAATGTTTTATTCTACGAATTTTTATGTCTCTATCTACCTTATCAGAGTCCAAATTTGTACTTGATATACGAACGTATTGTTTGAATAGACTAAGACCACAAACAACCAAAAGTTTTTATGTACAATTGTATACACAACGAATTAAATAACAAACCATTAATGGGTTTAACTTGTTGCAAAAATCGTCTAGTTTATAGTATAACTATTATTAAGATATATGTATATACTAGAAAGTATTTTTTTTTATATATTTTTGGGCTTAAATTTAAGACAACTATATAATTCTACATACGAGTTTGGGTATAGCACTGTGATTTTATAACAATTATATAGATAAACGACCACGATTGTTCAAAACTGTGGTGCAGCTAAGGGCCAAGAAGTTTAAGTGTAACAAAAAAGATTGAATTAAATTCTATGTTTGTAGAAATGTAAATAGCAATGAAATGTTTAATAGGTTCTTGCTGGTTGATAAAAGTTGTCAATCTATGCTTCATTTTTTGTTATTTTTAATATTTTACATCTGCCAAGTATTTCATCGGTCATCCACGATTTCCGCTTCTCTGTATTTTTCTTCAGGTGTTGTTCTTTTATTTCTCTCACTGTTTCTTGTATGATGATCAGACTTTCCTCGATCGTTCCTGCATTTCCGAATTTTAGCACCTTTGTATTGTGGTTTTCACTCACTTTCAGTCGAACATTGGAATCTTTCAGTTTTCTAACATCATACTTCTTCATTGACTTACTTGTAACCTTCTCCATTCTGACTTTGAAATTACCTAAAACTGGTACATAAAGATGCTTAATCGCCCGAATTCTATTATATATATAATAATATCTATTTACTGATCCTTCCAAGAGTCTTTTACTTTTGGTTTTTCTGAATTGTTTCCTTTATTCAGTTTTTACTTAGCTCTATTTTTCTATAAGAGTTGTATGGTTCAAATGTTGTTAAGCAACTCTTTTATGTTGAACCCCCATTATTAAAAATTCCTCCAATTTTTTAAACATTCTGGTCTTTATCTTTGTGTAGATCTCGACCGAAAATCAATAGTCTTATTCAGATTTATTTTTTAGCGATCTGTTGCTTTTTTATCCTCTGCATAACTTTCTGTAATGACTTTACCCAGTAATATATTTTTGTCCAGTTAAATTTGAGTTCCAAATATTGGTACTCTTTATATTAATATATCTGTTGCCTTGTTTGAAGGATTAGTGACATGAATGTCAGCTAGACATGTATCTATTTTTTCTATATCTCCAACTAAGTGGAGTTCTCGTTGATATTGTAAAAGGCGATTGGCATTCTATGTTATTCTGAGTTGCTTAGCCATGTATTACTTTTGGTATCGCAACTTTGGTTGCACTTTTCTGACTAAAAAAGTAAAATAAGATTATAAATTCTGCGGGTGCCTTAATCCCAAGTACGCGACAATGACAATACGCATTTAAAAAGCTTAACTGAAACAAAAACAGAATAACTATTGATGGAAAAAAAAATTAAATCGTCTTCATTTCTTGAAGAGATCCTCCGCAAAATGGTTCTGGTGACAAAAGAAATACTATATCAATTCTTAAAACTGAAACGCATAAGCATATAGTGTTTATTATGTACATGATATTTTAGCAGTATTGTGTTTGTATTCATCAACATACGAGTTTACATAAGTCAATTATTTAGTACCAAAAAGAATAAAGAACAAGGGAACTAATTCTTCATCCATCCAATGGCACTACAGCCCAAATAGGTCCTTGACCTCCTTCAACAAGCTTCTCCAATCATTTCGATTTACCGCTGTTCTTTTCCATGAACGCATTCCCAAGCAGTTCCTAGCATCCTCATCGACTTCGTCTTCCCATATCTTTTTAGGTCTTTTAACAGGTCTTTTTCCCTGCATTCTTGCATTTAGTAATTTTCTGGGGATTCTATTCTCATGCAAGCGGACCACGTGCCCTGCCCACTGTAATCTCTGCAGTTTAGTGTATTGTGCTATATATTGCTCATATATTTCTCTATTATACCTAATTCGTCATTTGTTGTTTTCACTAATTGGACCCAGTATCCTATGTAATATTTTTCTTTCAAACACATCGAATGCATTGGCAGATTTCTGTGTCACCACCCATGTTTTACAACCATAACTTACTATGGGCCTGATATTGTTCTATAGACCCAGAGTTTTGTTTTCCGGTGTACGTCTCGCGATTTGAATATGTGCCTTCTATTTATTTCCGGTTCTTCTTCATTGCTTGCGACCAGATCCGTTCCTAGGTACTATGTGAATCGATTCATATATGTTCTATATCGTCAATAAAGTGTTGTTGCGCCGGTCTATTTGATCTGGTTTGTATAAGTAGTTTTGTTTTATTTGTATTTATTGCTAGCCCTACTGCTTCTGTACTCTATTTCAACTCAACGTAGGTTTCTTCCGCTGCATTCACTGTTCTGCTCATTATGTTTATATCATCTGCGTATACTGCTAATTGGGTAGATTTGTTTGTAAGTATGTTATTTCCGCTTACCGTCAACCGTCTAATTACATAGGTATTCAAGAACAAGATTAAAGAGCGATGGAGCCAGTTCGTCGCCTTGTTTCAGTCCTTGCGTTATCGTAAACGCATCAGTGATCTGTCCTTGAATACATACCTGTGCTTCTGTTTCTGTCATTGTCATTTGCACTAGTCGTATTAATTTTGATGGTATGCCAAATTCTTCCAATATATTAGGTAGAATTGTTCTATCTATTGAATCATAAGCTTGTTTAAAATCTACAAAGAGACTGTAAACGTCCATGTCATATTCCCATGCTTTGGCTAGTATTTGTTTAACTGTAAATAGTTGGTCAATGGTAGATCTATTTTGCCTAAACCCTGCTTGATATTCCCCGATGATTTTTTCCGTGAGAGGTTGAAGTCTTCCATTAATGATGTTTGTGAGTATTTTGAATCCCGAACAAATTAGAGAAATGTCTCTATAATTTTGACACAACAGTTTGTCTCCTTTTTTATGAATAGGGCAGATTATGCTTTTCTTCCATTGTTGGGGGATTTCTTTTTCTATCCATATCTCCCGTATTAGCTGGTACATCTGTTGTGTCAAATTCTTTCCTCCTTGCTTGAGTAGTTCTGCCGGTATTTTGAACTAATTCTACTATTGGAAAAAGGAGATTAAAAACAGCCAGAAGACCACAGATGTATAAACTTGTTAAATACAACCCTAAAACTTACAACTAAAATTTTATAAGTACTAATAAATCAGAGGATAATTTTAGCAGATGAAAAACAGGGTTTTTGTAGGGGAAGATCGTGTACAGATGCAATATTTGTTATGACGCAAATTACTGAGAAATCACTAGAGTATAATAGACCAGTATTTCTGTGATTGATTGGCCTAAAGAAAGCGTTTGGCAGAGTAAGACTCAATGATGTAATCCATCTTCTGTATAATAGAGAAGTTCCCCTAAATATTATAAAAACTATCGAAAATATCTACCAAAATAACAAAATGGAAGTCAGAATAATTGGACAACTTACAGAACCTATAGAAATAGGCAGCGGAATAAGACAAGGGGAGGATTTATTGAGCCCCATGCTCTTCAACTTGATCATGGATGAAATCATGAAAATCGTCAACAAAGGAAGATGATACAGAATGGGAAACAAAGAAATAAAAATACTCTGGTACGCAGACGAATCAATATTGATATTCCAAGATGAAGATAGACTGCAAAGACTGGTCCACATATTAAACATAAAAGCAAAAGAATTTAATATTAAATTTTATTTATTATTTATATTTAAAGATGCTGGGTTTATATTTTATGTCGATACAATATTAAAATGCAAATTTAACACTTATTTGAGAATAGTGTGAGTGTATGTAAAATTTGTTGTTTGGTTACCTTTGATTTAGTCTATTTCTTTTCTCTTTCCAGTGCGCTGGACTGCAGAATCTCGGGTGGTCTTTTTCTTACATTTATATGGATGATTATATAAAAACTAAAGTGTTACTCTCACTGTGGCTACTTAATAAAATTCTTAAAATATGTGTGCAGGGAGTGTTTTTCTTTGCTTTTTTCACTTCTGCTTTCACTAAATATTTATGAACGTTTGTCTATTCTTATTGTACATCTCTATTATAACACATTCTTAGTTTATGTTTTACAATTTTAAAATTTGACCAGCTAGAACACTAACAATACAAGTTGAACAAGAAATTCAAGTGGTACGAAAACTTTGGCAGTTTTTTAAGTAAAATATTTTGACCAATATACATATGTTATTGTTCGGTATATTAAAAGTATAGGTCAACGTCTGTGACGTTTGTTAAAGAGTTATATTTTAAGCGGTATGTTTGTGTTGTTTCGATATGTTCGTTTATTAAACATATCCGTTAGTTGCTAGTTCAGCAGTAGAGGACATTTTACTTCATCAAAAAACGTCAATATTGAGTAAAGATAACGAACATGAAATCATCTCTACTCAACACTATGTGCCTTGGGAATTTGTGTTGTATATATTGTTAAGATGCTTCTATTTACATTGCATGCATCAAATATTCAAAACTATTTTCTTGTTGATACACTAGTTGTATCAGCGCTGTTGTAGTCTTTTTAGCATTATCACGATATTTTGCACGTGATTTTGTGGCTCTTTCTATGTTAAACTTTCATTATGTGTATCACATTCATTGTCAATGGTATCTTTTTTATGGGTAAGATTGTGCAAGTTGAAAGTTTCACATATTTCGCATTCTTCATGTCCCAATTTTACAATAGAAATGTTAAGTTGCTTTGCCACCACCCTTAATGTACGTATGAATATGGAGTTTCTTGATTACTTAAAATGTAATCTTTATGCATCAAAGAAAAGCTAAGATCTAAAAAGTTTGTTATGTGGAATATACGTCCCTCACTTGTCTGGTGGGCGATAGAATTTTGTAAAACTCCTAATGCATACCAAGAAAGCATACCTTACAAACTTTCTGCATAGTATCATCCTTAAGTATACATGTAGGTATGTGTGTTGTTCCTCTTATATGGTTCAGCACTGCATTCTGTTATTCTTTGTTTCACAGAATATGTTAAAATATGATGCAGTTTGAAAGCTTTTCTTCCTTTGGAAGGTTCGAGTTTCCAACATTTTAGTCTGCACTTATTTTCTAAGTAATTTCGATTGACAGAATGATTTTCTACCATTCTACGAAATTTCAGTCTTTTTTCTGTCACCAACAGATAACTCGAATTTGTTTTCTTTTTTTAGCTGTACTTTTTTTAGTAATATCCACATTAGTATCAACATTATTTACGACTTTATTTGTAACAGCTACGTTAGAAAGTCCTGTTTTAACTGATTCACCTTTATATTTGCAGAACTCTTAACACGTTGCCTGCCTTAGAGAAATTTGTAATACTTTCCGTTCAGGCCAATGCCATTTCTGCTATATGGTCGAACAAATTACCGCTTACGCCACGGTGCACAGAGGTACCTATATATAGCCTATAATGTCGGTTTGCCTCGGTCAAATTGAGCAAGATGGCACTACAGTCACGTTAAAATTCTCGGTCAAATAGACCTCGCTGGCGTGCAGAGCAATTTTTTTCTCGGTCACATAGACCGAGACGGTAGACAACGTGTTAAGCATAAAATACGCATGTCTAGATTATTTTATATCATTTCATAAGCCAAATTAACTTATCTTTGAGCTAGGTTATTGTAGCTTAGAAAAATAAAGTTAACTCCAATTTGACAAGGTTTTACAGCTACTTTTGAGATACTAGATATTTTATTAGCAGTTTTGAAGTGGTTTCATGCGAGATACATCTGTTTTTCTTAGTAAATTTGATGCGAATAAGTATATAGACCATACACAACCTTTGACGCAAAACTGACAAAATATTCACTTACGTCATTTTGGATTAAGAAGGCAGTATAGTCAATGATGATTTCTGGCTTGCCCGTTAATTCGGCTAGCAAATCGTCGTGGTGCATAGTTGAGAGTAAAATAACGTTTTTGTTTTTTCTGGGTATATACGACACAATCGTACATTTTTCTCTAAAAGCAAACATACTTGTTCTTTCTGGTCTCTCCGGATCATTAAATTGAAGTGTCTCTTTTGTTTTTTCTCAAAGTGCCTATCATAGCCAGCTGATGTTCGTCCAAAAGAAGATTGGCCAAGCTGAGGCTCGTAAAAAAATTGTCCATTGTTACATTTCTGTGAGAATCAGATATAGGACTGCAAAGGTCAACAACGAGGGAAAGATTGCTCGTATCAACTTTATATGAGCCAGGTGGCTTTTGTCCAACGTACATTTCTAGATTTGCGGTATAAGGAAGCTTAGCGTCTAATAATGCGTAGATTTTGATGCCATATTTATTAGGTTTACTGGGCATATATACCCAGTAAATATGCCCAGTCACACTTGCCATAAAAAGCTTCCAGTGTTTCATCTACTGTTGTATATGCTGATAATGAAAAATGTTTAGGTAAATTTTAATTAAACGAATCGAAGAATTCTCTCACAGCTGCCACTGTGTTATATTTTTGCCTCTCTAATCGTGTCGTTTATCATCAAAACGGATGTGTCTGATCAAAAACTTGAACCGTACAAGGAACATTGTCAATTTAAAAATTTTTGGCTCATTGTTTGTCCTCTAAAGAAATCTTCTGCACTTCTGTGGTTTTTTTGGTTACCCCAGCTATATATAAAAGACCCAATCGTGCCCTAAGTTCTAAAATATCTGTCTTTTTTTGCAGATTTATTACTGAGTTTGTAAGAACATAGTTCAATAAAGATATTATTGTTGTCTAAAATGGTTTACAAAATCTCTTCAGTAAAAGAACAATAATGCGCTTTTATTATTATTCCCTAGTTACTCCAGAAATTTTTACCTTCATTAAATTGTCACTGCGAGTTCTTATCCGGCAGTTTCCTATTCCATTTAGTTGGTCTATCCTTACCAATGAAATGCGGTAAAGGTAATGGATTTTGACAAGAGCTATGAGTCATGCAGATGCAGTACACAAGTTTACCGGTTATTTACAAGGTCATAGCTCTTGTCAAAAGCCATTACCTATACTCTTTGTGGAACATTCAAGATTTCTGTGATTGGCTCCTCAATTTCTTCTTCCATGTCGGTATCATGGTCATGTATATGTTCGAAATCTCCTTCCAAAGTAGCATCGTCATAGTCAAGTTCAACTTCAGTCTCAGAATCAGAGAGAAATTCCGAATGAAGCTTTTCAAGATACGTTTGTTGCTTTTCAAAACTCATATTCAAAAAATCTATAAACCCAAATCTATAGTACCTTTGTGAAACTCACCCAACACAAGAGCGCAAACACACAAAAATCGTAATTAGACGTAGTTATAAGTCTACGAATGTTTTATTTAACTGTTTAACGGACGAGGAACCTTTGCGCCCCTTGTACGGAACCCCAAGGTTCCATGGACCACTATTTAGGAACCGCTGGAATAGAGTATCCCATCGCTTGAAGCTAGTGAGCACGCCACTACCGAAATCATAATTATAATCGTCAGAAATCGATAAGCGGACTCATAGTCTGCACTTTTACTCTGAAAGGTTAATATTGGAACGCCACTGCATAACTGAATGTCATGAATCTGCGCCAATGCCTTTGAAACCAGCAATATGTATCACGAAAAAAGCAAATCTTGTGTCTAATACATACTCAATAGGTCAATAGCTCAATAGTTGGGTAGAATAGTTTCCCATTTAAATAAAATATTATATGAACGAATAAATAGTAATTTTTTTGATGAAGTAAAAATGGACGATTTTATATTATTAAACAAATTTTGTGCGTACTATTGTTGTAAAAATTCTAATACAGATTTTACTATTTTGTTGTATTGTATTACTGCATATTTTAAAGTTACTTATTTTACTATAGATAGCTATAAAAGAAAATATTTTAAACATATCTGAAAATAAAGAAATTTTATTAAGATTGTTAGTATTTTTTAAAATTATGTTGTCCTTGTCCTATCACCAAAAACAATTTGTAAAATGTACCTACATGTTTAATTCGATGACAATATGTGACAAAGTAATCTAGTTAAACTTATTAGAAAGGAAGAAGCAGAATCAGTCTCTTTCGCTTATGTCTAACTTTTGGTACGCCCCTTGTTTGCAGAATGAATTGAATTCTTTATAACTATAATGAAGTGTTTGTGTTTTGTATCTCAATACTACAGTAATTAATATATTTCCTTAATATATTAATATTAATAAACGTTTGACAGTGGAAAGACCCTTTTTATTAGATTAGTTTTAGACAATTTAAAATTGTTTATACAAGTGACGTCAGCGCAGTGAAATTGTGACGTTTCCTCTAATCAACCCACCTCCCCACATAAATCTTGTACGGAGTGTGTCCAAACTTTCTCCAGCGCATGCTTAGTGTGGCGATGAAGCGCTTGTGCGAACCATTAAAAAAGATGACGCGTTTCAAGATGGCGATACACAGGGTGTTGCGTTGTTTGTGTGTGTGAAAAAACAATATTTGTTATTTTGTGAGTTTCAATCAAAAGTATTCTCAGTGGTGGTATTTTTTCGGCGGCAAAAAACGAAGGCATTTTTTCCATGGCTGACACAGACGAAAAAGAGTGAGTTACTACTTAATTGGCTAAGTTTATTTAAATTTTCTCTAGTCTCATATGAACGATAATAAAGAATACCGATTCTATGTCCATGTGTGCGTTGAGCACATGCGCAATGTCTTCGATCTTTTAAAAAAGTAGCGATCCAAAACAATTGGGACACCGATATTAAACAATATGATTGAATATCATGTTAATTTAATGCTAACAATCTCACATATCCACAAATTGACATTGTTATAATTTACACTTGACATTTCAACACAAAAAATATCTACCAGATTATACCAAAGTTTCTTCCCTGATTTAGGTAATAATCTTGACATTTGTATTGATTTTTTATGGGTTTAAATTGGTTTAGTCTTTAAGAAATGTCATTTTAATTATCTGTTTATTTTCTGTCCCCAATTAGTAAATAAGTATAATTTAATAGTGGTGCATTTGCTTATTTACAAACAAGTCATGTTTACTACAGTCATAAGTTTTTGTGATTTCACAAAACCATTAAGTACCTACTTACCTCTTTAATTATCATCTGTTTCCTGTGATTATTAAATGCTTTAAATACATCTATCAATAGGCAATACAAAAATACATGAATTTGAACTGAGTATAAGTTAGTTACCTTTAATAACTTAATTTGGACACTGTAATCTGAACCAAAATATGAAAATAGTGTTCAATTAAGTAACATGTATTCCATTTTGAATTGACTCCATCAATGTGGGCAACCCGTTCTCAAAACGCTGTATAGAATTAATTATGATCTTGACCAATTCGCTCTGCTGGTACATTGTTATATTTACCATAATAATTTAAGTGCACCTTGGTACATGTGTGAAGCTTTTCACAAATGTTGATAGTTTGGAAGTACCTATTAATGATATAATGATCCTCAACATATTTTTGCCTTCTCAAAGATCACTCTTAAAAGTATTAATTGTTTTAATATCTTACATCCTATTATGTATTGTGCTCCATGCTAGGGTTACAACATACTTGAGCATAAGATCTACATAATTAGCTCCAGACTATTCACTTTATTTGTTTGGTTATTTCATTGTTTATTAGGAGTTCCTATGATATGTGTAGTAAGAGGTCCAAGCAAGTAGTCTAGTCATTTATGCCAATATAATTCCCATTCGGCAGGGTCCTTTGTATCTAGTGGTCTTGGTATGGATTGGTTAATTTGTATAGTAGACCAAATAGTAGATATTTACAACTATAGAGAATTTACACGTTTTTAATACTAGTGTTGATAATTTTCCAATATGTAGTTATTCAACCTGTACCATTCCGTGCATCATGAGTTTCTTTAAATTTATGTTGGGTTTGCTTTCCGAATTAATTATGAATTACGATTTTTAAACTGGGTTCATTCTGTTCCCTCATTCTTTTTATATATGATTACTATAATGACTTTTCTTGTAAGATATCCTTGAATGGCTTTGTATCTTTACCCATTTATTAAATTTATAGATGTTAACATACACTGTTGAGGATACATAATGCTCTTGCTCAAAATGCACGAATTCAGTTTAATTTAACAGTAAACAACATTCGTTCATATGGAATTATCGAGTTAAATATGTCTCTTAGAGATCTTTTGTTTGGTATATGTTAGTTTGGGAATATGCATTTAAAAAATATACTTTATTAAATACTTAATTTATTTGATAGAAAACTAATCACTTTAAGAGACATTTTGATTATTGTAGATGTACTTTATCCTTAAAAAATTGATATAATTAATATCAAATTGAGGATATAAGTGCTTGCTACACAAATGTATAGTACAGATCTGTTTTTAAATTATTCTAAAATAAAAATAATATAGATAGATATCTGTGATAATTTATACACAAAATCTGGTCTTGTAGGATTTTGTTCGTGATTTTCTTACATACATTTCTTTGTATGTAAGATTTTCTTACATACAAAGAAGCAGTTAGCTCAGCTTTGATAATATTATCACATTCTCAAAAATTATTGGTACATATTTATTGATTTTGTGTAAGCAATGAATCTCATATTACTTCAGATATAGTAACTTATTAAGTAGGTGACCAAATAAATTTACTTACATTGACTAACAAATTAGTTAGTAGTTTTGAAAACCATTCCTTCAATGATTTTTTTATTTCAAAGAGAAAATGTGTTTCAGTACCATTGTGCATGTATTACATGTGCATTGTTGCTATTATTAGCAATCACCAATAACTCTTGGGTCTTAAAAAGCCATGTAAAGTTCTCTTTGAGTTAAATTACACCAAAAAATTTTTATGTATGACACATCTTACATGAATCTTCATATCAAAATTGCCTTTTCTTAAATAAAAAACTAACTTTAATAGAGTAATCCCTTTTCTGTAATTACATTTGCACACATTGTTTTAGCAGGATCCAGTTTGCACTGGTTCTTGAACATTTTGCTGCCAGTTTGTGGTTGTATGGTTTATTTGATCAGTGATTGATAGCATGTGACACCAAATATACATAAATATGGCGTTAAATGCTGTTTGTTGCCTGATATGAGCCATACTTTGTTCTCCAATTGTATAAATTTTCATCTATAAGTCTTTTTCTAATCCGGCTTCTAGATACTTATAATATATAAATCATTTCCCATGAATAGTTCATAAAAGAGTAATCTGTTGTGTAAAATTAACATATTATGTTTATGTTTTTTAGGAATATGTATCACTTACGTTACAATTCTGTGTTTTAACTCTATTTTTGACCTACATATGTTATGTCGAAATTGATAAAGTCAGTGAATTCATATGCAATATATACAAAATTCAATTTTTTTATTATGATTAATGTACCAATTTTAAACTACCTCATCAACAAATATGCAATACTTTAATTTATTTAAGTAATAGCTGTTTTACTATAATCTGCACCTTTAATGGTAACAATTAGAATGAAGCTGTATTATACATATGTGTAAATATATTTTTTAATGACTTTAAGGCACCAGATGTTTTTAGAAAAGAACTGTTTTGTGATAATATTGTTAATTTCTCCTTTGGTTTTCTATGCGTTGACCTATTCACCAGTGAAGTATTTTATACAACAATAAGATGTTTTGTTCTTTTGGTATTAATATTGTTGGTTAATGTTTGTATAATGAAATAAACAATATTTATTGACAGTGTTGGTTGGTACAAAGAGTACAGGAAGGATATTTACATAGTTTGATTTGTTTGGTTCAAAGATACAGGAATTTTAAGAAAATGGTTAGAATTAATTTTGGTAGTGGAGTTTTCCAAGAAGGGGTATATTTAACACCTATTTTTGTTTTTATTCCGGTATATAATCCAGAAATTTATGTCGTAGCTATTAATAAATCTAAGAAACTTTTTAGCAATAGCACAGCTGATTGGTTAGTTCATATCATAGTAGGTTTACTATGATATAATACTAATATTAAAGTTTTTATCTATTGCGTTTAACCTGACTGTCAAACTTTCGTCTTTGAATGTGGAGTCTTCTTCAGGACTTTAGGTTTTGTACTAGGAACTTAATCTTGTAAATCATCGGTTCAAGACTCCTGATTGTGATTCTGTATAAATCTAAACAAGTTTATGAAACATTGGCTGAAGCTATTTTCTTGTGGCATTTTAAATTAATTACTATTTAACTTTGAATAAGCCACAATTAAAGATAAAAATATGTTTATTGACATTTCAATTTCCACTTCTGAAATCGTTCTCAACAAACAGTAAATTAAACAAATTTTGTTTTTTGTTACATAGTGAAAAATCCTTCTAATAATTTAATTTTATCTGACTCATTTATATTGACAATTCGGACATACATTATGCATTTTAAAGTAGATGACTTTAAAATGATATTGCCAATATTGTTGAGTTGCGCTCCTGGGACGACTTTACCTATAAGATAGTTCATTCGATTACATGAAATCAACTTTAACTTGAGAATATCCGTCAGAAAAAAAATCATGGCATGTATTTCGTCTTTAAAAAGACAAACACATGACATGATGATAGTAAAATTCTTCTGTTAGTGATTCCATAGTAAATTATGAGGGAAAAACCAGGAAAAAAACCTCATAATACTATCCCGATATGGTAAGTATTTGTTCGTGCATGTAGTTTACCTTCAATAAACACCAAAATTCTGATTTTATATGTTTCGTTATTTAAAAAACATAATGATGTATCCTATATATGTTACTGACTTACTAATACTGGCATTTTCTTGTTAATGACTTCCTCTTTCAATATTGATAACCAGATCCTACTACATTCTGTCAAGGAATTTGCACACTTGGCCTCATTTAGCATAATTATAGCCGCTTCTTTGATTTTTCGTTTTTTACCATCCGTTTCTTTTAGGACTACATTTGAATTATTCCATTCCATTCCATTTATCCTAAGCGGCTCTAATTATGCTAAATGAGGCCAATTGTGTCGCAAATTCCTCGGCAGAATGTAGTAGGATCTGGTTACCAATATTGAAAGAGGAAGTTATTAATAAGAAAATACCAGTATTAGTAAGTCAGTAACATATAGAGGATACATCAATTATGTTTTTTAAATAACGAAACATATAAAATCAGAATTTTGGTGTTTATTGAAGGTAAACTAAATGCACGAACAAATACTTACCATGTCGGGATAGTATTATGAGGTTTTTTCCTGGTTTTTCCCTCATAATTTACTATGGAATCACTAACAGGAGAATTTTACTGTCATCATGTCATGTGTTTGTCTTTTTATAGACGAATTATATGCTATGATTTTTTTCTGACGGATATTCTCAAGTTAAAGTTGATTTCATGTAATCGAATGAACTATCTTATAGGTAAAGTCGTCCCAGGAGCGCAACTCAACAATATTGGCAATACCATTTTAAAGTCGTCTACTTTAAAATGCATAATGTATGTCTGAATTGTCAATATAAATGAGACAGATAAAATTAAATTATTAGAAGAATTTTTCATTATGTAACAAAAAACAAAATTTGTTTAATTTACTGTTTGTATTTTGAGAACGATTTCCGAAGTGGAAATTGAAACGTCAATAAACGTATTTTTATCTTTAATTGTGGCTTATTCCCAGTTAAATAGTAATTAGGTTTATGAAACGGTTGCTTGCATGCTCAGGTTAAACACCTAATTTTATATTTATTCCCGAGGATTTTGTTTGTGGATCATCTTTTGAGGAAATAAATTAATAAATATTTAATATTATGGTTGGTACAATAACTTCGGTACATTTTTGGGCTTAAGATTGCCAAATTTTTATTAATGTTTAATACTTACTCTATAAAACCGATATTTTGAAACTTACTCATAAACGGTTGGTATAATAAATTATTGTACAATAACTATGTACATTTTCGTATGCATTAGTCCTTAGATCCTATCAATATATGAATATTTGAAGCAGCAATTCACACAGATGATAAACATATAATATAAACTGTACAAGGTACAACCATTGCAACCATTGTAAACAATTTGATTTCTTTCAAAGCAATTCACACAGACGATAGACAAACATATAATATAAAAGTCGTAAAATAGATTCGAAACAATATAATATAAACTGTACAAGGTACAATCATTGCAACCATTGTAAACAATTTGATTTCTTGGTAATTATTTTATGAAGGGTCGGAACGGATTCACAGCTACACTTTATTTGATAATGAGAGGGATAAACTTCATTTTTTTATGCAAAACACTTACTACAAATTCGACAAAATAGTTCTAGGTTCTATAGACATTTACATTAAACGTTTGCTTTGTTCATTGCCGTGTAACAGGTCCGATAACAATAGATGGGATCTAGTGGGTTTCTACTTTATTATTTACGACAGACACACTACATAGTACATAGTGAGTGTAAAATGTATTTTTTATTAATTTTGGAGGTGATATTAAAACTATACGTATTTTGAACAATCATTCATTTGTATTATAAATTATTTTATATCAGATCTTTGTAAAAAAATCATAAGAAACCAGTATTTTAACCCTATTTTTTAACGACACTATGATTCGATTTTATACCATTTTAAAGTTGACTTTAAAGCCATCCAAAGTTGAATTGACTTCAAAATTGATGCCAACTTTAAAACGATTATGAAATCGGTCGTAATGCTTTTATTATATGGCGATAACACAAAGTGGAAGGACAGAAAATCAATATAAGGATGACTGCGCTTTTCTTAAGTGTCCATTGGATTCTATACGGGTTATTTCGTGCGCTATAATGTCACAAACGATAGCAATTGGAATTTTAATTATTATAATAATTGTTTGAAATTAACTACAGATGCAAGAATCGTTTTCAAAATACATATTTTTGAAAATTGTTTGGGTTTTTTTGTTAATTAGAAAATTTGAAGAAACTACTTCGATTGGAATGGACTTTATTATGCTTTTTAAGAACTTTTCTTAAAGTGTAAAATAACGAGACTTTGATTTAGTCGAACGATTATTCTACTAGTTAGGCTTAGTGTTTCAGACAGACCCTCTTAAAATGAAAAACGTAAATTAACGAAACTGATTGTCGAACATTTGCTTTACAACTCTGGTTGACCAGATTAAAAACAGGTAATTTCGTTTCAGTCGATGTAGTTTCTTCAAATTTTCTGGTCCTTCGAGCCATTTACAGTTTGAATTATATATTTTAACCGAACTTAATGCTTTGTACACCTGTTCCTAGAAAAACTGATACAACTCTTAGTAAGATTTGATCATTTTGAGCAGTGTATTTGATTGGTCTGACATTATATTATATTTATTATGACAGACAAATAATAAAATAAACAAACAAATAACAATTGATTACATACTTAATATATTAATTCATAAATTGTAATAATTATTAAGCTCTAAATTTTAATATTATTTTGAATTCCTGCATTTTATAAAGAGTTTATTATAAATGTTAGTTTTTACATAAAATAGGGTTTTTGTTATTATTTTTATTATTATCAAGGAATAAAACAGACGACTTAACTCAAAAATATATTAACCCTTTCAGTCACAACTTTTTTTGACCTATGGGAAAATTCTCATATTTGGTATATAAAATAAACTATTTTTGTTGATAATTTTAACATCATTTTTTTTTTGATATGTCATATGTCACTTGGCATATGACATGTCCATGTTGATGGACATTATGACTTGAAGCAAAATAAAATAAACCTGAAGATTTTAGAAATTTATTTGAATATCATTAGAATGACGAAATAAACAATATTCTTTGTAAATAACGAATTAACCATTTTACATGAAATTTAAAAAAACAGTTACGACCGCTTACAAAACATAAGTGAACATTACATTTTACGCAAAATGTATGTGATTTTCGCTTACAGTTCTCCATTTTGCAACGTGTATTATCTTTTTTTCCATCTATTTTCGGAAAATATCCATACCGTAATATCTGTCGAACCGTAATTCAATATATGGCCTTGCTTCAGTTTTGGTTTTTTTATTATTTGGTGTACCAGTATTTTCTTGGCCAGATGGTCTGCCTCTCTTTGGTGGAACCTTATGTAAAATGAGGTATTGCCCAATACTCATTCTAAAGTCCCACAAATCCAGGATTTTGTTGTGTTGTACGCCTAGCAGTTCAGCTTGTTTTCTATATTCCAACCAGGAATTTACTATCGCCATATCTATAGCATGTGTTATCATACGTACAGTCCATTTTCTGGATCGTCTGTAGGATCTGTAAACGTTCAATAAAAAATCTAACTTATCAACACCACCCATGTTGGAATTGTAAAGCGATATGGCTTCCGGTCTAGATACATTTATATACTCTTTCGACGTCTTATACCAACGTAATATTTCTGAGTCATCGTCTTTCATGAGTAAATCCAGAAGTTCATCCTCAGTCAAGGGTCGTGATCATCTCTTTTCTTTACTAGTTGACGGTAAACTTTCCATTTTATGGATATCTAAAACAATACGACCTTGCTAATTTTTATATGCATGAGTATACCTAAGTCATTTTGTCCATCTACATGGACATATAAATATACACCACTTTATAAGATATTTTCAGTCAACAGTTTGATACATAATATAAACACACTATACTAATGCTCTTTACTTACCCAAATCAGCAGGTATTTATATGAAAAAACAAGTTTATTCAATAGAAATCGTTCCAATAACAAACAGGTGTTTCCACCACCACGACAGCGTGCTAAACGCAACCTGTTTTGCGTTTTATATAGCTTCACAAATCGACTAACAGATGGCTATCAATGTATTCAATGCTTTTCTTATGCATGTACCCACACATGGACAAAATGATTTGGGCGATAATAACCATCGATGTTTTAAGAAAATGCTTTGAAAATCGATGTCCATCGGTGTGGACACGATGACCGAAAGGGTTAAAGCAAGAATTGTAATCAAATTAAAAGATAATTGGACACTATCAGAGACAGCAAAACATTTTAACATAAGCAGAACCACAGTTTTTCTATTAATAATAAATGGAGGGAACAGGAAACTCTCGAAAGAAAGCGAGGGTCTGGAAGACCAAAAATATACTAAATTTAGGTATGTAAAAATAAAAATAATACGACTTAAAATGGAAGGGAAAGTGGAATGAAAAAGGGATCCAGGAAGCAGAAAATGCTCCTGGTTGAAGAATGTAAGAAACTGGACAGGTATGGAAACACAGTCGATACTAAGAACAGCTCAAGATAGAGAGCAATTTGCTGTAGTTATAACCAACCTTCAGTAATGGAGAAGGCGCCTTAAGAAGAAGAAGAAAAATAAAATTAATATTTTGTAATATCTCCATCAGCATTCATAACGGCTTGTAGTCTTCGGTCCATCTACGTGAAAGGAACTATGAAATCGTCTTCTTCAGAGAGCTCTTCCCAAACTTGTTGTATACAGTGCCACAGGTGTTCAGTATTTTGAGGTATAAAATTACGCCGATACAACCGTTTTATAATAATTACCCACATATTCTCGATTGGATTTAAATCTGGACTGTAGCTGGGCCATGGTAAGGTTTCGATGTTGTTATTCTGGAGCCACTGGTTTATTATATCTGCAGTGTGAACAGGACAATTATCTTGTTGGAGGACAAAAATAATTTTCTGGATACAACTGTTCTACACTGGGAAACATGATGTTTTCTAGAATATTCAGATAAGTCTGCCCAACAAACCTGCCATCAATACGCCATACCATTCCCATTTTTCTATGATGAAATCCATCCCCGTACATTGGCGCTGAAATGACCAGCTGCTCGGTATCTATGAACTTATACAGGATTAAATTTATTATTATCTTGTCTATACAACCCAGTTCTGCCCTTTTTAGAAGATTGAAAAATTTTCTCATCTGTAAATATTACCCTGTTCCAAAAATCTTGATTTTGTAGCTGATGGTTTAAAGCAAATAAAATCTTGATTGCTTTTGTTGGGTAAGAGCTTGTTTTTTTTTGCTACAGGTCCGTACCTAAGACTCGATGCTTTAATTCTGCGCTAAGTTGTTGTCTTTCTTCCCGGAAACTGTAACATAATTCTTGCAGTTTTCACATTTTCAAAAGGATTTTCTTCTAATCTCTCCAAAAGCGTACGATCTTCATGAGAGGTAGATATTTTTGGTCTTCCAGAACCTTGCTTTCTTTCAAGCGTGTTTTGTTCTCTCCATCTTATCATCATCAATTGGCGCTACAGCCCTTCGCGAGCCTTGGCCTGCTTCAAAATCCCAATCTCCCTCAGATCTTCCTGTACATCGTCCAGATATCTGAGTTTACGTCGCCCCCTTCTTCTTCCGACCGGCCTCTTTAACTTAGTTATTTTAGTGGGATCACTCTCATCCATCCGCATAACCAACGTGGCCCACCCCACCTTAGGCGGTTTATTTTAATGGTCTTCACAATACCTGCATCAACAAAAAGTCGATAGAGTTCAAAGTTATATCGCCTTCTCCACAGACCCTATTCGTTTACTTCGCCATATATGGTCCTCAATACTTTTCTTTCAAAGACTCGTAGTAACTCTTCATCTCGGGTCGTCATTGCCCATGTTTCCGATCCGTATGTGAGCACTGGGCGTATTATTGTTTTATAAAGTTTGCACTTTGTTGCTATTGACATACTTCTCGCTCTTAGTTGAGAGCCCAGGGCAAAATAACAGCGGTTAGCCAGGCATATTCTTTTTTTATCTCGTTGGATGTGTTATTTTTGTAGTCTACCAGTGGTCCTAAGTAGCAGAATTATTCTACCACTTCTATCGTTTCGTGTTGCACCTCTAAGTTATTTTGTTGGATTCTTGATATGGCCGGCATATATTTTGTTTTCTGGATGTTAATCAGAAGTCCGATGTTTTCTGCGGCATTTTTGGGTTCTTCCAATTATGACGATATCATCAGCGTATGCCATTATTTGTATACTATCTCTCCATCTTATATTAATATTAAAAACTGTTGTTCTGCTTACGTTAAAATGGTCGCTACGGCAGATAGTGACCAACCATCTTCTATTTCGTTACAATTCTTGCTTTTGGTTCTTTGCTAGTATATGGAGCCATTTTTTGAGGTTGAACAGAATAAGTTGGCTGACAAATTTTAAGATTTGGCAGTGGTAGTGACAGTATGTAAATAATAAGTATTTATCCTTCAAAATATACTGCTCAATTTTCTAAAAAATACGTTTTAAAAGTCCAGTCATATCGTTTTTTTAGGAACCAGCTGTACATGCAGTCATTCGTTCATCAAGTTTTTCGATAACTACATTAGGTACATTAGGAGTATATACTGCATTTCTACATATTTACATTTTACTATTGTAGTTACCTTTTATGTAATTGTATATTTATAAGTAGATATTAAATCATATTGCTTGATAACAACCACAACCTTATTTTTTCATTTATAACAGTTAAAGATGTTTCACAGCCTAAATTTTATCAAAAATAGTTCTTTTTTAAAAATTATCTGGCTATCTAGTCCGTAGAATTTTTGTTCGTTATCGTTATGATCAAAACTGGTGAATAGTTGTTCAAAAAAAAATTTAGTAGAAGGGTTGTAATGTTGTCGATGTTGATTTAGGTTGTAGATTTGGCAGTTTTTAGCAAAATTAGCGAACCATATGTTCTGTATTGCCTATACATTAAATGCAAAATGAAATATATTTCAATTACCATGGCATTCTGTATTCTAGTATCCTGGGTAGGTTGAATCACATTTAAAATAAATCAAATGTGGCTAAAAATAAATTACTACCATTATAATGCATTTTCTGGTGTCTTTGTTATTTTCTAGTCAAAAATGCTCGATTTATTTTGGCCGGCTGATGTACACTGGCGGCCAAAAAACCTGAACCCTTCAATGTTGTTTGATTACTTGTGGTTCCGAAATATCTAACCCAAAAATACTACAAAAATTTGTAAAATATATGAACAATTCTAAAACGTGTGAAAATACAAGAAAAAAATTCCAAAATGAAATACTAGACGTCTTCAATGACTTAAGCGTCATATATTCTCGATTGGAGCTATTCCATTCATTTTGAAGGGCAACTACAATTTCCAAAAAATGTTTCTGGTACTTGAGTTGCTTCTCATTTAATCCTAATTATGCTCTGGGACTAGGCGATTTAAATTCAGGTTATCTGTTGACCAAATGATCATTTATAGTCAATACATCAAATAATCGAAAAATTATGTTCAACCAAGTAAAAGGTGTATAATAAAACAGAATCCACGACGAAGTTTGTAATGAAAAAATATTTCTGATACATTCTAATATTTACTGTATATGCGCCAGAAATAAAGTTTTCACGATGGTCAATGTTTCTAGCGTAGTCATCTTCAGACTGTTCTTGCAAAAATCATTTATACCATGCCCATTTCTTATTCATTTTTTCTCAATATCGAACCTTGCACTGTGGTGTCCTAAATGGAAAGGGTATAGATCCATATTGATGTAGTTGCAGCACATTTCTTGTACGTACAAACTACCTTCAGGGAAAGGGCTTTTCCTACCACTGGCCACCTTTGCCAGTTCTTCGGACACCAATTTAAACAAATAAAATTTATAACTGTAAAGTAATTTAAACACTTGAATCCTAATTGGAACTAATTTAAAAATTAATGATTATTAATTTGTTAATAATTATTGGAATTTAAAGGATACAGGAACAGAAAACTAGGGAATGGATTTGAATGAAACCATTAGGATGCCTTCCAATGTGCTGTAACATTATTGATAATATATTTATGTTGTGTTCTTCTTCTTTACGTGCCTTCTCCGCGACGGAGGTTGGCGATCATCATGGCTTTTCTGATCTTAGATGCTGCCACATCGTACCATTCCCTCAAGTTACGCATTTGCTGCATCCGTATCATTCCCTCAAGTTACGCAACCATGAGATTCTTGTCCTTCATACACTTCTCTTCTCCTGGATTTTCCCTTGTATAATTAATTGAAATATGTTGTATCTTTCATTACGCATAACATGCCCCAGATATTGCAGCCTTCGTGTCTTGATGGTTTCCAATGTCGTGTTGCAATTGGTTTTTTTATTATTCTCTATGATTTAAAAATTTTAAAAATATGTTCTTATTCCTTTCTTTTCTTTTTTTTTTAACCCTACATTGTAGTCTCTTCAGATATTACGATGCAACTAACCACAGTGTGGTAAAACATGTCATGTTTAAGTGACTGAATGGCAATTTTCAAAACTGCATATTGATTTTCAATAATGTATTACCACCAAGTAAAGGTGTACTATACTCATTAACAATATTTATTTTTAAAACACTTCTTGGTTATTTACTTCTTGGTAATCTGCTTCGGAGTTTTGGTCCTTTATTTTTTTATACACTGTCATTTCATTGGATTTGAACCTGTGCATTTTTCAGGTTTATCGCCAGTGTATGTCATGAGCATTATTAGAGATTTTTAAGTTAATATTTTGATATCATTAGTAAGAATGTGTTCCATAAACTGTACCGTTCAGACAACATTCAGTTGGCATAGCGAATGATTTTAATCTGTTTAATTCGTTTCTAAAGGATCAAGGAACAATAATGTTCATACTGTTTTCATAACCAATTCGTGTGCATTACACCATATGTTTCCGTCGATTTTAAACAAATCCTAGGACAAAACATCCTTCGAAAAATCACACAAAACGTGGAAGCAAGAAATTTTACACGACTCTTCATTCCGGAGCTAACAACTGAGATCAAATGGGAACACCTTGTACAATATATAATGGTTGTAAAGTCTCAGCCATCTTTAACGACGAAAAAAATTTTATTAATTGAATATTACAAACAAGAAAATTCCAAACATAGATAATCACAGTATATTTGAGAATACGAAGTCAAAGAAGAAATTAATGAAAAAAAATTGAACTCAGTTATAAAACTGACGAAATCATACAATAACCTCCGATAAAGAAAACAGCCAACTGGAGTTGGCCTTCGCGAAAATTTGCTAACGATTAACGAAAAATACTCCTGCGTAAAATGGTCAAACTATAGACGCTTTTGATATATTTGACATAATCTTGTAAGGTTTTTCTTTCATATGAAAAATATTTACACTCATTTTGATGAATTTTCCAAGTAAATTCGAATAAAAAATCCTGGTTTGCTGCATTCTATATAGTTTTTCATTCCTTATCTTCCTTTGATTATAATTGATTCCTCCATATTTTGTCAAGAATTTTTGTTTATTAGTCCAAATATTTTGCTTCTTGAATTAATTCGTTGATAGTTATTTGGGTGCTTAGCAGATTATTTCTGGCATTAATAGGACTCTCTCCATTTCTTGGAGCCCAATTTGTTATTTTGTTTGACCGGCGATTTCGTAGATTCTCTTCAATCAATGTCTTTTATCATTATTACAATTTATTATCAAGTCTTCAATTATATAAATTATTTTTTGAACTATTTTGTGTATTGTAAAAATAATTACAATGGACACCCAATTATTGCTCTAGTCGGTTTTGGTCAAAACTGCTAGCTGCCTTAGGTTAATAGAACCAGTTATAGCTTAATAACGTATTGTTTGTTGTATTTGGTTGTTGTCAAGCAAATATTTAAGAAATATTTTACACTACACTGTTATTTGCAGATTCCCCATGGCGTTTTTCACACCCATCGTTACAATAAATGAAACGCCACCGGAACCCACACCTAAACCGCCGAAAGTCAAGAAGATAAAAATAAAAATCGATGGTAACAAGCAAGGAGCGATTTCTGGTGAAATAGTCAAGCCAAAACGAGGCAGGCCTCGAAAGACTCCTGACAGTAATAAGGTAAAAGATGAGATAGATGATCCGCCGTGGGCAAAATTAAAAGACACGAAAAAGAAGAATAAGCACGGCGACCCTGAACCAGAGACTGTGCAGAGAAGATCTTCCAGGAGAAAAACACAGATAGTGATCAAAGAAGAAACGTCAGATGAAGAAACTGTAAAGATTAAAGAAGAACCCAAAGATGAAATCGCCGAAGGCGAGACAGTAGAAATTAAAAAGGAGATTAAGGAAGAGCCTACGGATTCAATTGAGTTACCTGTAATACTGCCTCTATCAGAAGAAGAGTATAGAGCACTTATGCCCACTGACTCTGAAGAAGATAAGAAGTTCAAATGCCCTTTGTGCTTAAAAGAAAAACAGGATGAAACTGAAAGGTATCCCAAAGAATTGAAGATGCACTATAAAGAACAACATCCAGGTAAGAGGCTGCGACAAAGTCGGTTTTCTAGTGAGGTATACCCGTGCGATATATGTGGAAAAGAGTTTAGAACCCCAAGTGCAGTTAAAGATCACATCGAAACGCACAACAACTATTTTTACTGTGAAATGTGCAACGCTTCTCAGAAGAAAATATTGGAACATGTTATACATTTGAGAATACATTCCGAGGAGGGGATATTTAACTGCCTCATGTGCGACTTTCGCACGCCTGAAATAAATCAAATAACGAATCACATAAACAACCACGAGGATCTCTTAAAATATTGGTGCGACGCTTGTAAAAAGGGCTTCCAGATCTTACCTTGGTTCCAGGAACACGACAACTACCACACGGGACTGAAGCCTTTCGATTGTGAATTTTGTGGCAAGTGTTTCCTGTATTCCAGATACCTACATGCGCACAAGGTTAACCTTCACAAAGAAGACATGAACTGCCCCAGCTTACACGAATGCGTCATTTGTAAAAAGCAATACCAACACAAGAACAGTCTCAAGCTGCATATGAACTCGCACACCGGTAATTTCTCCATTTGCGACATTTGCGGCAAAATGCTGTCTAGCAAAGAAAAGCTCAAATTCCACATCCGGATCCACACCGGCTACAAACCGTACAGTTGTTCGTACTGCGAGAAGTCTTTTACAAAGAAGCCCATCCTTGTGGAACATACCCGTATACACACGGGAGAACGGCCCTACATCTGCGACTACTGCACAAAAGCATTTTCACAGCGGTCGAGTTTGGTGATACATATGCGGGGACACACAGGAGAACGGCCGTACGTGTGTCAGTTCTGTACCAAAGCGTTCGTGGCGAAGGCTATGTTAAATATTCATCTCAAGACTTGCAAAGGCTTGCTGGTAAGGCATGATGACGTTTACTGAAGGTCAGTGGTACCCAATAACTAGTTACTTGACTGCTGTATCTGTATATTGGTAGTTATGTTAGTTTTAATAACAGTGTATAGGTAATTATAATTTGAACTTAGAATTATCTTTATAAAATTGCACTACAGTTTGTCATTTTTGAGCATAGCCATTAAATTTAGACCAGTACCGATAATTTTTGAGACAAAAAAAAACAGTAATAGAATGGAACCCGTTGGTAAAGAAAGAAAATGCAACGAAAATAATTTAGGGGTAATGCGTTTTTAAGAGCAAAAAACGGTTTCATTGCTAGTTCCGGCAAAACTACAAGCCCTATAAAAAAAGTTACATGGAAAGTGGTAGGTAAAGTCCTACTAGAGATCTAAGAGAGTCATTAATGTTTATTAAGTGTCTACCACAAGGCAGCGGGGGATCGCCTCTGGACAGGATCGTACTTTTATTTTCGATTTGCATTACTTATTCGATTGTTAGGTATGTTTAAAAGCCGGTCTTTATCGTTGTTTCTTCTTCTTCAGTGCTTTATCCGCTCCGGATGTTGGCGATCATCAAGGCTATCATGGTTTTGTTGACTGCTGTGCGAAACAGCTCCGCTGAGGTCATCCCAAACCATTGTCGGAGATTTTTCAACCACGAGATACGACGGCGATCATTGTTTACAAGTTATAATAGTTGCAAAAGTATTTACATACACTGTCATATTACATACTTATCATTTCTAAATAGAATACAAAAAGAATAGAGACAAAAATATTTTAGAAAATTATTTTCAAAATTGAGGTGAGTCTAAAAGCTGGTTTGATACCGTTATCAACTGAATTTAAAAATCTTTACATAAATTATATAGTAAGTTTACCATCCACAAATACAATTTAAAAAATACTTACACTAAAAAAATTACATAGACAAGTCAGTTTCACTATCACTGTCGTTATCTAGATCTATAATAATTGTTTCTTTGAGCAACCTATCTGTATTTTTCTAGCTGTCATTGGTTATTGTCTACATTTCTAATTCAATTAAACGAATCACAGATGAATTAAGGGTAAACGAAACATTACTTCTCCTTACCGATTTTTTTTAGCTCATGCCATATGTGTTCAATAGGATTGAACATGCAATAGTAAGGAGGAAGTCGTAATATTGTATGACCCATTTCTTCCGCTACTAAACTGTCGCAATAAGTTTCAAGTAATTGTTTTTTTAGGATAATTATCTTTATAATATATATCATTTTCCAGCATATATTCCTGGATTCTAAGTTTGCTGTCATTAGAACATGGAATTTCTTTATTCGGCCTACGACTGTGGTAGCCTGGCATTGTCCATCACAACTACACTTTTTGATGCTGTATTTGGCAATAACTTCGGTGAAAACCAGTTCTCAAATAATTCTGATGTGGTGTCAACATGATAGTTGACACGGGAGTCCTTAACGCTTTTGCAGGACAAGGCTAAAGCGTTAGGTATAAAACCATTTTTTTCCTGCATCAGTTTTTGTAATACGTTTTCCTTTATTTGATGAAGCTTTTGTTAAGAAGAATCTGTCCACCCACATTTTGGAACGTCATGGGTGTCAAACCACGTCCCATCCAGATAAACAATTTCTCTTTCACTTTATTTGTAGACAAGCAGATTCCATAATCACTTTGCGTTTATCGATCGTTTTATTTTAAAGCCTTTTTAGAAGACATTTCATTACTCTCACTTCAGCACTTGATTCATGTCTCAAGTATTTGCAACATATGCATGATGGTTTTTAATGTGGGGATCATCTATTATTCATACATGTTATAAATTTTTCTTCTAATATTGTCCACATCATTCTGATCTAGTTTCCTAAACATACCAGCGTATTTTCTTTTTCTTCTACTTACTATCGGTTGTTTTGTTATTGACCACACTGTCGTCATTCCATAAATCACCAATCACGATTTATTTAAAATCCTAACAATATTTTTTGACTTGGGGAACATGTAGACTAAGATAATATGACAATTTCGTTAGTTATTTGTTTAACTTTGTTCGTAAAGGAAGACAATTTGTGTATAAAACAATATTATTTAAAAATGTTACGTCAGGGAGAAGAGCCTAGTACTTCTCGTGAAGTTATTGATAATAATAATGCTGAAATAATCGACATCAGTGTTAACAAACCTGTAAAGCGCAGTGTTATATCAGTTGACACAAAAAAGTGATATTTGACGTTTACACTACCCTCCTTGAACGAGGACTTTTCAAATTTAACGCAGTGAAGAAAGCGGCAGCCTTAACACGAAGACCAATGAACATAGCATGGTCTATAACAAAACAACCGATAGTAAGTAAAAGAAAAGACGCTGGTAAGGTTAAGAAACTAGACCGGAGTGACGTGGAAATCATTACAAGAAAAATTTATAACATGTATGAAGAACATATATTATGATCCCCACGTTAAAAACCATCATGCAAATGTTGCAGAAAAATGACAGGAATCAAGTAGTGCAGTCAGACAGTAAGGTAATGTCTTCTAAAAAACTGCATTAAAATAAAAACGATCGATAAACGCCAAATGGAATCTGCTTGTCTGCAATAATGAAAGACGGAATTTTTAATTCAAATTCATAAATACAGAGAAAGTGGAATAGAATTTGTTTATCTGGATCAGACGTGGTTTGATACCCATGACGTTCCAAAATATGATTGGGCAGATTCTTCTGCATATTTTATAATTGGTTTCCTTCTGGATGGTCGCTGCACAACAAAAGCTCCACCAAATACAGAAAAATGTATTAAAATAATCCATGCGGGAACAAAAAATGGTTTTATACCTAATGCTTTAGCCTTGTCATGCAAAAACATTAAGAACTCCTGTGTCGACTATCTTGATGACACCACGTCAGAATTATTTGCAAACTGGTTTTCAATGAAGTTATTGCCAAATATGTCACCAAACAGTGTAACTGTGATGGACAATGCCAGCTACCACAGTCGTAGACTGAATAAAGTTCCATGTTCTAATGACACCAAACTTAGAATCCAGAAATATACGCTAGAAAATGATATATATTATGCAGATAATATATATATATATATATATATATATATATATATTATGGAGATAATTATTTTAAAAAATAATTACTTGAAAAAATAATTAAAATCCTGTGTAAAAGGTATATATTTAAAAACTCAAATGGGCTATGTTAGACAAAACGTTTTCGGAATCCATATTCCATCATCAGTGTCCTAGAAAATATGTAACCACTTAATTAAAAAGAACATGAAGTTTAAACTTTGACTAAGGTTAATGCAAAGTGTGGTTAATACTTACTAGGAGTACATGAATGTAGCCACTAAATATATGGGTAAAAACCCGTTAACAAATAATTAGTTACATTTGGTGTACAGTATTTCTTATAATATGTTAAAGTTACCGTTGGATTAGGTCACATGGCGACATATGACTCCACGTTGAAGTTGCTAGTCCTGAGACAGTGTGTCTACGAGGACTTTATGGAAACAACTGATTGAAATCACAATGTTGACACGTTAGGACGGAAGTCGTAACAGAGCAGTTAATATAACTGTATGTGTCTACTTAAGACAAAAGCCAACGTTATTTAAAATTGTTGAAAGTAAAATAAATTAATATAACAGTATCAACCATCAATGTTGTTGTTTTAAAATTATGTATATAAAATGAGATGTGGAAAGAAAATTATGTGATTATAGTTAGGCAACCAACTATACATGTGTGTAGTAGTATTGTGAAATAGAGATTTTGATATAAGGCTCTCTATGTTTCTTCAACATTTGGTACCGGGAAAATAGAAACTAGACACATGTGGGAAGTTGAGTTCTTGAAATTTTATTGTTATTGGTTTAATATGAATGAATATATTTAAAATATGAAAGTGTTCTTGAATGAATAAAATAAAACTTTTGTAGTGTAATGTTCATGTCATATTAAACTTATAACTCAATTATAGAAGGCCCTGTATGTCAAAAAACAACATTTGGTACCTGGCAAATATAAAACTTTTTAAGTTATAAGTTCATGAACATAAATATCTGATTATTTATGTTCATGAACTTATAACTTTATATTTAGTGGCTACATTCATGTACTCCTAGTAAGTATTACCCACACTTTGCATTAACCTTAGTCAAAATTTAAACTTCATGTTCTTTTTAATTAAGTGGTTACATATTATTTTCTAAGACACTGGTGATGGAATATGGATTCCGAAAAAGTTTTGTCTAACATAGCTTTTTAGCTTTTGTCTAACATAGGGTTTTTAAATATATACCTTTTACAAGGATTTTAATTATTTTTTAATATATGGTATACAGTCAACTACAGGAACGTAGATTCCTTGTGGATAATTACTTGAAACTTTGAAATCATTTTGTGTCAGAAAACAATATTGCAACAGTTTGGCGGAAGAAATGGGTTATACAGTAAGTATTAAGACTTCCTCCTTACTATTGCATGTTCAATCCTATTGAATATTGAACACATATAGTATGAACTAAAAGCATCGATAAGGAGAAGTAATGTTTCGTCCACTCTAAATTCATCTCTGGTTCGTCTAATTGAATTAGAAATGGAGAAAATAGCCAATGACAGAAGGAAAAATAGTATTGCTCATGTTATAAAGATGAAAAGATATTATATAAATACAGATAGATTTAGATAACGACAGTTATAGTGAAACTGACTTGTCCATGTATTTTTTTAAATGTAAGTACTTTTTGAATTGTATTTATAAATGGTAAACTTTCTATGTATACGTAATTTATGTAAATTTTTTAAATTAAGTTGTAAACGGTTTAGATACACCTCAATTTTGAAAATAATTTTCTAAAATATTTTTGTCTCTGTTCTTTTTGTACTCAATTTAGAATTGATAAAGTTTTGTAAATATGTGAATGTAGTGTATGTAAATATAATTGCAACTATTATAACTTTAGGAGACGATGATAAAGACCGGCTTTTAAACACATTAAGAATTGAATAAGTAATGCAAATCGAAAATAAAAATACGATCCTGTCCAGGGGCGATCCCCCACTGCCTTGAGGACCAGTAAGCTAGCGGGGACCAATGAGCGAGATCCAATTTAACCTACGTAATATTTTTTCCACCCATTTTCACTAATTTATTACCACCCTAATAATTTTTCACCACTAAACCAACCTTAAGGGGAGCGATTCTGCTGGCTTAAGGTTCAAGCTAGCAGAATTCGGAAAATAAACTTTTTGCTTATGGCATATTTTTTCACTCATTTTTCACTAATTTAGTACCACCCTAATAATTTTTCACCAGCAAGCCACCTTAACGGATGCGATTCTGCTGGCTTAAGTTTCAAGCTAGCAGAATTCAGAAAAAAAAACATCAAATGTTTTTTTTACCTATTTTTCACTAATTTATTATCAACCTAATAATTTTTTACCACCAAACCACCCTTAAGGGAAGCAGTGAAAAATTATTAGGGTGGTAATAAATTATTGAAAAATGGTGAAAAATATGCCATAAGAAAATTTTTTTTCCGAATTCTTCTAGCTTGAACCTTAAGCCGGCAGAATCGCTCCCCTTAAGGTTGGTTTGGTGGTGAAAAATTATTAGGGTGGTAATAAATTAGTGAAAAATTATGAAAAAATATTACGTAGGTTAAATTGGATTCCGCTCATTTGTCCCCGCTAGCTTAATGGTCCTGCTGCCTTGTAGTAGCACTTATCGATAATAAATATGAATGACTCCCTTAGATCTCTGGTAGGACTATAATACAAGGATATACAACTTTTTTATTTACAACATAAATTTTGAAGTATAAATACAAATATTGTAGATCTTTTTATTGCCTACAAATTTACCATTTAACTTTTTTCCATAGGATTTATGGTTTTGCCTGAAAACAGTGAAAAACTATTTTTCCCCTAAAAACCCATCCACTTTCACTTCCCGTCCGCAGATCGCCCGTAAATTATTTTTCCTATATTGTTTCTTATATTTTCTTCCTTTTTTAAAAAGTTCCATCGTATTACCATTTTTTTTACTTTTTTCAAAGGCTTGGGCTCTGGTCTAATTAGCGTGTTACTTAACTTTTAGTAAGATAATGAAAAACTTGCTTTACTTGTAAGTTTTTCACTAGTTACTATTTTCTTATATGCCATGATTCGATTTCCGACAGAAGTTGCAACACTTAAAGATAATTCTCGAAACAATATGAACTATCTAGTCGTACTCAGGTTCATTTCGCTAGTCAATCTTAAGTAAAATAAGTTATATTTGGCGTTGCTACTTACTAATTTAAGTAAACTACGGCAAATCTAGTCAAGCGGTTGTCGATTTTCCAGAAATGTGCTTATGTTCTATTCCAATATTCCATGTGACGATTTTTAACACAACACAACCCACAAATTTAAAATTTCTTCTTTATTGCCATTATCCATGCATGCATTCTGGATGATCTGCTATAACGTTCTACATTTTTTACTTGCGCAAAATTTCTGTGAGATCTCCTCTACACTAAGTTGTAAAATATCATCATCATATGCTATCAAAAAAGTTTATTCCCCACAGGAGAACATTCTGGAATAAAGTTCCGGAACGAAAGTGTTTGTACTAATGATTATAGGGACGTCCCTTATTTCTTATTTACTACATATCTTTTAAGCGTATCTCAACCGCTTGATAAATTTGCTAACTCTTCAAATTCAACGATTCAACGATAGTATATACTGCCTTTTCCTAAATGTATATGCGATGCATTTCACTATTATATTAATAGACAACCTATCTGAATTTTTTTATAATAAACAAAATTCGCAGTAGTTAGTAGAAACTTTTAAATAATCTATCGGAACGATTACGAATTGGATTGCAAATAAAACTAGTCAAGTAAGGTAATGAATCAGTAGTGGTCACTGAATCAGTAGTTGTCACTCTTAGGAAAATAAGGTAAAATTACTAGTTGTCAACCATTATTACATTGAGATTTCATAATTTATGAAGACCTGGCAACATCTAGATGCCACTAGCCGAGTTTGAAGTTTCTCTGTACAATATTTCCAATATGGCGTTTTAATGTTTGTGTGTATCTCACGTTTTAATGAATATTTCTATATTTTCTTAGTGAAAGTGTTAAGAAAGGTAATTTTTAATTTTGGCTGTAATATAATTTCTATAGTAATTTATAATGCAGTTTCAAGTTGGAGCTTTTAATGAAGCATTTTACAAAAATGTTAATAGGTCTTTGAAATTGTTTGAGGTTATTTTTTTGCTAAAACTAGGGATGACATCTACTGATTATGACTATATGGTAAAAATCAGTTGTGGTCATTTGGTGCCACGTACTGATTACGAACCAATTTTAACTAATCAGTAGTTGGCATCACTGTCACTAATGCCTCTTTCTATAATATTTATCCTATTTTCTGCATTAATAGTTACTTATGAATGCGTGTCTCTACAGTGTTTTATATTGTGCCGCTAGAATATATCATTGTTTCAGGAAAGAAATAAATAAAATTATGTCTCAACGACGCAAATTATTTAATTACGAAGAATGGCAGATGGACAGGGCCTTAGAAGATATTTCTCGTGGGGTTCCAGTTGCTACTGCTGCAAGAAATCATAACGTTCCAAGAATGACACTGTCTAATAAGTCAAAAGGCAAGTCTCCAAAGATACGTCGAATGGGCCCAGAAACAATTTTATCTCAGCAAGAGGAATCTATTTTGGTTACATGGATTCGGAAAATGAGCCATATCGGTTTCCCTATCACAAAAGATGAAATGCTAGATAGTGTTCAATTGTTGATTCGAGAATTAAAAAGAAAAAACCCGTTTAAAGATGATCGACCAACATTAGGGTGGCTACAACGTTTTAAAATCCGTCATCCAGAAATTTCAATCCGAACAGCGCAGAACCTAACAATTACCAGAGCATCTGTATCTAAACAAGGAATTAAAAACTGGTTTAAAGAAGTTTCATTATTCTTGAAAGAAAGTGGTAATTTTGACATCTTACTAGATCCAAGCCGAGTCTATAATGGAGACGAGTCAGCTTTTTTCCTGAACCCTAAAGGTAATAAAGTACTAGCAAGCAGAGGGCAAAAAAACGTATATCAACGAGTGAATTCGGATGAAAAAGAATGCTTAACTGTATTGGTTACAGCAAGTGCAGCAGGAAAAGTAGCACCTCCAATGGTAGTCTTTAAGTATGACAGGGTACCGCGTGATATTGCGAATAGTGTTCCTGAAAGGTGGGGAATCGGTAAATCCGACTCAGGATGGATGAATGGTCCAAATTTTTATGAATATATCACTAATCTATTTCACCCATGGTTAATTCGAGAGAAGATTGTTTTGCCAGTAATTCTTTTTATCGATGGTCACGTCTCCCATCTAACCTACCATACAAGCAAGTTTTGTGATGAAAACGGTATAATTTTGATCGCATTATATCCGAATGCTACACAACTCCTACAACCGATGGATGTAGCAGTATTTAGAACACTCAAGGAAGGGTGGAAACAAAAGGTGCACCAGTGGCGAAATGAACACCTTGAGAATCCAGTTTTACGGAAAAGAGACTTTGTCCTTTACTTGAACAGGTCCTTCAAGAAAGGATTACTAAAGAGATTTTGAAAAATGGATTTCGAAGATGTGGTCTTATACCGTGGAATTTTGAGGCTATTCAATTTCCAAAAGAAGAAAATACTGATAACTTACCAATTCTTGAAGTTCACAATTCTGATAAAACTAAACAAGAATTCAAAGATGGCTTGGCCTTTTTAGAGAAACATCTTGATGCAAAGTTGTTAACTGATTTTAAAGAAAGCAATGATGAATGGACAGGAGAAAATAAATTTCTAGCACTTTTTGAATTTTACAGGAAGGTATTAAACACTTGTACAGAACTAAATAGGGAAAGCAGGGAAGAAAGTAATGTATCAGTAGTTTCCGATGCCCCTGCAGCAATATTACAAAATCCTGAACCCGAGGACCTCAAAACAAAAACCACTCCTTTAATTGATATTTCTGCACATGAGCCGCATCCAGGACCTTCAAATATTAATCGGGTGTCTACAGTTGCCATTGCAGATCTATGTACTCCAACCGACAAGCTCATAAGGAATATAAATAGCTCACCAATTGAAAAGTCTGGCGTTCAGCGTGTAAAAGTTGAAGTTGTTAAAAAGAAATTAATCATAGATGGTCAGACAATCCCAACTCCTTTCAAACAAGCATTGCATTGGCCTGAAATAATGGATACAGGAAATAAAAGACGAAAAAAAGAGAAGATTCCATTTGTTGCATCATCTAAACAGTGGCAAGAATACCATTTAAGAAAAGAAAAGGAAAAATTGGAACTAGAAAGAACAAAAAGATTGAGAGCTGAACAAAGAGCAAAGGTGAAAGAAGAGAAAGAAAAAGCAAAACAGTTGAAACTGCAAGAAAAGGAAAATAAAATGGTTTTAAAGAGGACCAAAAAGAAGCGTCAGAAAGAATGGTCTGACTCTGAAACTGAGGAAGAGTGGGTCGAATCTGGTAGTAGTATAGATGATATAGTAAGTGACTTTGAGGGATACATGGAAAAAGAAACTATACTGGAAGAAAATGATGTTGAGAGTGACTTGAACCAGTGGATATATAAGAAGGGAGATTTCGTGTTAGTACAATTTCCTGGTAAGAAGAAGTTTCATAAATATGCGTGTATAATACAGGACATTTATGAAAAAACTGAGTATGAAGTGGTTGCGATGAACTGTTGCAATGACCTAAAAACATTGTTTAAATTGAATGAAAAAGATGTTAGTGTAATTAATTTAAATCAAATTATAAGTTGTCTTTCTACTCCTACTCTAAATACCTTAGGAGACAGAGTTCGGTATGAATTCAAAACTCCCATAGATGTAGATGGCTAAATGTGGCTGAAGTACGTTTTGTGACCATCACTGATTTTTTTTCATGACAACAACTGATATTTTGTTTTATTGCACTGACAACTACTGATTTTTTGCATAACTATACGTAAGATTTTTTTATGTTTCTTATTTTTAAAACTTCAAGACAGAAAAAATTAATTGTAAATAATACACATCTCAAGCGTTTATTAAAATTTTAGTTGGAATTATAACTTAAAGTAGGCGCCAAAAATATATTTTTGTTTTATTTCCGTCCTTAACACTGACCACTACTGATTCATTACCTAATTAGTTCATTCATTTCCTTTCTAGGTGTAAAAGTACCGTATATCTTTAGTTTACCTGTACGTAACGATCGATTATTTTAAACAACCTGATCTTCAACTTATAGAAGACAGAGGTGTTTATATAGATAGCTAAAGTGTAACATTTGGTATACTTTTCTGATTTTCTTGAAAAATATTATGTACTTTCAAGCATAATATATATTTTATTTCATATTGAAATTAAAGCAAATATTTGATATAAACTCTGTTTCCGAAGAAATTAATAATTAATTAATTAATTAATTAAATCTAATCACTACAGCTGTTTCGGCAAAAGTCTTTCTCAAGTGATGTATTTTTGTTATGCTGTTATTTATGTTATGTTATATATTATTTGATATAAACTCTGTTTCCGAATAAATTAATAATATCTAATCACTACTGCTGTTTCGGCAGCAGCCTTTCTCAAGTGATGTATTTTTGTTGTGCATCTACACTTTGTAGTCTTTAACTGAATAAGTTGAGGAGGAGAGAGCTGTTTGTCTCAAGTTGGTCAGTGAGAATTATATCTGTATTAAAAGAATGATAATAATCTAGACGGTAAAGTGCGTACGTAGAATCCGTTTTTCTATTATTGAAAGTCCTTTTGTGTTCTACCATACGTTTGTTAAAGGGTTTACCAGTTTGACCGATGTAACTTTTTTGGCAGTCACCACATGTACAGTATTGTGCGAATTAATGTGAACAGAGATTGAAATTCAGTTTTCATAAGTTGGCACACCTGCTGTGCCTATTCTGTCAACTGTTTTGTCAAAACAACAACATAACCTCAAAACCTTATTTGTATATTGTTCAAAACACGCACTTTGTGTTTTATATCATTATTATATTTTGTTGTATCTTAGGTTATTTGCAAGTTGGTGTTATTGTCATCGATTTAACTGTGCAATCAGGTTTAACTTTTTAATATGGATATCACTCCTAGGAAAAGAGAAAGGATCATAACACTTAGTGAGCATACACCAATGACTCAGAGGGACATTGCAAAGTAGTGTTGTGTAAGTTTGGGTGCAGTAAACAAAATAATTAAACAAAAAAGGAAACAGGGTCAGTTGAAGTGCTGCGGAAAGGAAAATGTGGAAGAAAACGGAAGACTACTCCTCGAGATGAAGACTTTCTTTTGCGCGATATAAAAGTTTATCCCAGAAAAACAAGTTATGACCTCCAGCAAGATGTAGAAAAGGCTGGAATAAAAATCTCTCTCTTAGAAGGAGAGAAGAGCCATGAGACCGCTGAAGAAACAACGTCTGACAGCGCCTATGATGAAAAAAGACTAAATTGGGCAAACAATACGCTCATTGGAGTGCAGAAGATTGGAGAAAAGCTTTATTCTCTGATGAGACCCATTTCCTAGTGCAGGGCCAGCGATCAAAATTCGTACGAAAAGCAGCCAATGAGTCTCTTTCAGCTAGCCATATTAACCAAACAGTTAAACATCCCACCAAAAAAATGTTCTGGGGCTGTTTTTCATACTCAGGAACTGGCACTCTTATTCCTATTGAAGGTATGATGAAGGATGTTTTCTCAAAGCTTTTTCATTTCGCGCCACAAAGTTTCTATCGGGGACAAGTCAGGACTGTTAGAAACTCATCCAGAAGTGGTAGCCATGTTCTTCAAACCATTTAAACTCTTTTTTGAGGTATGCCAACCTGCGCCGTCCTGTTGGAAGACAAAATCTTCCTCTGATGTTAAACGATGTTCCATAATCGGTAAAAGAGATTCTTCTTAAGTATTTATCCGTGTTTACAATCCCTTCAAGCCATCCTGCAAGGAAAAATATTTGGAAAACGAGATCCAGGAAGAAGAAACATCTGGTTAAAGAACCTCAGAATCTGGTTCAATACAACATCTGTGCAGCTCTTCCGCGCTGCTGCAGATAAGATAAAGATTGCTATGATGAACGCCAACACTCGTAACCGATAGACACATCAAGAAGAAGAACAATCCCATCGATAAAATGAAACTTTTCCACATCTTTCGACGACATGCTGCTCCAGATCATGACAGATGCAGGAAATTTGACTTTCCTCTTCAGAGAGTCGGAATGGAAAGCTTCATTTTTTCTGCGAATGACGCGACTCCATCTGTCTCCAACACACACTTCAAATCTGGACTTATCAATCCATTGTATTGAATTCCATTGCGACTGGGTCTAATTTTTATGCTCTTTTGACCATCTTAGTCTAGTTTTTTTTAACTAATAACCGAAAATAACGACCGTACTTCTGAAATAAAAATTTGTCTGGCAAATTTGATCAGCTTTCTAGAGGATATGTATCTTCTGGGAACTTAAATCTATCTTATTGAGTTGATGCTTTAGTTAGAAGATAGATTCGAGTGAGAAGATTGCTTATGTCAAGAAGAAACTTTGACATTTCACGTGATAATTGTACAAACCTTTGCAAATGTTGCTTGTCGTAGTTCTGACGTGTTAAATCACTAAGATCGTAATTGATAATGCTTCCAAGCACGGAAATCCATCTTTAAATGTCTTCAGTTTATCCACCAATGAGCCATCGTTTAGAAAATATGAGTTTAGCTAGTGTTTGCCAACTTTTCAGCATCTACATTTTCCTTGAGATTAATATTGAAGTAAAAATTATTACTAAACTACATAATTCTCGTGTTGAATATTTTTGGTATTGACTGGATGAACCTTTCGATTCCTACAATGGAGGCATCTTCAGAATTACTTAATTCACGCAGTTTTTTGCTTTTATAAACTTTTCTTCTCGGAATTGCCTTCTTTCGAAGAAAAGTGCATTGTAGGATGTAACTTCACGAGTTTTTAATGAGTAATCTACATTATTTTGTGCCCTACCAACTTGCCTACCTAAGTGAAATTTTTGTTTATTTGTTTCACTATATATCTTTTGTAATTACACTATTTTCAATCAAAAGTTTTAATCGAGGACACATGTTTGAATTATACATATTTATGTGAAAATCGGAAAGGTATTTCAAGTTCAAATTTAACCAACTTAAAAAATGGCAATACTACTTAAAATTTTCTATTATTTATTAATATTTATTTGATATTTGTTTAAAGGACTTAATAATTTCCTTATGTATCGATACTATGACTTTTCTTTATATTTCAATAAAATTTAAAAAAAGAAAAATGGAAATGACGATGTTTTCTCGAATTACAAATTAGCAGAAATCATTCGAGAATATCCTTTAAACAAAATAATTTATTGTTCCTTATTTTGTGTTCCTGTTATTATATTTCATATTAATTGCTTGGTGTGACACTATTAGAAGTTATTAGAGCATATAAAGTTATACAACAGGATTAAATTTGTTACTGTGTTCAAAATTAGCAAATACTTGACGAGACTATGTTGTACGAACCATCTGAGTTTATCATTTATCTCACTAACTACTGTAGTTCGTATTGTCTTGTCAAGGACCTTGCTTATATGTATACAGATTGGGCATTCAAAACCTCCCTTATATGTTTTAGATTAGGATTTCTCTTTCTCTTCTTGGCATCGTTATGAAAAACTTCATTGTGGTGGACGAAAAATTAATGGCCTAGCAAAGGGGGGGGGGCTTTTTTCTCCCCTTGCTGTTTCGAAAGAACAGCGTATCCCAGAAATATAACCAAATTTTGAATAAAATAAACAATACTTCACCTAATACACATTAAAAAAAGTTTTCACTCCCTAAAATATTAATAATTTCGAAGTGTTTTTCTTAAAAGGGTTTAGAATATTGTTTACTTGCTGTACGAAATTATAGAAATCTTCAGATTTTCTGTTTTGGACGTAGAACTTTTTACTAGTACTTTTTTAAAATACTTCTAGTATTTACGCATATTGTAGATACGGTCTTGCGGGATAAACCTGGGCTTTTTTTTCACTCAGATCGACATGCAAACAGTCTAAGGTTAAACGCAGACAGGGCGGTTTGCGCCTCGTCGGCTGCCGCACGGCTTAAAACACGTGAGGCGGTTTAACAGTGGCAGTAGTTTTGCCATTGTATTCGCTGTTGTCAAATTTAGTCCAGTTTTGGACGTAGAATGGTATGAACAATGTCTCTAGAATCATCTAACGACATTAAATATGTCCCAGAAAAGCATCTTCCGAAGTAAAACTGTGGGTAACCTCTTCCCAAGCCTATTTTTCTTTATTTTCATTCGAATATTCATTTGAGCGTATATCCCAAATTGCTCGCCGTGTGTCAATTTCGGTAATTAATTTATCGATGTCTATAGCTCCCATAATATATACAAAATTGGGCAAACACTAACTACTTACAAAAGTAATTAAATAAAATCGTTGCAAAACAGTCACACGTCTGTGTTGAAGCACGAGATATCTATCACTGATGTGCCGACAAAAGTCATAAAACCGCCGACAGCGCATGGTACTCAGCATAGGCCGCGCCGCGGCCGACGCGCCGGCAGCCTGTCTGTGTTTAACCTAAGAGAGCTGCATTTCTTGTACACTTTTACAAAACTAATCAAAGTGAATAATACCTTTCACATAAAAAAACAGTTACCATAGTTTTTTTAAGAGTGATCTATTGGTTTAATGTTTCTTCACCTGTAGCATGAGTGACTCGTCAATAGTCACGTAGCAGTAAAAATTCTTCGAACCGTCAAAAGATTCTCCGAATCCGATGCAAATGTCAATTTTGGGCGACAGTAGACAACTTTTTACTGACAGATGTGAAACCTTTCATAATTTCGTTGCCACATAATGCCATCTTCTGAAAACTGTAGTATAGTTTCAGAATTGTAGGTACTAAATTCGTAGAAATGATATTTGAGTTTTAATGCTATTATAATTTATCAATTTCTATTATAATAATTCACAAACGGTTAAGTGTACACCTACATTGGAACCGTATTTCTCCCGATCCGACATCGGGCGACGTCGGAAAACAAACTCAAGGTATTAATGCATAGTGCCTATACTGCAATGGGAACCCCGTAACCCTGATTATATAACGACCGATATCGGCCGACGTCGGACTGAGTAGCTTCTCCTATCAAACTTGTTTGGTTTCATTCCGATTTTTCGTTCCGACGAGAGCCAAATGAACAGAGAAATTTTGATTGATCGAGTTGAGAAATATTGTCCCAATATAGGTGATCCCTAAGATTTTCTTCGGACTGATGCATTCTTTGAAGTTAGATTGGCATAGATTGTATAGTTAGATTTCTGTACTCATGCGGTGGTACTCTTTGAACTTATCAGGATAGTTACATAAAGTTTGGAAAGTTTTATTAAATTCTTCTGGAGATCTGTCTTCCTTAAATTTATGTATCCATTTACGTTTTCTTTTACGTCTTTTAAGAACGTGGTTTTCTAACAACAGCCAACATATCAAATGTTCATCGGAACTCATTGTCGGTGGTTGGGCGTTAACTGAACGAGTATAGGAACCCACGTCGGACGACGTCGGATCGAAAAATCGGCCTAGATCGGAACCGATCGGATCGGGAGAAATACGGTTCCAATATAGGTGTACCCTAAATAGTCACAAAATAACGAACTTGTTAAAGTAGCTAATACAACATGACAAAGCTGACCATTAGAAAAGAACAGTAAATCATCGAAGGCACAAGTAAGAGGAAAATATATCACTTTCACTCTTGGCACTTCACACCCAGTGGACAACTAATTAAATTAAATAAAGAAAATCAGACAGGAGAAATAAAGAGAAAGATAAGGTTGGATTGGGTATCCTTCGGAAAATTTTCCTATATACCAAAAAATAGCAAATACCCCCAATATTTAAAAACAAAAGTCTTTAAACAATGTATACTTTCTGTTCTCACCTACGACTCTCAAACGTGGACGTTTACAAAGACAAACATGGAAAAAATAGTAACGACTCAAAGAGCCATGGAAAGGCAAATGCCGAACATTAGGCTATCATACAAGAAAAGAAATACTTGGATCCGCAACAAAACAAAAGTGACCCATGTATCAACGCAGATAGCAAAACTTAAGTGGAAGTTCGCTGGACATACCATAAGACAGAACGACGAGAGATGGAATAAGATGATTATAAACTGGAGACCATATAGTTAGAAACGAAAAAGAGGAAGGCCACAAATGAGATGGTCAGATGACTTAAAGAAACACGCAGGCCCGAAGTGGATGCAAACTGCCTACAATAGAGAGTCGTGGAAGAAGGAAAAGGAGTCCTATGTTCAAAATTGTACAGCAAGGGCTGTATAGATAGATAGGGTTCAGCTCACAATGATAAGGAGGGAGGCTATGTACAATTGTGTTGTATTTACGAGCCATTTCATAGACAGCGTATTTCTTGAATTCCGATATACACTAGTGGCCAAAATGATGAAAAAACAAAAATAGAGACAAAAACGCATTAATTGGGCTTTGGCACACAGGGAAGGAAAGAAGAACAGTGGAGTAAGGTAATTGGAGTGTGATGAAACCAGAATCTCAATCTTTGGGAGTGACGGAGTGAAGTTTGTTCACCACCGACCTGGGGAAGACATTTTACCCCAGTGTACTACGGTCACTATGAAGCATCCTATGAGTGTCATGGTATGGGCTTGTATTGCCACTAATGGAGTTGGACGCTTAACAGTAATAGAGGGCAATACTAATACAAAAAAATATCAGGAAGAGATACTGCAAGCCAAACTGCTGCCGACCGTCGGAGATTTGTTTGAAGGGGGTGTCCAACAATGCATCTTCCAGCTGGATGGAGCGCCTGGTCATACGGCTAAGACTTCGATGGAATGGTTGAGAAACTATGACGATACTGTCCTGCCTTGGCCTGGAAATAATCCCGATCTAAATCCAATAGAAAATTTATGGTCAACGCTAAAAGTGTTAGTATTACGCCCAAACCCATGTAACAAAAAAAACTGATAGAAGCCATTATTCAAAATTGGTTGTTTAGAGTTATTACACCAAAAGATTTGACCCGTCTCGTGAACTTCATGCCTCGCATAATCGAGCCTGTCCTAAAAAACAAAGGTTATCCCACCAAATACTAATTTTCTTGATAAAAACCATTGTACAATTTTTTTAAAATATATCTACTAATAGTTAACGGCTGTTGTTTTATTTATTAAATTTTTAAAGGGATTTTCCTCTTAAAATAGATGTTAAATATTAAGTAGAAGCATAAAAAGGTGTAATAAAATTATAGATAAACTTATAAATAACATAAGTCTTGTGAAAAAGAGGAATGCTGATAACAAAACTAAAACTTTTGTTAAGTTTGGTAAAATAAAGTAATAGAATTTTGGTCACTAGTTTATGTACCCTCGTGAGATTTAATAATTTTACTTTCTACATGTTGTCATCGAATGGTATATGTCTTCGAGAGAACCAGTTCATGATGTCAGATTTCCGACACACAGTTGTTGGTGACGGCTCCAATTGTCGACAATGGTATAGTATTTATAAAGTCAGTTGAAACATCCAAAAACCTGCTTGCCGACGAACATTAAAAGAATAATATCATATTACCCGACATGGGCGCTTCATTTATTTTACATAATCAAATATATATTAATGTAGAAACAGAAAAACAACAATTTAATTTACTTAAAGCTGTCGTAAAGTACATAAGTGTATAAAAAATGTTTAAACATATCATATTAAGCAACAAAAATAATTTTATAATTAAATGGCAATAGGCTATATTGACAGTATAATGATTTAATTATACTTCGTAAAATAATAAACATTTTTGCTGTACAGCACTGGCATTCATCGGCAGCGTTTTCTTATCTGTACCCTTCGCCACCGGCTAGAAGGGGACCTCCAAGTAGCGTGTTAAATATTGGTGATTTCGAATAACATATTAATGTCCAATATTTATTTGATGGGATGTATCTTTCTTTCATCTATTTCCTACGAAGTACGGGGATTGTTCAAATACGTTTGAAAGATTGACGCGTGTTATTTATACTTTAACTTGATTACCGGTAAATGTAATATTGAACTGCCCTTATAAATCGAGTCGGAGAGAAATGTTTCAACTGACTTTATAAATACTATAAAACGTATTGTCTATAACAACCATACAATTTGTTTGAAGGTTTAATAAAATTTTTGAAAAGCAATTTCAAATTTTTGTGAGTCTTCAAGAATAACGCTGACTGAATCATTTCTTGAGATTTAGTGCCTACAATTTTGAAACTATACTATATCTAAACTTGGAGATTTTAGTGTCACCGAACGGCATTTTTACTATTTATTTTTAACCGATTTAGCCTAAGATCTTGCCTTCTAACAATTATATATTGTTATTTGAGTACATAGTATGTATGTAGAGGCTTTTAATATGTACATAACGCAGTACCTAATGTATCATAACTACACGTACTATTTATTGAGTGTTACTGTAGATAAAGTTTCCCTAGTATTAAAATGTGTTTTCCATTAAACAATGCTGATTGTTTTATTTATTTGTCATATTCGTATTTATACAAAAATACCTTTTATATACAGTATATAGGTTTTTATGATGATTTATTATGTATTTATATTTTTGCAGTGTGCAATTTGTAAAAGGAAATCATGCGGTGAATATTTACGATTGTTTTGTAAATTATTTAAACATTGTTTACATTCCAAAATGCAGTATATGCTTTTTTAACGCTGTACTACTCTTGATTATAATTGATTGTATAAAACAGCGTGTAATGTAGTTTTTATTTTGGATTATTTAAAAAATTCACGATAATTTTGCGGTGACAGACTTGATTTATAGAGGATAAAGTTTCGTTTTGTTTGTACTAAATTGTTGTCGCCATTTGTACAAAACGAAATTGTCAGTATATATTTTTAAACTAGGTCATAAAAATATTTGGTAAACTCTTTATTTGATCTGTTTTGCAATTTTATTTGCTGAATATCAAACGTCGTAACAAAATTTGAAAAGAACTGTATTATACTGGTTTGCTTCAAAGCACATTGCTGCTGCTCAGACTGCTCATTAATTTGTTTTAAGAGAAAAAGTGCCTGAAATGCTTTTTCATCACTTTCGTTTTGTAGACAGAAGGTTTGTAAGGTATCGAATGAGGACCTTGCTTCCTTAACTGACACCTCTGCCAAAGGTTCTGATATATCGTACTCATCTTCGTTACTTTTTTCATTCGTATCTGTCGCAGATCAAATTTCGCCATCGATTAGTGAACTTGAGACAGCAACATCTTCATCCACTTGAACAAAGTCAGAAAAACTCACACCGCTGATGTCAACTAATAATTCTATTGCTGGTTCTTCATCATCCATAAGTATTGCAACATTTTCCTGAACTTTTTTTAAGAAACCAGATTTTTTAAAACAGTTGAAAATTGTTAGGGGTATTACACATCTCCATGCCTTGTCAATCAGTAAAATAGCTGTCAAAATCATAATATCTGCAGTTAGCTACTTGTCGAAACTCGAAACGAGCTTAACAATTTCGTTGCGATAGAACCTCTTAAAATTATGGATGATCCCTTGGTCCAATGCTTGCAATTTGGAACTTGTATTTCGCGGAAAGAATAGAGTTCCACGACGGACAATGTAGGAGCACTGTTGTGCACAATATACTTGTCTATACAGTGGGTGATCAAATTATTATGACCACTTCAAAAAATTTTGTATTTTGCTGTTTAATAAAGAATGCAACTGCATATAAGCGTCTAATAATGTGAATATAATATAAAAATGGATCATAAACACGTTCTTTTACAAAATTTTAAAATATTTTTTTCTTTGACCTTAAATTTGTGTGTGACCTCCTTTAGATTCGATGACAGTTTTGGTCCTCCTTGGCATGCTTTGAATGTTTCTCAGACAGTCTTCTTTTATTTTATCGTTTCTGTGCCAGGTGGCAATGAGTCTCTTAATTAACTGCTGCATTTGTGACCGTTTCCTGGGCAATCCCCCTCCTCATAAGCTCCCATAGACTTTCGATCGGATTGAGATCTGGGAAATTACCTGGCCAGTTCAGTACTTTACTTTTCTTTTTTTTTTTCATGTACCATGTTACTATTTTTGCCTTATGGAACGGTGCTGAATCGTGCATAAAGGTAAAATACTCCGATTAGCCAAACCAGTCTTTGATTTGTGGCAGAGCTTTCTTTCCAGACTTCAATATACTGATGTTTCATCTTCATTCATAAGTACGTCTCCTGTACCCTTCCTGCTGATCACAGACCATACCATGATCTTGAGAGGATGCTTTTCTCGCTCCACTGTGCAATCCGTGAGTATGTCCAATGTAGACCCATCGGAGAAACAAACCATGTGAATAAAAAAAAACTATAAGATATTTTTTTTAGGATAAAAACAGTGTTTATAGGGATTTAAACTTTAGTAGTGACGTAATTTACCTTATTCCAATCCTTAATTGTCTAATTTTTGGTGTTCGTTGGCTCATTCCAGTCTCTTCATCATTGCGATGGTCAACTTTGGTTTTTTGACAGGGCGAGATGATTTGATAGATAACATAACTTAACTTGTCTTTACCGTTTACTGTAAACTAATATTTACCCTTCTAATTGTCTTCGTTTGTTCTATTTCAATTGTATAGTTCTAAAAAGTCTATTGTTCAGTTGTGACGTCACCGCAGAATAATCGTGAATAAAGTTTGTTATATATGTCCATCATTTTTAACAAAATCCGTTGTACGCCTGATCAGATTTAATACCTGCATTAAATATTGAATTAATGCCTATTTATATCTTTATCTTCACTTGAATATTAATTGCTCTCAATGACCTGGTAAAATATTTGTATTAAAGATAATCTTAATAAAAAACTATTTAAAAAAAGTAACATTAAAATTTTCCTTGGTCCTTATCATATCATGATAGACAGTGATGCTTCTTATAATCTACATAAGTTTTATGTTGTACATAAAAAAGCAAAGGTTATTCAGAAAAAAAATATTAGGGACATACCCTATAAAAAACGAAGCACTGCACTAAATACATATGGAAAAAATTGAAGATAAACCCATTAGATACATTTCCATTATGTATATTTTCTTCATTCACCATTAGACTTAGATAACAGACAGTACCGCTATTTAATTTAAACTGAAATTCTTTCAAAATGAGCTGTAAATGACGGCTACTTAGGAATGAAAATTAAGTATTGAATGTTTTCCATTTACCGGTGAAAGTATATGTACTTGCCTAGGTGCTGAATTAAAAAAAAACATACGTTCGCGTTTAAAATAAATTGTAACTTGCCTCTGTAACTAACATCGGACAAACTCTGTGAAATGAACTATCTATGATGTTATAAAGTCATTATTTTTGACGTACAACGGAATTTGAAGGAAAAATATAAATGTTTACCAAATGATAGATAGATATATAGATAGAAGTAGTACTTTGTTATCATTGTATTCATTGATTATACGTACTAAAATAAATGTAACACCACAGATTAGGAAGTAGAATTTGTAGAACCTGGTATATAGAAGCTGTTCGTAAACTTAAACAAAATCTATAGACACTTATGAGTAACATTTTTTTAGTTCCAGCCCTTTTATTAAACGTCTTAATCGGGGATCAAACTGCGCGTGAGCTGCCACTACTCGCACCAATTTTTCTTGTTCACGCACCATTCGGTCGGTGTGGTGAGTCCCGTCATTTGTCGGTAAATCAACACGGTTTAAAGGAGCTCGGAAGCTGGCAGACAAAACTAAAACTTCGATACTCCACGAGAATGGTCCGACTACATTTCTACGCGCCAATTGTGTTGGTGTGAGGACTGGCACTTCACGCGCCGTTGAATCCCTGCTTTATTAAGTTTATTAAGTTATTGACGGCTGCATTCAGTTACTTTTTGGAGTCTTACTCAAATTTTTTAGTTGATTTTTCGCCCTTTGTTCCTTGTTTCATTTTATTACTAATGTATATTTGTGAATGTATTTTAGGACTGTAAAAAATGCGGAAAAAACTTGTACTTAAATTAGTAGAAATATATTTCCGATTGTCTCCTTCCTTAATATTTAAAACTATAATTTTGGCTTTTCGTCAAAGTTTAAACAGTTCCTTTTAATGTAGTCATGATCTCAAACCTTTCTTTAATAAGGTTTAGTAATAGAAGCAAATTAGAAATACTTGCATACGAAAGGTCTGCCTACATGTATCCATAACATAAAATAAAGGTTCGCTAATATTTGTACTTGTATTAATTGTGTGTAGTACTTGTACGTGAGTCAATTTGAAAAGGTACACGCTCTATAATTGCCCAATAAAAAATTAAAAATATGCAAAAACACGTCCAATTTATTTGTGAGGGAGGACATTTTATAGATCAGTTTTCAACTAAATTACATTCAACCCTCTAGCGGGGGTGGACACAACCCCCAAAATCTTAAATAGAAAGGGGTTTTCAGTGATACCTCATTTTAGCTCGTTCAACTAGTTTTTCAAAAGTACTCATTTATATTTTACTTTTTTTAGTACTTTTGAAAAAATAGTAAAGCGTTAAGATACTTAAGCATAAAATGGTTTATAATAAAACAAAAACTCAATGAAGGGTAACTTCCCAAAATAAAAGTAATGTAAAAAATAAAAGTATAACTTGCTCTACTTCAAGCTGAAGCTGTTGTTCTTATCTTAAAATCTTCCAAATACCGAGGTTGTGTTTTAGACATCCCTATAGGAAGAAATCTAGCACTTGGGTGCTAGCTGCTTTCTAAGAATACTAGCCCAAACGTTCAGTTTCTCGGGATATTGTGTATGACACAAGATGAACGATTTTTGGGATTTCGGCAGGATTGAATTTTGCGAAACAATGACCGAGTTAATAATTTAAAATCAAAATATTTTCGAGTATTTTTAAGTGTACGTTGTTTTTTTTTAAATGTTTAGTAAAACTGTTGCTCTAGGTGATGAAATCCGCGATTTTTTAGTAAGGCTAACAGTATCCGAGAACTGAAGGTTTGGGCTGTTATTCTTGGAATACTATTATTTGACCTTTATTCATTGAGGAAAATCTAACTAGGTGAGCTCTACTTAAATCTGCTCAAAGAAATAATAGACCCGTTAATAAGCTACTTTGGAAAATTTAAATTGATTCTGCTGGATACATGATTTTGTCGGATATGATTCACTTTCAACAAGATGGTGCTCCCCCGAATTACCTTCTTCCAGTTAGACAGTCGTTAAACCTGGCAGAACAATTGGTCGAAGAGGAGTAATAGAATGGCCAGCACAATCACCTCTGGATTTCTTCCTATAGGGATACCTAAAGCGCAACCTCGAGATTTGGAAGATTTAAAGAGATTTTATGATTTGATGTTACATGTGACATGATTTTTTTATATTTTAAATACTTTTAAAAACGTAACTTATTTTAAACTTAAATTGTGGCTTATTTAAATAAAAATTGTAATTGCATTACGATGCCACAAGAATATAGTTTCAGAACAATGTTAAAATAAATGTTTTAAATTGTGCATGTTGGCGGCTAAGTTTAAAACACCCTGTATGAAATATCAATGAGTTGGACATATGGAAGTTAACGGGCAAGCAATTGTTGTGTAGTGTTGTTATTAATGGAGTGTGAAGTCTTGTTATTAAGAGTATCGTATTCAAGTAACAATTTTTTTCAAAATTTTGAAAAAAAAAATCGAAATATGTATCTCGAAAATATTTAATTTTGGTATAGGACATTGTGCTCAAATTGTATGTAAAATTTCATGTATAATTCTAAAATAAAATAAACAAATAAACATATAGGTTCTATTTACAATAACAAAAGTTAACGTCTACTTCCGGTATAACCGGAAGTGCCACCTTAGCACACATTATATTTCTATTCAGCGTCATCCAAACCCTACAGTTTCGTAATTTCTGATTTTTAACCAACTGTATCCGCCATTGCTTTTAATAAAGTCTTCTCGCGCCACACCTTGTATACTTATTGTAAGAAAACCTTTACGAAAACCCATTTTCCTGTTCTATTAGGTCAGGTTTATCATTAGACGATCCAATTTTTAAGAGCAAAGATTTATTGGACTTAATAGGGCTATTATCAGTGCAAAGTGAAATAACTTCTGTCAGTTATTCTCACAATGTCACACGATATTTTTGTTAAATTCATGAAACAAAATTGCAAATCTTATTTGGCACTTTCAAGGCGATGGGGTAAAGCATCCCACAAGCAAAATTTTGGGCTGTATTCACACATGTTTGTAAAATATGGTATATATCTTTTACAAACATGTGAAAGGCTACGTATGTTTTGTTGTAGCAGATTTCTACTTTCGATCTGCTACTAACTACCGATATTTAATAATCGAAATTTGTTTAGGCACTACCATTTTTTGGTTGTTTCGAATTAACATGTTCTCTTTTATCTTAAACTGTCATACGAATTGTATTTCCTAAAAAACTATTTGTTTCAATCCTTGAATATTGTTATAATATATTATTGTTGTAATATAAAAATATATCCATATCAATTCTAAAATTTGTTTTATATTTTCACAATTTTGTGAAAATTTATTGTTCATACAAACAAATTTCTCTGGTCTTCGTGCAATAGACTTTCCTATGGGCTGTGATAATTTTTTTGGTAATGTTTATCGAGTATTATACAACGCAAATAAGTTTCCACTGTGTATGGTAGCGCCTTAGTGGACCGACTCCGACTCATACATTCTTGCCCCAATTATTTACAATTGAATATAAAGCTAAATTATTATAAAGACAATTTTTAGTATAATTAAATATATGCGCTTCTTGTTATTTTCGCTCGGTTCTCAACTTGAGCTTCCTATTCCATTTTGACCATTTTGACAACTACTAAAAAATTATGTATGTAGTCAGACCTTTATTATTGTATTTGTGTCCGTGAATGTATAGGAGCGAATTGTGAATAGTCCGTCGCAAATTTAGATTTGCGTATTATATACAAAGTCTGTATTGATTTTTTTGACTAATTTATTAGATTGAATAAAACATTTTAGAAAACCATCGATGCGTTTTATTGCGTTTTTCTTTTATTTATTTACTATTTATTTTTGATTATAGCGCGATATCTTTTTCGATCAAAGCTATGAACAAAGCATTTTTATTTGTACATTTCGCAAATTTGTTTTCATGCTCAGAACATCAATAATTACGTTGATGAAGTTAATCTACATATAATTAAATTTGATTTTAAACTGGTTTGTAAGTCATAATGCATGGATTTTGCTGGTACCTTACTTCTCTGTTGGAATATCATTTGATATTCTAAGTTATAGTTTGACCCTGCTTCGAAAGAAGAGCTCGTATTTATAATGGCACGCCCCTTCTAATATGTAAATGTATCATGCTGAAATGATTTCATTTTCAATTTATTTAGTCTTTATTTTACAGTTATTTTAACACTATTTTTAATTTATTTACACTCACACTAAAACGCAAACACTTAATTTATAATACAATTTATTTATTACTTGACGATACAATATTTCAGACCGATCTCAAATTTAAATTGTTCCCTATAGATAGTGTACGCTTATGCCTCTCGAAATCTCCAGATCCTTGCTTAGAACAATTCGAATTGTTCCACAGACATCTTGTAAGAAAAACCCTCACCTAGAACCCGACCATGTGGAACCCTTGACCAGTTAGGTTCGGCAATGTTGGTGAACACCTGCTTCTACTCGTATGTTCCGGAAGGTTGGGGTTCATTGAACGCCGTGCTAATGTTTGAAATTCAGTCAGCTCTCGTGACATATATCTCACATCTCACATAAATAATATACATTCTATATAAAATACGTATCTAAAAGAAGTGTAGTAGAAAATATTTGGGTTTCTGCTTTTCCTTGTTAGTTTAACCCTTATCCGGGCAACACATTTTACTTACGTAACTGGACAACTCTGGTCCATTGGGCCCACCATTGTTCTTGAATGTACTATTCATATTTACCCATATATTTCAAATATTCTTTTTTGATTTTTTGTTAAATTGCTTTAACCTGTGCTTTCTAAAAATTGCAAAGCAAAACAGACGTTGATGAAGATGTTAAAAGAGACATGGGGAATCTAAAATTTGCATTCCACGACATGTCTTTTAACACCTTCATCAACGTCTGTTTTGCTTTGCTGTTTTTAGAAAGCACAGATTAAAGCAGAAATCTGAATTGTGTTTCGAAACTATTTTACGGTTTTATTATCAGATGTCGCTATTGCGTCCATATCGAAGCCATTTTAGTGTTGCTTCTTAAAAGACAGAATATATTGATCTTTCACGTTGAGAACACCTTTGAATAACTGTTCTGATGAAACCTATTAGGTGGAAATACGTATCAACAGATACAAAGGCGCTGTTTGCGTGAAATCAAATATTTGCTGTCTTTTTCATTTCATTTTTGTCATATCAATTTACTATTTTAGTAGGGACTAAGCCACAAAATTTGCTTATTACCAACTAGAATAACATATTGATATGACAAATTAAATTATTATTGAGTATTAGGTTAAAAAAAAACAATAAAATAAAAAACTATAGATTAGTCATTTTTTTTTTTATTGCAATACTTACAAACTTTTTTAATTATACAGTGATCGTTACACACATTTCTACTGCATATTTCACAAATTTGTTTTTGTTTCCTGTCCGTATTTGTTGGGCACATCTGACACCTTTTCCTTGTTAAAACTGGAGGTTTTTCTAGTTTTTCTTTTTATTGTATGGTTCTACTTCCTGTAAGCATTTTTCAATACACTGGTTTATTTTCCCTTGTAGTCTCCTTGATTTTCTTCTCAAAGTTTGAGGCAACACTAGTTGTTCTGCTATCGTTGCAAGAAATAATCTTCGCTTTTCATTTTTGTTTTCATTCCATTTTCGATGTAAATTTGTCCAAGTTAATAAATAAGGCTACCCCAGCTGCGGCCAACGGTTAGTTCGTATTTTGCACTTATATTTATGAACCATTTGGTCTAGCAGTCTAGCGTATTGACACCGCATTTTGTACTATTATAATAGAGTACCATATCTGATTTTTTGTCAACATCATCTGCATAGTAAGCATTGTGATTCATGGTAGACAGGACTAGGACATTTTGCTTTACAACTTGAGATGGAAGATCTTTGGCTACCGCATTTCCGTTTTTCCTGTATATGGTATTCCATCTAAAGGGTATTATGTTTCCGAGTCACAGGCCCACCATATTTTCATGCGATACTTATCTGGCTTTGAAGGCATAAACTGCTTGAAAGGACACCTACCACACACCTCGTGTCCTTATCGTCAAATCGAATAAATCTTAACAAATTTTTGAATCGTTTTAACCTCATGGTAGCTTTAAATATAGTAGGTCTATGAAACTTACTCCAAAGTATCTACATTATGTGTGTTTGCACTCAGGTGCCCTGCAGTGAGTAGTAGTCCTAGAAAGGCATATAGCTCTGTAGAGTCACAATATTCCCAGTTATCTATCCCCGGTCTTTTTCGGCTACTTTATTTGTTTACCTCACTATTTCGTTCAAAATTTTTTCGTCCACAAACAAAAGGAATCAACAGGATCATCTACACTTTGACCAGGGGCTAACATTGCTTTGTGCACTTTGCTTTTTATTATGTCGCAGAATCGCGTAAGTCCTGTCGGTTGTGGTTGACTCTTCCAGTTACTTCTTAGTTTCAAAAATTACACACTCTGAAATCTAGGAACTTGTAGCTACACATTCTTCTTCATTATCACTCAATACTACTTGCTGATCATCTTCTTCACTTGCTTCCAAAAGATGATCTTCAACTTCAGAGCCACCTACTTCAGGAGATCCTTCATCATCGCTATCCTATAAAGTATTAGCAATATCTTGCAGTTCTACAGCTGATAATGGTTTTCGGGCCATTTTATTCGCACCACCTACTTTCACTGTAATTCAATATAATTTTAGGAGCTTAGTTACCTTCCTAACACTATTACAACAATGATTATCAGTTTTTAAAATTTATTTAGAATAGTTATAACACATATTGTAAGCATCTCTTTGATGTTCGCATCAAAGAGATGTTTACATTGTTTGTTACACGTTTAGACTTTATTATTGTATTTCCGAAATTATAAGTCATTTAGAAAATCAACAAAAACATTACCTGACTGCCAAATTAATTTCTTTAACAAAGATTTAGACTTAAGGTATAAATACAAAATAGGGTCCAACGGGCCCGTGTTGACTCTTTATAATAATAATAATGATAATTTTGAATAGCTCATGACTGTGTTGAAGGAAACAATTCTAAATAAATTCAGTGATGCATAAAATTGAATATTTTTTTTTTGATCAGTTTATGATAAAAGAATTGGCGTCGCGGGTTCATTGAACCCACCTTGCGCGGATAAGGGTTAAACTGCAATTCACCGAAATCTTTAAGTAAAAAGTGATTTCTTCATGCGTTGATTCAAAAAGAAAACGATTTTTTTAAGTTTTATTTGAATTTTATTTATTAATATAGTGTACTTTTAGGAACAGTTTAGAATCAAATGCAGAAGAAATTATAGTAGTTGTATACGACGATTGTCAAACTAGTGTCAATGAAGATAATTGGTCTTGTCTAGACGATGCACTTTTACCAACGAATCCTGAAGATATTATCGATCCTGAAATTTTATTAATAAATTTTGATGATGATAATCTAGAAGACGATGATGCTCTAAAGCCAATTGAATGGAGGGATCATAGTCCAGAAGTATATAATGAGTCGTATCCCGACGAATCTGTTGACTCTCAACAGGAAGAACATCAGGACTGTGAAGATGCTATCGAAGAATATAAGGAATATGAAGAAGGCGACTTTGACGAGCCGGTAGAAAATATTTATATCGATGGAGATCTATTATGTACAGAAACAATTAATAACTCAGAACGTCAAAGTTCTGCTTCTGAACTGGCTTTGTGCAGTGTTTGTGGTAAACGGGTAAAAACTAGAAGTATGTCTAAACACATGGCCTTCCATGGTAAACAAAGTTGTGATATTTGCTCCAAATCGTTCAAAACTTTCGAAGAATTCGAAAAGCACAAACTCGAGCATTTGGAAAATGATCACCCTTGTACGAGATGCAACTTAAAGTTCAATAATACTCTAGAATATGTCTATCATTGTTTATAAACATGACAATGTATACAATTGTGTAATATGTTCGTTTACCACGCGTAATAAGTCTTCTATTAAGGGGCATATTCTGCGCCACGAAAAGAAGTACACACATTACTGTGATATTTGCGGAAAGGGATTTTTGGGCAAAACCTTGCTGGATTCCCACAAAGAATTACATCTGGATATAAAGAGGTACAGCTGTGAGATATGCGACAAAAAGTTCGCCGTGAAGAGATATCTTAAATCACATCTAAACCTTAATCATCGAAAAGAACTCTACGGCGACGACCAGCTCTTTCAGTGCGAAATATGTGGCAGAGAGTTCACTTTTTTGAAGAGCTTGCTTCGCCATCAAAGCATCATCCATCACATCGGCGAAGATCGTACCGTGGAATGCCCTATCTGCCACAAGATAATTGCTAACCCTTACAATCTTAAAATACACATGAGAATTCACACAGGCGAGAAAAATTACTGTTGTGATCTTTGCGGTAAAGCTTTTTCGGCACACAAATACTGGAAAAGGCACAGACAACACCACGAGATGCAAAATTCCAAAGATCCAGACGATATTGAAAAGATCGAGGATTTAGTTGATTTCAGCGCTCTTTCAGAAATTGACGATTTGGAAATAGACCATGTCGACTTTATAATGGACATTGAACAGTTAGACTAGTTTTATTTACACAGATTAAGAGATATATACAGATTGTTTAAATAAAAAACACAACGTCTCAGTACTTATTTTTTCTTGTCCACTCTACACATTAGTATGTTTTTACCATTATGTGGCACTTACTATACAGTTATTCGTAAGACTGTATCAATTTGAGGCTAAAATTTACATTTATATCTTCTATTCATTAAAGATTTCCATTCAATAATTCTGGAAACCCTGTACCAGCTTGATAGTATCCACAAAGTGTTTGCCGGATGCGATGTGTTCTAAAGGGTAAAGGATCTAAAAATTCGGGACAAAATTGCGCTAAACCTTAATTTTACTTTTTTAAATAGAACGTAAAAAATAAAAAAAAAATTTTGGAAGTGAGGGTCTTTTGCCTATCTTAACGGAGAACCCTTTAGTTTTGAAGTTTTGAAGAATCCAATTGAAGACCACACGAAAATAACTTGATAAGTCACATTTTTGATTTTGTTCAGAACATTTTTAAAGTTCAAAACTGTGATTATGTTAGAGTAAGTCAGAAATAAAAAGAAAAAAAAATTGCTATATTGGTAGTTGGTTTGCACTTTACTTTTTTTAAATTTATATTGCTTATTACTGGTATTAAATGTTTTTTATTCGTCTACATGGACTTTCGTCTTTATTACCCTAAAAAATCATTGTGATTGACGATGCCCTGTAGTCTTCTTGTAGTCACATACTTTTAACTATGCCCTGTATATATGTTTCGGCAGACCCATGCCTATAAGTGACGTTACATACTTTGACGATACCCTTTAGTCTTGTTTTTCTTATATATTTTTATTGTATACATAAAATCCAATCGTTTGATATCTCATACGACACGATACAATAAAAATACGTCACTGTGTCTTTTTGACACGACACCATATTTGTTCTAATAATTGTCTCCTCCCAACCATTCCATTGATATCCTCATGATCAGTCTAGCCGTTTCGACCTTAAATTTTATATTTAAGGAGATTTACATGGGAAAATGATAAATTTTGTGCTCAGAGTGAGGTTGTTACTGTTCTTTAAAACCTTGTAGGTCCCTAGGAGTTTCGTTTGATTTTTTAAATTTATTTAGAAGAATATCAACTCTTGTTTGTAAAGAAACCATGGTAACCAAGCCCGCTAAATATAAATTTATTTTATCATTATTTTTAGAGGAGTTTATATTTTTTTATAATAGATTGTCTTTTATATTCAGAGATTGCATCAAAACATTTCTTATGTTTACAAGCTTCGCCAATTACATGAGACTGTAACTTTATTTTTTTTGGAATATCTTGCATCTTCCCAAAGCTATTTCTTTTCTTAAAATTTTCTTACGAGCTTAAAATAATTAATTACTGGAATACTCACACGTGTCGGGTAAGAATTCTCACCATGAATGCATCAAAGAAGACGGTTTTGGGTGTAATTTATAGCAGAAGTTAAGTACTTGTGAAAAACGTACTAGTGTAATTAAAAATGTGCAGTTTTAAACATTTTAGATCGTTTGTAATGTTAAATAGTTTGTTGGCAAAACTCGAAACTAAAATTTCATGCTATAGGTTTTGAAGATTAGCTTATAGTTATAGAAAATCCATTAGTGGCCGGTCAGTGAAAGGGGGTACATCGTATTGACCTCATGAGAATCATAAAAATGGCAAAAATCAAGCAAAGTTTATACAGTGAAACCTGGATAATTCGAATCTCAGGGGACCGTTAAAAAAATTCGAATTATCCAAAAATTCGAGTTATCCAAATATTTGTATTAAAAATATATCTACAAAAAACAGTGATACCTACAAAAGCTTCTACAAACGATAAAAATTTTTTGCACACTTTTGCAGATGTTTTCGTTCCTATTCTTGCCCTAATTTTGTCAACCGAAAAAAATGGGCAAACAAAATTCGGCCAAGAATCTTCCGTCAATATGTTTTCAACCAAAAAAACGTCGGTTAAAATTTTTATGATTTTTTATGATGCGCTGATCCATAGGCTGGAGAACTGAAGTTATGTTGGCAGGAAAAAAAATTCGATTTACATTTACATTTTCTATTAGTTGAATGGTGTTGTAGGCCGTACAGTTGTCAGTAAACAAACTAACTTTTCTTTTTTCTTTTATGAACATTTTGTCTAATTTCACCATCCATTTTTTGAAAAGATCCCTAGCCATCCAAGCTCTTGCGCTGCTTACATATTCCACTGGTTTTGACTTGACGTTCTTCAAACAACGCGGATTAGCCGACTTACCAATCATCAGCAGAGGCAGCACTTCTGATCCGTCCATTTTTGCACCAATTACTAGAGTGACTCTTTCTTTGCTTAGTTTTTCTCTGTTACATTTTACATTTTTAAATGCCAGTGTTTTGGCAGGAGTGCATTTAAAAAAGACCCGTCTCGTCAACATTGAAGATTTCTCTTTTATCTATATCCTGTATCATCTTCTCCAAGTTGTTTCCATTTGTTAGCTTCTTGCTGATTAACGGCTCCACTTTCTCCACAAATGGATTTGAATGAAATTTTGTTGCATTCTTTGAAGCCATCTAGCCACCCTGTACTCGCCTTAAAGTTGTTTTTCTCCATTTCAACAACAAAATTGTTTAATTTGGCTTCGTATACGGGGACTACTCACGGTAATCTCCTTATCCCTGGTTTGTTCGAACCATTTTAAAACACATTTGGATTTTCTGGCTCCCTTAACCATTTTCGTTCTTTACCGCACTCACTTTGACTCTTGAGATTTTTTTCTTTATTCTTCAACTACGTATATCCCCCTACTTGAAGAAGTAGGTGTGAATTATCATGTGTTAGGAGGAATTCCAAATTCCTTGACAGTTTCAGATGTTTTTTCGTGCCATTTTCTACTTCTTTAATTGCCGCTATTTTTCCAATAACGTCAAAGTTTTGTATATTCGAAGTTTACTGAAGGGTGGGGAAAATTTATGGCCAGTACAATGCACAATGGCTTGAATGTCTTGAAACAAGTGGCGCATGAGGACAGGAAGGAATACTACATCTTTTCGCGGAAATTTCCAGCATGAAATTGGCATTTTATCTTGTAGAGAAGTTCAAATTATCCAAAATTTAATTCGAATTATTCAAGACCTTTTACCATTACTTATATAGGAAATGCTAAGGACCAGAATAAAAATTCGAATTAAAGAAGATTTCGAATTAGAGAAGTTCGAATTAAGCAGGTTCCACTGTATATAGAAACTGACTTCATTTGCAGCAAAATACAAAAGTTGCATATGGAAGCTGCACTCTTTTCCTTTAAAACCCATCTTGATTTTTGTCGATAGGATACTCGAATCAAAAGATATTTAATTTTTACCGTCGAGCTGATATTTTAGTGAACATTGATTTCGCGCGCGTAACTGACATTAAAAGTCTCCGATTGCTTCAATCGTTGTTTCTGAGACAACGGTTCATTCTACGCAAATAATTCTTATAAACGTTTTTGTTTAAAATTATCTTAGCTACATTTTTTATTTGAAACTTTTTTTTGTTTGCCGTGCAGATTCTTTGTAAATAAATTATTTTCTGTTTTCCAACCTCTCCGTGGGGGGATTTAGGGTAAAGCCCGGAGGTAAAAGTTCTTTATATCTTTTTTAGCGTCCCAAATTGACACTTTCAGCAGAATTCAGCTTGTTAGTACGATTTTTCATGGGTGCAGTGGCATTTTAGTCTCTGACGACTGAAGTTTACTAGTATTTATAGTTTAAAAATTGTTATCAGTGTACCTCTATTTTATCTATTATTTAGATTGAGGTACTAAAGTCTTGGATTAATTTTCAACTAGACTTTTAGTAAAACATTTATTTTTTAAATATTATCCAATAGGGTTATATGTCTGTATATGTGTCCCTTTGTTTCTTGTTTGTTTTTTTTTGATAGTTGTCAGTGCTATGAAAAACATTCCTTATGCATTTTAGGTCTGTAAAATAGTTATTCGAATCACAGTCATATACTTTTCCTCTTTTGTTCGTAAGAACATTTCTCAGCAATATCATTTGTCATTCCGAAGTCCTTTTCTTGTCTAAGGTTTCGACCTGTATTATAAGTAATCACAGTTCCAAAGTTTAGACCTCCTCACTGTTTATGATTCCTTTTTCTTCAATAATTATTGAATACAAATTTTATCTTGTTTATGAAAATCTTCTACGGTACCACAGCCTTGGCCTCAATTATAGTTTACTCGTCTTCCGGGTTTGGACCGTGTCATTTGTGAGTGACCCAAAAGTGGGTTCATCTCGACGTTTCGCTACAATTGTATGTAGCTTCTTCAGGAGAACAAAGAAAAAGAAAAAGAAAACAAAAGACAGGAAGATGGGTAGTTAGCAACGGTAACTCAGTTACTCAACGCAACCAGAGGCGAATACTAACTACCAAGATGGGCATTTGGTCACAGTAACTCAACTACTCAACGCAGCCAGAGGTGAAAACCAAATGCCAGGACAGGGATTCACGTCCAACAGCTCAGAACACTAACGCGTCGAGAGGCGGGGAGTGAATCCGACGATTACTCCGCTACCGCTCTATTTATAGTCGCGGTGACCTGTCGTGTCGGGACGTATCGGCACACTCCATGGCGCGAACGTCAAGAGCGCGCGCTGGCCAATCATGTGGCTGCATCGTGGTAGCGGGACCGGACGGCGGCTCTAGACTGAGATTCCAGATGGGAGACAAGTAGTATCCTTCCTCTCGATTGATATTATGTGCATTCATGTGGAATGTCGGATTCACTCCCCGCCTCTCGACGCATTAGTGTTCTGAGCTGTTGGATGTGAATCCCTGTCCTGGCATTTGGTTTTCACCTCTGGCTGCGTTGAGTAGTTGAGTTACTGTGACCAAATGCCCATCTTGGTAGTTAGTATTCGCCTCTGGTTGCGTTGAGTAACTGAGTTACCGTTGCTAACTACCCATCTTCCTGTCTTTTGATTTCTTTTTCTTTGTTTGTAGCGAAACGTCGAGATGAACCCACTTTTGGGTCCCTCACAAATGACACGGTCCAAACCCGGAAGACGAATAAATTATAATTCTGACTCAGGCCGTGGAAGCCTACGATTCCATTATACTAGTATTTATAGTTTAAAATTTTTTATCAGTGTACCTCTATTTTATAATTATTTATCTATTATTTAGATTGAGGTACTAAGGTCTTGGCTTAATTTTCAACTAGACTTTTGGTAAAACATTTATTTTTAAATATTATCCAATAGGGTTATATGTCTGTATATGTGTCTCTTTTTTTCTTGTTTGTTTTGTTTAATAGTTGTCAGTGCTATGAAAAACATTCCTTATATATCTTAGGTCTGTAAAATAGTTATTTGAATCACAGTCATATACTTTTCCTCTTTTGTTCGTAAGAACATTTCTCAGAATATCATTTGTTATTCCGAAGACCACAGTTCTTTTCTTGTCTAAGCTTTCGACCTGTATTATAAGTAATCACAGTTCCAAAGTTTAGACCTCCTCACTGTTTATGATTCCTTTTTCTTCAATAATTATTGAATACAAATTTTATCTTGTTTATGAAAATCTTCTACGGTACTGCAGCCTTGGCCTCCTTTATTTTTTGCCTCCACCCTTGCTTGTCTGTGGCTGATCTTCTCCATAAACGGACTTCTAAAAGGGCTTGTGCTTTCTTAGCTTTCCAACCGGTTTCTTTCACTGCAGTCTAGCATTCAGTGCTCTTTTTGGTATCCTATTCTCTCCCATTCTTATCACATGTCCTATCCATTGCAAATTTGTATTTTAATGAAGTTTGACAGTGGTGCTTCCTTATAAAGTTGATAAAGCTCGTTGTTGTATCGACTTCTGACGATTCCGTTTTCCGTCACAGGTCCTAGTATTCTCCTCTTTCCTTTCGAATACATCGAGTTTGCCTTTGGATGTTTCTTTCAGGGCCCATGCTTCACTGCCATAGGATGCTATTGGTCGAATTAAGGTTTTGTAGATTCTCATCCCTTTATTTCGGTGGACGTTTTTAGACCGAAATATATGGGAGAGCGCAAAATACGCTCCGTTTGTCTGCGTTATTCTCTTTCGTATTTTTTCATCTTCTGAATATATTTCTACTCCCAGGTATGTAAACTTTCCAACCGTTTCAGTGTCATCTTCATGTATAATGTTTTGTGGGACTATATTTCTTCTCGTTTGTATCATTATTTTTGTTTTTTCTGTGTTAATTTGCAGACCTAGCATTTTTGTTTGCATTTTTATCTTTGCGTATGTTTCCTGTTGATGTTCTACTCATAATATTAATAGCATCGGCATAAGCGATCAGTTGAACCATTCAGTTGGTCAGTAGGTTTTCTCGTCGAGTTTGCATTTGCCTAACCGCATACTCCAGTGCTAAGTTAAACAAAGTTGAGGCCAGCCCATCTCTCTGCTTTGCCAAAAATTGGCTTTAATGAGTCTGAATAACTTATGTGGTATTGCCAATTCAGCCAATATATTGTAGAGTTTGTTCCTTTTGACTGAATCGTATGCCTGTTAATCTACAAACACGTGAACATCAATATCATGTTTATGAAAATCTGGTGTTACTTTACTAAGAATTGAAAAACATACCATAAACAAATAATGTGGTATCTAGTTGTTTCGAAGCTATTTTCTTTGTACCTTTTTCTTTTAAAATTAAATGTGTTTAATGCCAAGGAATACAAAAAATTTCAGGTGATAAAAGATGAAAGTACAATAAATGTAATTGAAATTATGTTTTTTTCCTTATTAAAGATATCAAAATGTTTATTATTAATGTAAGTTATTTTATGTTACCAAATAAAGTGATATAAATATAAGCCTTTTAATAAAATATAAATCGTTTTTATTTTCACATTTTTAGTTAAATATATTGTTCCAACCAGACACAACATTTTTAATTTTTTAGGGTAGTAAACTATATTAAAACTGAGCTAGTTGATGACTGGGAAGCGCCATCAAAGAAAAGGAAAACTAAGAAGATTTTAAAATCAAAATCCGCTGCAAAATCAAAAAGAGTGAAGAAAGAGCCACCAAAATACGTTCCAAAGCAGAAGCCCAACCATAAAGCTCGCGCTTGGGTCTGCAAAATTTGTTTCGAGGAGTTCGATACCCGGAAAAATATGTTCGACCACAGAAAATTGTTTCACGAAGACATGGAGGATAAGTTTAGTAAGGAAGAGGACGAAAAGTATTCGTACGATCCAATACTCGAATGCTATACTTGCAACAATTGTTCGGCAGAGTTCCAGACGAAAGAGGAAGTGACGAAGCATATTGAAACTCACGAAGAGACGTACGATTGCCTTGAGTGTCAAATAAGTATTTCAGGTGCCTTGAACTTTTCCGCCCATATGCAGCAGCACAGGGAGGATAGGTTCTTTCCTTGTCCAATGTGCACTCATACTGCGAGTAGGAAATCTGCGATGCTTACCCATATCACGAGAATGCACTTCAGGAAATACGACTTCCAGTGTCGTACGTGCGGCAAATGCTTCAACGACGCCACTACTTTCAAGGAGCACGAGAACTACCATCTGGGAGTTAAACCTTTCTCATGTATAGTGTGCAGTCGGGAGTTTATATACTCACGGTACCTTGTGGCGCATCAAATCCGTAATCATAGAGTGAGGGTTCTAGATAAAGAGTCCAAGACGCAATGTCATATGTGTCCTAAAATGTACGCTAGAAGCGAGACCTTGGTTAAACATGTACTAACCAAACATCTTACCTTCCATGAAGGCCCGCACGAAAAGAAGCATTTATGCGACGTGTGCGGCCAGGGTTTCTCCAGAACAGACAAGCTGAAAATACATTACCGCAAACATACGGGAGAAAAACCGTACTCCTGCGTGTACTGCAGCAAGAGCTTTATCAAAAAAGATTATTTAATCATGCACGAGAGGATTCACAATGGAGAAAAGCCGTATGTGTGTGATCATTGCGGCAGATCGTTTAACCAGGGAGCTCCTTTACGGATTCACTTGAGATCGCATACAGGCGAGAGGCCTTATAAGTGCCCCCACTGTAGCACTGGCTGTGTTTCTAAAGGGTCACTTAACGCGCATATTAGAAGCTGCTTGAATTCCGCAATGTAATATAAACATTAACAAACGGATATGACACCGTTGAAATACGATAAATTATGTTAAAATATGTTTTAATGAGGTGTTGTGTTTGTGGAGGGTTCTAGTTAAGATTATTTTATATCCTTGAATAAAATCTTCTGTTCCAAATGGTTAAGATACTCCGTCGCTGTTATTGCTGATGTTAAACAAGGTTGTTCGATAATTAGGTGATTTATTACGAGGGATATTTCAGAAGTGATGCACATATATGTGTATTATTCAAAACGTATTTATTTTTGTCATATTGTTTTACACCCGTTCAATGTAGTCTCCTTGCTTCTAATTCACCAATTCCCTACGTCTTAGATGGTTCGACATGCCAGTCAACTTTCAATTTTATTCCGTTGATAAATGCGCTGGATAAAATATCGCTTACGCTTAGGCTCCTTTAACCTGGGGAACAAGTCGAAGTTTGGTGAACTTATGCCGGTGCTGTATGGTATATGAGCTTAGAATTTCCAGTCGTATTTCCAGTTAATCAATCGCAATGTTTCAATGTCTGTGGGTTACATTTTCATGCAAAGTAGAGTACAGTAAGTCGTTTTTGTCAATGTCATATTTGTTTAACATGGAACACATTTCATTAGTACTACATTTTGAAAAAGAAATGCAGTACCTTCATCAGTTTCATCAGTGACTCTGTTTTAATAATGTTACACCTTCAGGAGATTTTCCATTTGTTCACAAGTAAACAGTGAGAAACCTACTTATACGAAGTTTTACTTTTCTGCAATTAAATTATTTGTACCATTGGTCAAAAAAAAATTCCCCCAAGGTCTTCTTTTAGTTTTGAGAACAGACTGTAGTTACTTGGGGCAGAATTTGCAAAATATGGAAGGTGCTCCACAATTTCGAAATCTGCATCACGAATGACAACCATCCTTGTAAGTAAGGATGGCTTTGTCTTGATAGAATAACACACCTTTCAAAATTTCCCGTCCCTCCTTTTTTTAAATAATCACATAGTACACCTTTTGCCTCCCAGAATACTGAAACCCTATACTTGCTTTTGACGCCACAGCTTTGAACTTGCGAGGGGGAGATAACGCACATGCTTCCACGGCGTGTTCTAACTTTTGTATCTGGAAATGGTGTACCCATGTTTCGTCCATTGCTATGTACTGAAAGCACTTAGGAAACTCACCTTGCCGGTGAGTAAATATAACTAAAATATTGGATGTAATGTTTTAGTACATCAAATGAAAAGCCTGTTTCCTCCACGATTTGATGCAACGAGACCTAAGATCTTTTAGAATTATATCTAATCATTTTTTTCGATTGTGACGGTGTCTAAAGAACCTCCACCATGTTCATCTTCACAAGTTTCTCCTTCACACTTCAACTTGCTACACCAGATTCACTACGTCGTAAGACACATCATAGTTATTTAATGACAATATTAAATCGACATTATTCTTTTAGGGATAACTGCTATTTCAGCAAATATTTAATCACGCACTTTTGTTCTTTCGCGTCCATTTTAAATAAGAGACACACCTTTCCCACTGTAATCTGATTGATGCAAGCCGGGACTTGCTAATCCTGGGTTGGCCAACAGATGCATGTGGCTTATTAAGTATACATTTAAACTTCTGCGCAAATTTCAAATAGATCAGGGGTGGACTATAGAGATCAACCCTTGTATGTCGTCGTTGTGGCCGTTTTTTATACGTTATGGTTTCATGGAAGCGGCTGGCCCAACGGGACACGGTCTAAGATCTCTTCATCACAAATCTCACTTGAAGCCCAATAACTTTCTGTAGGATTTTTGCCACTCGTCAACCCACTTATTCCAACAAGATTTCAAGTTAGTACTGCTTTTAATCCAAGTCGATGATTCTAGTCCTTTAGTTCGCAATTTTTTGTGTTTTGTTAGTGTGAGCCAAATGTAGTAAACAGGCCGAATGAGGCATTAACTGAAAACCGAATTCATCAAATTTGGTTATTATAATTGTCCACTTGTGGTAAAAGCATTTGAGTGATGAAAAAAACTTTTCTTCTACAAATCAGGCAATTTCGCTTCGATTTTATGCCTAAATAAGCAGTTGGTCAAGGCAATTTCATTCTAATACAGAGTTGAAATATAACTTTTTCTCAGAGTTTTGTAAACTACTGTAGACTTTTTTACTCTTTAACCATCATATTCTTCTTGTTAATATCAATTAGGTGATATAGGCGATTTTAATAAACATTTTCATCTGAACTGGAAAAGGACTAACATCTTCCCAAGTTATTAGTACTACCTTCTATATTTTTTGCTCTTTCTTAACATGTTTTATAACATTTTTATCACTTTTTGCCATTGATTTGTGGTATTTGTCTTTGCCACAGAACCTTTTGCTTGAGCCCATACAAGATCAATAGAATTTTGTTCGCAGTTGGAGGGAGGAAGTCGAGGTACTTGAATATCAGTTTCTCAAAATCATCAGCATTCAGATCTTCGTGATAATCTCCGTTAGGAACAGACTAAGGTTCCCACTTGGCTTATGACACCGGTATTTTTGTTAGGGTTATAATGCCTCTACTCGGTAATTAGTTCCATATTAGCCTGAACAGGGTGTACCAATTCCCTTGACAGATGATAAAGTTGACAGTTAAATAGGAGAGAGTATTCCTTGCTCATCTCTTTTCCATCAACTCCCCTAAGCTACTTACAAGTATGCTCTAAAAGCGTCGTGAATATCTCTGGAGAGACTGTGTCTCTTTGCTGTACTCCTCGCTATATAACGAACTTATGTGTTTCTTGTTCAGATAATCTTAAGCTATCTGTGGCATTTTGGAGCCTTACCTATTAATAAGACCAAATTGCCTTAAAAACCTTATCCGCCTTAAGATTAGTTGTGAACAGTACAATTAGTACAGTTGTGTTTTTACTGTGTCAATTTTCTAAACCTGCAATTTGCATACCAAATGAGGTTAATAGCCAGTGAATGTCAATATAAAGTTGTTTTTGCTGGGATGTTATTTTATTATAACAGATAGGAAGATTTTCTACCCATGTCTTATCAAACTTGTGGTTCAGTACTCGTTACACTTTTTTGAAGATATTTTTTCTATTAATGTTTAGATACATATAAAGCTCAGTAAATCACCAGGAAATGTTCATGTGGGACAAATGATGTTAAATAGTGTTTTTTATTCTATGGGTGGTCTTTACTACATCTTCCTTGATATATGAATGCTCTCTTTGTTCTTCTGAATTCATTCCTGTAAAATTCCATTACCGTTATCTTCGATACATTCCTTCCTTCTTTGAACCTTCACCTCAGTTACCCTAAAGGTTTTTCATCATTAATAAACATGAAAACAAAGATGGGAAGAGGTTCTTCTTAGGAATACTTATTTTGAACAAAACTTAGATACTCTTCAAACATTTTGCCAAGCTTATAACAATAACCTTCCATTAACACAGATATACATTACTTAAAAAAGCAAACTGTGAGCTGGTCTCATGTTTACGAATCCAGTATGTACTGGTAAGGAGAGGGGATTTGTTCAATGTCATATAAATCAATCGACTGGAATATTTCACTTTGGACCATTCAACTTCACTGTTTATCAACAACTGATGTACTGGAACATTCGCCTATGCGTTTGGAACCGATACAATTACCTTCACGAAGCTTACGAACTATTGTGAATACTAACGAACTAGCTATCCTATTGAGCTACCCCTTCTCGTGCCATTTTACGATCGATGAAATCGATGTCAGTGGCGTAGGCAGAAGAGCATCACAACCATGTAAAATACTGATTTTAATCAAATCTTTATTTCTTCGCCGTAATGGTTCAACGTTGCAATTCGTTACTGTAGAACCATTCCTTAAGTTACAGGATTTATGTTTATATTAACACTTTAGATACTATAACCATAGATATTTTAATTGTTTAGGTGACTAAAAAATATATTACTTTTTATTTTTTTTGTATAATTTATTTAGATGTAATCATATATCGGTATATTTTTTTAGAATCTATTTTTTTTCGGCTGCTGTGTCTGCATCACAATTACAGTAAACATTTAGTTATATGTATATTTATTTTAAATAAACTATATCCAATATATTTATTTATTATTTTACTCACACTATTTTGATTTATAATGTTCTAACAGAAAAGTGACATGTAGCATATGTAATAGTATATTACATAACGAGAGTTGTAAGAAGCTTATTACATGCGAGTAAAAAAGTTGCGCGCGAGCCGCGTAGCGGCGAGCGCAGTAATTTTACAAGCATGTAATAAGCTTACAACTCAAGTTGTGTACTATACTTTTTTACGAATATTTTTATTTATAAAAATAAAAAGTATAACAAGTAACTTTTATTTATTTAACAAAATTCGGGAACAATTTAACTTAACATTTTTTTATAAAAATTAATTGTAAAATTTTGTCAATTATTTATAAACTATACCCTTATCCGAGTTTGGCGATTGTTCAATAATACGTGGTGAATGGTGAGATGGTGAGAGTGTACATTTTGGTATCTGGTAACTTTAAATATTCGGCTGTTTGTTTAGGAACACCGCCAATTTTGTTTAATCCTACCACCTGTTTCGTACATTTACCTCTTTGATAATTAAGAAAAATTGATTTATTTGCGGATCGCTAATCTGTAGTCGAATTTCTATATATTGTTTGCAGATTTTATAAAAATTTCCGGAAATAACGATAGATCTACATATTTTGGTTTTTGTATCAGGAATTTTAACCAATAACATGGTACTTAAATCATCAATGTCACAAATTATAAGATGTTCTAACTCTTGTTTCCTACAAGCTCCACATTTTTCAATAATTGCAATAACCTTGAAATAAAAGTATTATAAGTAGGCACATTTATTAATTACTATTTAACTAGGAATAAGCCACAATTAAAGATAAAAATACGTTTATTGACGTTTCAATTTCCATTTCGGAAATCGTTCTCAAAATACAAACAGTAAATTAAACAAATTTTGTTTTTTTACATAGTGAAAAATTCTTCTAATAATTTAATTTTATCTGACTCATTTATATTGAACAATACATTATGCATTTTCAAGTAGACGACTTTAAAATGATATTGCCAATATTGTTGAGTTGCGCTCCTGGGACGACCTTTGACTTGAGAATATTCGTCAGAAAAAATCATAGCATCTAATTCGTCTTTAAAAAGACAAACACATGACATGATGACAGTAATATTTTCCTGTTAGTGATTCCATAGTAAATTATGAGGGAAAAACCAGGAAAAAATCTCATAATATTATCCCGACATGGTAAGTATTTGTTCGTGCATTTAGTTTACCTTCAATAAACACCAAAATTCTGATTTTATATGTTTCGTTGTTTAAAAAACATAAATGATGTATCCTCTATATGTTACTGACTTACTAATACTGTTATTTTCTTGTTAATCACTTCCTCTTTCAATATTGGTAACCAGATCCTACTACATTCTGCCGAGGAATTTGCGACACAATTGGCCACATTTAGAATAATTAGAGCAGCTTCTTTGATTTTTCTTTTTTTACCATCCGTTTCTTTTAGGACTACATTTGAATTATTCCATTGAACCCCATGTTCATTATCCCATGCGTGTTTACATATTTGAGGTCTATCAAATTCTCTATATTTTTATATAAGATTGATGTTCACTTATTCTAACATTTAATGGCCTCGATGTTTCACCTAAGTATAACTGATCGCATTCACAAGGTATTTTATAAATGCAATTCTTTGTCCTTTCTTGTTCATTGTTAGGTTTGGTTTTGGATAAAATAGATCTCAACGTGTTTGTTGTTTTGAATGTTGTTGAAATGTTGAATTTATTTCCTATCCTTTTAAGTTTTTTTGATAATCCTTTTATGTACGGTATTGTTATTTTCCTCGTATTATTCCTTGTGTATGCTGTAGGATCTCGTTCTAAGTTGTTTTGTTCTATTCGATCGATTGTTGAAAATTCCTTATTTATAAACGATAAAGGATAATCATTTTTTAATAAAACAGATGTTAACAAATGTTTCTCCTCCAAGAACGAATTTTCGTTAGAACAAGTAATTTTGGCTCTATCGTATAAGGATTTAATTATTCCCCTTTTTACATTAATATTGTGATTTGATTTGAAATTTAAATATCTATTGGTGTGTGTTGGTTTTCTCACCATGTGTCTCATATCCAATATCGTTCTTAGAGATTAAACATCCAGGAAAGGTAGCGTGTTATTATATTCCTTTTCCATGGTAAATGTTATTGTCTCTTCTTTATCGTTTATATCATTTAGGAATATGTCCAACAACAGAGTTATTAAATGTTAGAATAAGTGAACATCAATATTATATTAAAAATAGAGAATTTGATAGATCTCAAATATGTAAACACGCATGGGATAATGAACATAGGGTTCAATGGAATAATTCAAATGTAGTCCTAAAAGAAACGGATGGTAAAAAAAGAAAAATCAAAGAAGCGGCTCTAATTATGCTAAATGAGGCCAATTGTGTCGCAAATTCCTCGGCAGAATGTAGTAGGATCTGGTTACCAATACTGAAAGAGGAAGTTATTAATAAGAAAATGCCAGTATTAGTAAGTCAGTAACATATAGAGGATACATCATTTATGTTTTTTAAATAACAAACATATAAAATCAGAATTTGGCGTTTATTGAAGGCAAACTAAATGAACGACCAAATACTTACCATGGCGGGATAGTATTATGAGATTTTTTCCTGGTTTTTTTCCTCATAATTTACTATGGAATCACTAACAGGAGAATTTTACTGTCATCATGTCATGTGTTTGTCTTTTTAAAGACGAATTACATGCTATGATTTTTTTCTGGCGAATATTCTCAAGTTAAAGTTGATTTCATGTAATCGAATGAACAATCTTATAAGTAAAGTCGTCCCAGGAGCGCAACTCAACAATATTGGCAATATCATTTTAAAGTCGTCTACTTTAAAATGCATAATGTATGTCTGAATTGTCAATATAAATGAGTCAGATAAAATTAAATTATTAGAAGAATTTTTCACTATGTAACAAAAAACAAAATTTGTTTAATTTACTGTTTGTATTTTGAGAACGATTTCCGAAGTGGAAATTGAAACGCCAATAAACGTATTTTTATCTTTAATTGTGGCTTATTTCCAGTTAAATATTAATTAATTTAAAATGCCACAAGAAAATAGCTTCAGAACAATATTAGGCACATTTATGTTATACTTTTAAATAACATACCGTTATTAACAAGTACTGTACATCAGGAGCTCCATTTAAAAAAGTTTTATTTCATCAGGATGTAAAAATTTGAAATTTTTTGTTTTTAAAACCTTCTGATTGCCTTTTTAGCTAAATTCACAATTTCGGGTAATTTTTAATACTAACATTATTTTTCAAAGTTATAACACTTCTTGTAGCATTTTAAATTTGATTGATTCTTTGAAGTATATTTAAAGTCGCCTCGTATATGAAATCGTCTTAATAAAACGAAGAATGTTTTCTGTTTTTTAGTTCGTATCTTTCGAAAAGTGTTTTCAATCATTCTAACGTCGTAGAGTAATAAATCCATTTAATTGTTGTTTATTTTACTGCGGCGATTTCTTTTCATGTAAATGCGTTTCAAAGGATATCTACGTCGTTCGTTGGTTTTGCTATTTCAGCAGTTCGTTGATTTTCAAGTTAAGCGAACAAATTTTTAATTTCGTCACTCTCGGTGGAATCGCTGCCAAAGTCAGTCGGTTTCATTGTTTAGTCCGGATTTTCTTTTAATTCGTTATTGCATTTTTGTTATGGAAAAATGTGTAAATAGTAGCAGTGTGGAGTAAACCGAGACAAAGAAAACAGTCAAGTTTTGGAATTGAGATTCGGAATAGCTTGCGGGTGTAGTCTTCCAAGCCGGATTTTTTTTTCAATTTGAAAAGTGAATTTTTACTCAAAATGCGATCTGGCAGTTTTTTTGTTGAGTTAACCACCGATTTGTTCGTGCTGTGTTTTATCTGAGAGATTTGTAAAACGGCGTTTCCAGCCGTTTAAGAGGTTCACATGATTTTGGGAGGAAATTGAGTGGGCGAGTTTTGAAGATTGCAGTTTTTTGTCATTCAGGATGATCCGAAGCCGATTCCAGTGGCCAACTTCCAAAGAATTGTCTATTTGTGTTCATAAGTCACTTCAGACTGAATTGCAGCTTAAGTGGGACACAGTTGTATATTTTGCAGTGTTTTGGTTCAATTCCGATTCCAAAATTTTCTTAAAGGAAATACATCAGTCAGTGATACCAGGTACTTTTAAAATTAAAAATTACTTTTCAAAGTAAAAATAAATAATTTTTCAATAATAAAAAAATTTGCTTTGATGACAAACTAAAAAATTGTAAATAAATGAAATTATAAATTTTATGGATTAGCTAATTGTCCTATTAGTTTTCTTTTAAATAAAGTTGACTGCTATAATTAAAATTAATGTTTCAAAAAGGTTTAATATTTCATTTCGATATATGACAGTTAGTATTATCCTTTCTCGACATTAATACATAACCATAAAGTTGAATTGTTTGTAACTGTTTGTGGTGTACATAAATAAAGGTTAAATTTTATTTTCTTAACTTTTTATTTATTTTTTTTAAGCTAACCCTTTTTGAGTTTATTTGAAAAGATATGTTTTGATTTTATTTTCTAATTATTTCCCTAGTTACAACTAGTGGTTGTAATAGGCATAATTAGGCACCTCAAGTGGCGCCCTATAATCAAATTTCTTGAGGTGTTTTCTTGTTTATTTTTATTCTGTTTATCCCAAAAGCCCTTTATTTCATTTTTTTGTAGTTGCCCCATTCCAATGCCCTTATCTTTTACTTATCCACGACCCCAGCTCTCCTACGAAACCCTGAGTGTCCGTTCGCATCAGTAGCGATTATTTTGCTTGCCTTATCTCCACCCCCAATAGTTTCTTTCCCCAATTTTCTACCCTTGTATTGGTACCCGTGTGGTAGGCAAAATATTTTCGTTACATTCTTAGCATAGAATATATTGCCCATAATGATCAGCTTTTTTAGGAACCAGCTGTACCTCAGTTTTTTCATGCTATCATTAATGTTTAAGAAAAATAGTTTATTTTGAAAAGTGAATAATAAAACTGTTTACTCCATTTAGTTGCAGTTTGCCTGTTAAGCAGTCATACTAATGCTCTAGAAGTTAAGTTAATCGTTTAAACTTCTAAATCTCTACGTACAAACGGCTATAAAATAAATGCAAGAAGAACGAATATTTTTGAAAATTTTCGAAAAATTGTACTACGTAAACAATTTTATGACGATTTTATCTTCTTTTACAAAGTAATGTGCAACATAATTCGTGGCAAATGGTAATTGTAGGTGTTTGTTCAATGTCACATAATATTTCGACGTAGTATCAATTTGTAATAATAATCTTAAGACTGCCCTAAAAGTGATTGATTTTTAGGATTTTGCGAACTTTTATATAACTCTCGGATTAAATTACAACGTTGAATAAGAGTTATTTAATAAATAGGTAAGAAAATAAAAGAAGAGTTCTTCACAATAGGTTTCACAATTTCGAGCTCATCGCCAGGTCCCCGATAAGGTTACTTAACCCATAACGATACATGGTCCGGCATACCGATTTTTAAAAAATCTCTGGGTTTGACCTATATATTTCAATATATCTTGAGTCCTTGCCACACGTGAATAGGTGTATAAGCTTTATTATGTTTTAAAAGTGCTAAGGATTACGTTATTTCTTATATATTAACTGAGCCATCGCATAGTGATCATTTTATATACTAATTTTGTTATAAGAGTTTTTTGTAAAACTTCTGGTGCCAAATTTATTGAAAAAATGTGTGCATATTTGTGAGTATGCATTTTAAACGTATTCAAATGATAACCATTTATGTAAAACATATTACTTTACAGGAAAGACTACAGTTAATCAAGTTCAACAAAAACTGTGAGTTCCATAGCAGTTTTTGTCCACTCAGAGTTCATAAAAGGATAACTAGATTGTCTTTGCTTAGTTATTTAATTTTTTCGAAGTTAACCTCTTATAACATTTGTCCATAAGATATGTTTGATTATTAGACATCATAGTAAGAATTTTATTCTACTGAAGTTAAGTTTGATCGATCTTCCAAGAACACTTCGTTCTGGAGTAATATCCTGTTTGTCCTGGTATGTTCTCCAAAAAGCACCTTTTTTGTGCTAACCTGTGACCTAACCACCTGACTCTCTGTGCTTTGACTACCATTACGTCTTTATTTGTTCTTCTTCGCCAGTTTCCCTCCACCGTCCTAATACCACAAAAATCTTCCGCAATACCTTCCTTTCCCAGATCTCGATTTTCATTTGATCTTTATTTCATAGTCCAGGTCTCACAGGTATACACTGCCACTTGCCGAATGTTTTATATATTCGAATTTTTGCTGCCATACATACAATTTTTGCTGTTAGAATATTGTTTAATGAGGTCATTGCTCTACTTCCTATTAATAGTCTCTTTTCTATTTCTTTTCTTCTTCCCATTTATTCGCTATTGTTACACCCAAATACTCGAACTGGCTGACATTTTCAATTTTGTTATCCTTTCCTCTCGTTTTAAGTGTGACGAATTTATTTTGTTCTGTTATCTCACCACGCATTTCCATATTACTTTGTTTTCGCTTAATTTATATACAATCCGAATTTTCTTGTTTCATCTCCAGAGTTCTTAAACATGTGTTCAAGTTTTTTTTTGTTCTTGTTAAGAAGACTACATCATCTGCGTACGCTATACATTGCTGTTTATAGTGGAAAATGGTACCCGTAGTTTGGATCTTGCTTTCTCTCATTATTGCCTCCAAGATAAGTTAAACAGATCAGTAGAAATCCTCTTTTAACCGAAAACAGATTTGACATACCTCCTTCTATGACCACTCTATTGTTTGTACTTGTTAGCTATATTTTCAATAATTTTATCAACTTTTTTGATATTCCTAAATTTTGTAAAGCTTTATACAACTCGTCAACACAATCCTTTAGTGGGCGTGTATAGAACTAAGTTAAAGAAAATACGCGGAAAAACTGTAAAAAAAACATGACATGAGAAAACTGAAATGTAGCGAAGTAAAAGAAATAGTCAGCAAAACATTAAATAGAAAATTTAAAGAAATCGATAATACAACGCAAAGCACAGAAGATAAGATAGAATCCCTTAAGAAAACAATAGACGACATTAAAGACAATTTTATGAAGAACGAAGAAGGTAAGAATAAGACATGGATGACGACAAAGATTCTGCAACTAATGGTAGAAAGAAGGAAAAATAAGAACGATAACTCCATGTATAAAACATTACAGCGAGAGATACAGAGAAAGATCAGAGAAGCCAAACAGAAAGAACTGGAGAAAACATGCCAAGAAATCGAAATTCTCCAAAGTAAATACGACGACTTCAACGTGCATAAGAAGGTAAGAGAAATTACAGGTAAATGTAAAAACAGAAGAATAAGTAAACTTGTTAATGACAATGGAGAGATAATCGTGGACAAAGAGAGTATCAATGATACCTGGAAAAATTACATAAGAAATTAATTTTTAGTGGCAGAAATAAGAGCAGCCATAATATCACTAAAAGAAGGTAGAGCTCCAGGACCAGACGGAGTACAATCTGAATTTCTTAAACTTCTTGATGATGAATCTTTAAGAGTACTATGTAAAATCTTCAATAATATCTATGACACAGGCAATATCCCAAAAGATTGGCTACTTTCAGAATTTATTACCTTACCAAAGAAACAGGGAGCAAAAAAGTGCGGAGAATATAGGCTAATAAGTCTAATGAGCCATACATTAAAACTTTTTCTTAAAATTATACATCGTAGAATATACAAGCTATGCGAAGAGAGAATACAAGACACAGTTTGGATTCATGAAAGGCGTAGGTACAAGAGATGCACTGTTTAGTCTACAAGTATTATTTCAAAGATGCAGAGATATGACTTGCGATATTTACACCTGCTTTGTGGACTACCAAAAAGCATTTGATACAGTTTAACACCAAAAAATGATGGATATTCTAACAAAAGCCCAAATGGATGATAAAGATCGGCGTATAATACAAAATTTATACTGGAACCAATCAGCCACAATAAGAACGAATTTTGGAGGTGAACCAACGGAAATGATCCAGATTCTACGAGGCGTTAGACAAGGTTGCATACTTTCACCTATATTATTTAATCTATATTCAGAGGAAATATTTAGTGAAGCCTTGGAAAAATGCGAACATGGAATACTTCTAAATGGAGAACGCCTAAACAACATCCGTTATGCAGACGACACCGTTATTTTTGCAGACAGTTTGAACAGTTTACAGCAACTAATAAACAAAGTAAATGAAGTAAGTGAAAGATTTGGACTTCAAGTAAATATAACAAAAACTAAATTTATGATCATCAGCAAAAATAAAGTTAGAGACGCTCAACTACTTATCAATAATACACCAGTGGACCGAGTAAAACGGTATAACTATCTTGGAAACAACAGTAAATGAACAATGGGATCACTCACAGGAAATAAAATGTAGAATAGAGAAGGCTAGGAGTGCATTCAATAACATGGCCAAACTCTTTAAAAGCCACAATCTTAATCTGGAGATAAAAGTAAGGCTCCTACGATGTTATATCTTCTCAATATTGTATTACGGAGTTGAATCCTGGACACTAACTGAAGCAATGGAGAGAAAAAACTTGAAACCTTCGAGATGTGTGCTATACAGGCGAATTCTAAGGATATCATGGACAGACAAGATAACCAACGAGACCGAATTACGAAGAGTGGGCAAAGAAAGAGAGGTGATGTATACCATTAAAAGGAGAAAGTTGGAATATCTCGGACATATAATGAGAAACAGCACTAAATACAGATTACTGAAGGTAATCCTACAGGGTAAAGTATTCGGAAAGCGAGGAATTGGGAGAAGGAGAATATCCTGGTTGAAGAACCTGAGGAAATGGTTCTCCACAACAACAACGAATCTATTTAAAGCATCAGTTAATAAAATAATTATAGCCAGAATGATTGCCAATATTCGGAACGAATAGGCACTGAAAGAAGAAGAAGAATACAACTCGTCCCGATCGATAGAGTCATACGTCTGTTTAAAATCAATGAAGAGCATGTGGAGCCATAGCTTTTGTTCGTAACTGCTATTTTGTATCAATTTTAAGGTTGATCTTCAATCTATTACGTCTGATCTTTGCTAATATTTTGTACACAACATCCAGTAACGCTATTCCTCTGTAATTTTCGCAAAGAGTTCTGTCACATTTCTTATGTATTGAACAAATTACGCCATTACTCCATCTCTCTGGCATTTTCTCTTCTCTCCACACTCTCAGTATCAAATTACAAAGCTTTCTTTGCAGTGTGACACCCTCTTCCTTTAAAATTTCCGCCGGGATTCCATTCTCCCCTGCGCTTTTACCGTTTTTAAGCCATTTTTTGTTTCCTTTATTTCCTTTTCTGTTGGTTCCTCTACGTACTCCTCATCATTATCCTCTGATGGGCCAATTGCCCCATCTGTTTAATTTCTAGACAGTATTTCCAAGGAGCAATCCTTCTTTATTCCTACAAAAAAATGTTTGCGTGTTATTTGTTTGTCTGTTTCTCTTCACTTCTTGATAGAAATTTTTTTTTTCTTTGCTATGTAATGCTCCTCTATTGTTTTTCATTTTCTTTCCAAATATTCTCTCTTTTTTGTCTGCAAATTCTTTTAGCTTTTTTTATTTTCGTCTCATGTTCTGTAATTTTTTCTTGGGTTTTATTATTGTCTTATAAACTTTGCCTTAGTGCTCTTTTACATTCCTCGTCGAACTAGTCTTCTTCTCTCTTCGCTCCTGCATCGTCTAAGCAAACATTAGCTGCTTCTGTCATTGAATTTTCGATTTTACTTCATTACTAGTGGAAATGATCTTTGTAGCCAATTCTTGCTCTTTTGGTATATTATCTAATATCGACTTTTTTATTGCCTTTATCTATATAACTAACTGATTTTTTGATCCTACTTATTGTAAGAATAAATTCAATCGTTTTGTCCTATGGTTCTATATGCTCCTAGGACATTTCCTTTTAGACAATGGGACACTCCGTGTCAGATATGAAAACTTTCCCTTCCACTTCCACTTTCCCAAACTGACGCGGATTCGTGGAGTATTGAACATTTAATAAAGTTTTTCTCGCAATGTAAGAGTGTTTTTATCTCAATCTGTTCTCTCACGTGAATGTTTTGTCTTTTCCCGATTAGCTCGTGTCCAACTTTTTCTGCTATTGTTCCATTAAAAGCGACTCACAGCGGTTCTTTGTGAATGGCAAATTTTATTTTAATGTTAAACATGCTGAAACCGTATTAGCATTGCTCTTCTTGATCTTCTTTGATCTTTCCAAAGTTTGCCACTCTTTATGAGAACCCCCGAGGTTCTCCATAAACCTCTCTTGTAGTTGGAGGGGTGGAAAACATTGATTTACGAAGAATTTGTATGCCATAGAAAAAATGTTTCAAAAGAGAAATGCAGCTGAGATAATTTTAAATAAACATGTTTATTAGCACTCCATTCCTAATATAACTCTCCATTCGTCTGGCATTTGGCCTACTTCAATCATAATCATCTTGGTGCTACAGACCTTAGAGGGCCTCGACCTTCTCAAGCTTTCTACGCCATTCTGTTCTGTCCCTTGATTGCATTTTCCAGTTGCCGACTCCGACCTTGTGTTACCCCGTCCATCCACGTCAGCTTTGATCTACCCCGTCTTCTAATTCCCACGGGTTGCGCTGTTAGAATCTTTTTTATCATGTTCGATTCAGGGGCCCGGGCTACATGTCCTGCCCACTGCAGGCTGTTTCGCTTAGTGGTAATATCTTTACCACCAAACGTATGCTTGTAGATATTGTGCAGATCAAAGTTATATCTACGCCTCCATATTCCGTTCTCACAGGTTGCTCCGAATATCTTGCGTAGCACCTTTCTTTCAAAAATCGATAGAGGGAATTCATCTGTTTTAGTTAGCGTCCATGCCTTTGATTCATATGTGAGAACGGGGACTGTCAGTGTTCTATACAGCCTTATACGAGTTTTTTGAGACAGACGTTTGTTAGCTAAGTACTTTGATAGACCATAACACCTGTTTGCAATTATTCCTACTTCAAAAATTCTAATAAATATACCTGTGCTAACTTGTTCCTGTTTCTCCTAAAACTGTCTACACTTCCCCAGGAATATGATCTGTTCCAACTGCTTTTCCCTTTTTTATTTTTCGAAGTGCTTGGATAACTTCCTCGTTGGTGATTTTGGTGACCGTTGGTGTTTTTGAAATCCTTTTCGTTAATGTTGTTTTCCTGCCGTTTCATGTGCAACTTTAGCGACATTATCACAGTCTGTGTGGCAAATATTATAAATGTAAGACTCATATCAATTATAGACAATAATAATATAATTTAATGTAACAAAGAAAATAAATGGTTTTATTTGAATACTAGACTGAAAACAATGCAAACAATAATTATTAATCTTGTCTTTTAGGATTTTTCCGGAAGTGGAAGTGGAGGTAAAAGTAGAGGAGGAAGATTTTGTCTTCGACAGTGTTCCCTCTCCTCCTAGAAAAACACGATTCAGCGATTCCCCTTTTGGGCAAGTAACGATCAAAGAAGAGGAAGATGGCGAAGAATCCTTCGATGACAACAGCGATGAAGAATATACACCTCCAGGATATAAAAAGAAAAAAGGTAGACTTCCTAAAGAAAAACCACCGCCGAAAGAAAGAGTTAAAAGACAAGAACACAAAGTTTGGACGTGTAGGAGATGTCTGGAGGAGTTTATTTCCAGGCGGGAGCTGACCGATCATACGAAAATGTACCACCCTGAAGAAAACAAAGATGTACATACATATAAATTCGACGAAGAGCAAGACATTTACACTTGTTCTACATGTTCAGCAGAGTACCAAAGTAAAAAAGAAGTGGAAGAGCATATTTCAAAAATTCACGAAGAATTCTACACTTGTGAAGTTTGCAAGCATACGTCTACAAAAGCGTACAACTTTGCTGTTCATATGCAGATTCACAGTGCTGAAGCTATGTATACTTGCCCGTTATGCAGCTATAACACACCTAGAAGAACATGTTTACAAACTCATATAAACAGGGTCCACTATCATAAGTTCTATTACACTTGTTCGACCTGCGGGAAAGGTTTTAATGACTCAGTCATCTTCAAAGAACACAACAACGAACATCTAGGAATTAAGCCTTTCATATGCGTAGTATGCAATAAGTGCTTTGTTTATTCTAGGTATATGCTTATCCACCAAACAAGGTACCATACGGTGCACATAGAAGGTACGTTACACAAAACTCAGTGCAGCATATGCTTGAAGGTCTTTAGTAAAATAGCCACGCTTTTAAAACACATCACTACGAAACATAACGCAAATCCAGCAGATAAGGTAGAAAAACGTCATCTTTGTGATATGTGCGGTAAAGGTTTCGGTACATCAGATAAACTAAAAATCCATTATAGAATACACACCGGAGATAAGCCCTTTGGTTGTCATTACTGCGAAAAGAGATTCACCAAAAAAGACTATCTCATAATGCACGAACGGGTTCACACAGGTGAGAAACCGTATCCGTGCGAGTACTGTGGCAAATGTTTTAATCAGGCAGCTTCTTTAAGGATTCACGTAAGGGGGCATACTGGAGAGAGACCGTATATCTGCCAGTTATGTAACGGGGGGTATATTTCAAGAGGATCTCTCAATTTACATTTAAAAATTTGTACTGGTATGGCTGTCATGTAAATATTTTCATAGAGCTAAATTTTTAAACAGTTATGTTTGTATTTTGTAACAAGATTATATAAATTTTATAGGTTAATTACAACCTATTGTGGGATGAAGAGACTGAGTACAGGTGCAATATCTCGTAAATGATTGAAAATACGGGCACACCAACATTCGATAGGTTTATATACTAAAACGTAACGGAATATCATTTTCTTTATGAATTTTTTTCACAGAATTTGGGCCGCAAATATTCAGCTTATAAAATTTATAAGTTTTCACTTAATAGTTATTGTAAAATTGAAATTGTTTATCCCAGAAAACTTTTATCTACAAGTTATTATGCGGAAACTATTGAAGTTGTAGACTATTGAAGGGTCTACATGAATTATGAAGCACCGAATTGAAGGCAAAGCCTTATTTATATCAAAGAAACTTTGATTCCTGCCACATCCTCAGATTCCTTAGATGATAATACCCCTTTGTCTGAAAGACTGCGATATAAAAGGAAGAAATCTCATAATTAGGTGAAAGGTAATCTGAGAAGATCAGAAAATAATACAAAATTTACTGTTTCTGAACATGTACCTTCCTCGAGTTTACAATTAGAAACTCCTATCCAATTTTTTAAGTTTGTCTTTCCTGATAATCTTATAGAGGATATCACAGAACAATCAAAATATACTCAGTACTAACGTCCATATAAACCAGCTAATACAAAAAAATACGAAATAGAACAATTTATAGGAATTACTATGGTTAGTGCCGTTAGTGATGTGATGAGCTGTAACAGATTCAAAGAAATAAAACGTTTCTTTGCATTTTAATAACAATGATGACATGATTGAAAATGATCAGCCTGGACATGACAGATTATTCAAAATCAGACCTGTTCTGAGCCAAATCAAAGAATGGCTACTCATGACTCTGAAAGAAGAATTTCTAGCTGTAGATCCAAAACCCTAAGGAAGTACAACCCAGGAAAACCACATAAGTGGGGCTTCAAAAACTTTGTGCTGAGCGGTATTTCGGGATTCAGGTATGACTTTGATTTGTTTGCTGGTTACCAATGCACCTCCAAGAGCACCAAATCTTAGTATGAGCAACGTTACCAAAACATCAATTTAGGTACAAGTTATTTTTTTGACAACTAGTTTACCAGCATATCTCTTATGATATATCTGACCATAGAGGGCACCTTACCTTTGGGAACAGTAAGAATAAATCGTGTTTCTGGAGTTGTGATGCCAGCTGAGAAAGAAATGAAGAAACGCGGCAGAGGTCATATGTTAGAAAAAATAGTCAATATAGCCTATGTGGATATCACTTCAGTGTCCTGGTTTGATAATAAAATCGTTACTACAATGTCCATATATGCTGGAAGTTAACGTCGAAGAAACATTATATACGAATATTTTTTAATTTTATTGATATGACAGCTGTGAACTGTTGGTTATTAGCTAATGTAGCGAAAAAATTGATTTAGCATCAGCTATATCCTTTTGGATATAGCTGATGCTCTATGCAAAGAGTATAAACGAAAAAAAGGGACTCACTAAAGAACTACCCCAAGCAGACATTTGTAAAGATGGATTTGATCATTTTCCCTATGGGGATGAGAGCACTAGGTCCAGAAGCAAATTTCCAGGTTGTACAGGCAAGACATATATAATATGTACAAAATGCACAATTCCGTTTTTTATGCGGTAAAGGGTTAAAATAATTAATATAATAAATAACGCAAATGTCAAATCTGAATTTAATTTATGAAAAAACATTTTTTTTTCTCGGTTTTTATTAAATTTTTGCAAAGTTATATAAACGATTACAAATGATTTTGATAGTTTACATTTAAGTATGACTTATGATTTACAATCCAAGGATATAATACGCTAATAATTTAGGGTAAAGGTGAAATTACTGTGCAAATATGTTAAAAAGAATTTTTAGTAAACAATAAAAATTTTGTTACAAAATACAAAGTATATTTTTTATAAGAATAGCAACGGGACAAAAATACTGTAATTAAACATAGATGGCATTCAAGTAGGTAGGTGCAAAAAATTCGATGTAATGACTACTTGACTTGTTTAGATAATTTTATTAACCCGGCGACTGTGTGGTGAAATTTTCTAACAGGAGCTGTGTGTTGGGGTAATTATCACCCCATTTTTTTTTTATTTATAAAATTGAGAAAATATTTTATTTTTACATGCAACCTTAAGATTTTAAATCATGGTTATATTGTTATATAATCTTTTTCAAAGTTAAATCATTTTAAAAATTTTCGTTAATAATTCAACGATTCAAAAAATATACTAAAATTTAGTTGATATTTAAACCACTACCACAATTTTTGTTAATAAAATTTTTATTAGAGATATAGAATAAAAAAAAAACTACAAATTCTATAAAAAGTAACTATGATCTTTTGTTTAAAAAGCATAATTAACAATTATTTGCACATTTAGAACAAAAATATACACAATGTTCAAGACAAAGAAAAATGTCACATTTTACACATTTCTTTTGGCACTTTCTGTCCTTTCCACGGGGACACACTCCACATCTGGATGTTGTTCGTTGTTTCTTGTTTGAAGGTCCTTGAGAGTCCTCTCCGCTGTCATTTCTTTTTAGTTTCGCTCTTATGTCTGATGGTATTCTTTGATTATTACCTCTTTTTTCAATATATGGTTTAATTAGTGCCAAACCAAGTTGTTTTAAAAAAAATCTGCGTTTTAGTTTTTCATTTGGCTTGTTATGTTGATAAATAACATAACTATTTATTCCTGCATTATTAAGCAGCGAAAAAAAAATTGTTAGTGGCCATCGCTTGCTATTACGAGACACATTATATAACGCAGACATTTCGTCAACCATATCCACTCCACCTTTTGTGTGATTATAAAAGTCTATAATCTCAGGTTTATTTAATTTGTGGTCAAATTCTGTATCATGATGAAGTGAAGAAGCTACTAACACTATTTTATTTTTCTTCGGGACAAAGGACACCAAAGAAATGTCTTTTTTAAATCCGAAAATTGCGTGGTTTTCAGCTCTGTTTTTGGAATTCAAAAAGATTGTCGGTATTTCCCTCTTGTTTTTACGAATAGTTCCAACAGATGTTAACCGATGTTCACTAAGCAAATGTTCCATTAGCGGTATGCTGGTAAACCAGTTGTCGAATGTAATGTTGCGATTAGTACCACGAATTGGATTTACAAGCCTGTTTACTACATCAAACGGTCTATTACTAAATTGAAAAGGTCCCTCAGGCTGTGAGCCAACATATACCTCTAAATTTAAAATGTAGAATGTTTTGGCATCCACTAAGGCAAATATTTTAATGCCATATTTGGACGGCTTATTGGGGATATATTGCCGAAAGGAACAACGTCCCCGAAAAGATTCTAATTTTTCGTCGATCGTCAAGTATTGACTAGGAATAAAATATTGTTGACAATTGGATACAAATCGATCAAAAACAGCTCGTATAGCTGCCAGTTTATCTACTCTTTTTCGTTCGTCTCTATTTTCGATATTATCGAATCGTAGGCACTTTAAAAGTAATATAAATCTTTGCAGGGACATTGTTAGCCTGAAAATGTCAATTCCTGTTCCATCTGTAGCCCAAAGATCCTCCAGATTTAACCTATTGGCTTTATAAACGCCTGATAGATATAGTAATCCGAAAACTGCACGAATTTCTTCTGCGTCCGTAGGCTTGGTGATATATTTATGTTGGTCATTATAATTCTGAGCGACTAAACTGATTTTTTTATTAGTGCATTGGACAATATCTTCTACAATAATATTATCCATGAATAATTCCCAGCAAGAAATGGGTGATTTGCAATGTTTTGCATTATTTCGAACACCGGGAAGTAAAGTAATTAAATTTTCTTGTCGTGTTCTAACCGATTTATTAGGACAGTTCTTTGACCATTTTGTTTTCCCATCCCGTCCGATAAAAAACTTAGATTGTCTTACTTTATCATCTTCAAACTTATTGTTGTCTTGAGAAGATTCTTCCGACGATGATTGACTTTCCTGATTAGAAGTTCCAGGCTGACAATTTTCCACTGATTGAAGTTGGTTTTGTAAAACATCCTCACTGGAACTAAGGCTAACCTGCTGACTTTCATTTTCAGATTCGCTTTCTGATCCTAACTCTGATCCAGTTAATTCATCCTGCCAAAGCTTCAAGAGAGCTTCTTGTTCTTTCTCCCAACTACACATATTTCGATATGTCTGAAATTAAGAATATCTAATCAATTTTCAATATTCCTAACAATTAAATTATGTTTCTGTTAAAAAAATCGAGATAAGTTGTGCTAGTATAAGAACTTACCTGTTAATAATTAACCGGTGTTGTGGGGTTAAAATTACCCAAAAACTAAATAATACTGCACTTCAACTGTGTGGTGGGGTTAAAATCACCCACAAGTCCAAAGAAGGCGACACCACTCATTCAAATCTTATTTATATACTGAAATTTATGATGCAATACAAGGTCTGTTATATTATGGGAAGGTACTCGTGGCGCCAGACGAATCTGGCGATGTTGCCACTATTTTAACAAGCGGTAATGAACGACGTGGGTTATTTTCACCCCACAACACAGTTGCCGGGTTAAAGAACCATTGTTTTGTATCTTGTGTCAGTTTACATCAAATGGTTCTGGATTATCTTTAGAAATTTTGGCTCCTGCCGTTTACTTTGGAGCTCATTAATACATATAACGAAAAATTGTGCAGTTTTCAAATGGTTTTATCAAAAATTTTGACATCGCTGCTAGTTTATGCACTTTCAAATGTCGATGTTATAACGGTTGGTTGGATCATTTTTTATGTTCTCGGTACTATGATCTTCAGCTGATCGTTAGTTGGTTTTTGCATGAACCTTTAATCCAAAATAAATACTTTCTTTAAATTTGCAGTCCAATATGAAGCAGCTAAACTTTACAAAGCTGTCATCAAAAGGATTCTATGAAAAATGATGCAACTTCTTGTAAATATCTTGCCCTTCACAAGAGCTGTGCTGTAATAAAAGCTACCCAGGGGCATGTGCGTAATTTTTTAACTGTGCTGTAATAAAATTATCGCTACTGATGGTAATATGAGACATGCCCCCGGAGACACGTGCCGCACATAAACAAAAATTTATCGTTACTATGCGTCACAGACCCCGGGAGGTATGTGTCATTGCCATTGATTTCAACTTGTTGGTGCTTGTCGCTGTTTAAGTTTCAGTTTATTGAAGTGTGAGCAGTACTTGTTAAACTGTCGAAAAGAACAAGTGATCATAAAAACTTTTGAGAGAGTTCTGAAAGAAATACTATTTTAAATGAATTCCATGACAATGCAGGGTTGATTGAAAGTCATGAAAATTTTAATAATGAAAACGAACAGAAATGGATAACGAACAGGCTTATGAACTCGATATGGAGAATGAGCAAGCAACAACTCAATCTTCATCTGATACCAACAGTATCGAAGACCCCTTTGGTAGTGACGATTCATTGCTATATAAAACTTATTTTTCTAAATTTTCTTCATCCTCCGATTTTAAATTCTTTTATTGATAGTGATGACGAAAATATTACTACACCATATGAGCAAGTTCCATCAGATAATAAAGAACAGAGTGCTGACAATAGTGATAGTGATGAATGGTGGGATTTAGAAGAAGATGTAGAAGGTGACGATTTTGTAGTAAGTAAGAATACATTAGTTGGTATTGAACCACATGCGGTACAGAAACCAACAGACGTTTTTGTACAACTTTGTAACTGACGAAATATTGGATATAATTGTTAATGAAACCAACATTTATGCTGTTCAACAATTAAGTATGCGACACTCAAGAAAATCCAGGTTAAATTCATGGACAGCGATAAACAAAACTGAAATAAAATCCTTTCTAGGGGTAATAATCGCAACGGGTCTCACTCAGCTACCACATTTAAATCTATATTGGTCTTAATATGATATATTTTATAATAAATTTACCGCAAAAGTTTTATCTCGAGACCGCGTTTTGCTTTTATTGAAACTTATTCATTTTGAAAATAATGAGCCATCTGATACCACCAATTCAGAGGGAGACTCCATTTTCGTCAGTACATCCCCAACAAGACTAATAAATATGGAGTGAAACTATATAAATCTGTTCTCCTGAAGTCTATACTTTTTATGTAAGTATTTACATAGCAAAAATGAACAACAGCCAGTTAATGTAGCACACTGTGAAGCAGTTGTCCTAAAATTACTTCATTGTATCACAGATAAAGCTAGCAAAATATTATTTGCTGATAACTTTTATTCAGGAATACCTCTCATTAAAAGATTGTTAGCAGAAAATGTGATGTACTGTGGGAACTCTAAAAGGATACAGAAAAGGAATAACACCTATTCTTGGATGGAGTGATGGATGGACTGAATTATTAAATGGATGGATGAGAGACCTGTGTTAATGATTTCAAGTGTCCCAGCCCTTACTAAACTGTTGATTTCAACAGGAAAGCAGAATAGACAAAAAGAAAATATTGTGAAACCGAAATGTATAATTGATTAAAACTCTGCAAAAAAAGCGTAAACTATTCTGACCAGATGTCATCTTAGCATACAGTGCTACGTCGAAGCTTAAAATGATTATAATGGCTTGAAGTTATAATTTTAATTATATTCAATATGTGCTCTAAAACAAAAATGAGCATTACAGAAGCATTATAATTTAATACAATCACCTGAAGAAAAATCACTTCAAAAAAAAAGAAAGCATACTTTTACGAAACCTGAAGGACCTGGAAGGAAACGACGAAAGCCATGTAGAGGCTGTCGTCAAGTATTAAAATCTTCTTTTTTAAGTTACCGTGAAGTGGATAAAAACGTTCGTGGGATTATAACTTTTTGTTCCGATTGCCCTGGTCAACTGGATACTGTTTGCCTTGTTTTAATAAGGCACATAATTAATAAGAAGAACACCTTTAACTTTATCCAATTACCTCCAAGAGAAAATTTGTTTAGCTGTCTGTGCTACACCGGATGTTGGCGGCACGTCCTGTTTGAGAGTAAAGTAATACTTCTATAATAGTTTTTTGTATGTAATAGCGGCTTCCCACGTTCGGCGATTCTACAGATCATCGACGGCAACGTACCGTAGACAGAGCTCTTCCTACGGTCCGTGACAGCCTGTGCAGGCATCTACTTTTGTTTTTTGCCTTCTGTATGTCGACATTAAATTGTCTCTCAAGTCTTTTATCGAAATAGTACTATTCTTTAATTGATTTTTTTGTCGGTTCCATGCATCGTATATATCGTTCCGGTTCTTATGCTCTGGCGCCGTAAAATTCCATAAACTTGTTTAATTTTGATACAAATTTAAAAAATCAAAAATAGCTTTGTTTGTCCATTCCATTTTTTAACAAAAAAGTGCAAAACAACTTTGACAACACTACGGACAAGCCCGTCGCACGGGCATGTACCGCACCTTTGATGTTACCGACTCTCGATGGATACGACGCACCAGCACAGACGTGCCTGTGCTACCACGGACGAGACATTTCCCTCGGTGCGAGCTGGTCCGCGTCTGTCCACAATATCGCCGATTGTGGGAAGCTGCTTTAATATATGCAAAAGTTATATTTCTGTATACTAGAGGGCATGAAGTACTTGCATGTACACACATATCATAGGGTGCATGTGACGCAAGAACTAGTATATTAAGTATTTAACCACCGTAGTCAAGGTGTTAAGTTCATCATTACTTTTATCTCACAAGTAAATAGTAAAGAATGTCGAGACCACAGAACTATAAGCATAACAAGCCACGTATAGAAAGTCTTGATCCGAGTAACTCATTACATAATTTATTAAAAAATGGAAGAAGATATACGTAGTGATGCAGCTACGAAGATCCAGCGCAGATCTTAATTTCCGTACGAGTGCCTTGTTTACACTCCGTCACAGCGAGCGCGACGAGTCTGTTTAACTCGTCAACAGCGCCGCTAACCGTTAGGTAATCTTTAATTACATAAAAAGCATAATCGCACCATTTTTCACTTCACAGTCGGTACACAACAGATTTGCAAGAATGAATCGTGCCGTCGCATTTGCAGTAACAGCTCAATAGAGCTAGAAAAAGCTACAAATATTGATTGGAGTCCCAAAATTGACATTATCAGCAAAACTCAGATTTTTCGTATGATTTTTAGAGATTTAGTGGCATTTTGATCTCGTTCGACTAGATTATTTAAACTTTTCAGGAATTTCTTGCACCTACTTCGTATATATTGGTATCTCCATATCATTATGATATATCACTAAACATTTTAATAAAAATAACTTACGTTTGTCATCTATGATTAAAGCCAAAATTGATTTTATTAATACTGGTAGATATTTCTTATAAAAAATGAGTTCCCAAATATTGAATGAAGTAAATAAGACGAAAATTTCATTTAAACGACAACCTAGTGGCCAGAGCCAAATAAAGTTATTAAAACAATTCGTTTTATTTGCTTGTTTTATACAACTATGTATAGTAATAGCAAAATATATTTTAGCAAATTTGTGATATTTATTTTATCACATTCGTATTGTATACTAAGTATGTTATGAATTTGTGCAAAAATTGTCCCAAATAATTTATATTCACTGAAAAAATTTTTTAGTTATAATGCTGTGAAAGTAAATTCAGTGAAAAAAGCACTTTTTATAGGGTATATATTTCAACGTACAGAAAATGTCGATTACAATTCTATCTAAATAAACACATCACAGATGTGTCCTTGCTGGACATAGGCCTCTCTCAATGGTTTCCATTGCTATCGATCTCGTGCTAGTGATACAGTTTTTGTGACTCACTTAATGTCATCGCCTTATCGTGTTGGAGGTCTACTTTTATTTTGATCAGATCTAGCACGTCACAGCACCTTGCGTTTAGTTCGCCTACCGTCGTTTATTTTCTCTATTTATCAATAGGTAGAAGAAAAAAACCTACTAACAAATAATTTAACAAAAACTTATCATCCGTTGTCTTTTATAAACAAGAAATTTCACAAAATTAAAGAAATGAAAAACAAAACATCACAAGCGATCTAAAAAAGGTTTAAAGAAGGGATTTACAGATGACAACAATACCATATCATATAAAATGCTTATCGAAAAAATTGAAAGGGTAGGAAATAAGTACATCACAACATTCAATACAATTAATACACTGAGATGTATTATGTTCAAAACCAAACCTAACAACATACAAGAAATAGACATCAAAAAAAAGACTTCGACAAATCGAGTACAGAGTACAGTGGAAAGATGCATCAGTAATCATGAAAGAAACAAATTTAAATGAGAAAAATCAAAGAATACTACTTAACGAAGAAAACTGTATAGCAAACCCTATAACAGAATGTAGTAGGGTTTTGTTGCCAATATTAAAAAAGAAAAGAAATATCACCTACAATTTATACACAATACATATGCAACAGACAATACTTGGGACATGTGATGAGAGGGCAAAAATACGCATTATTACAACTTATTATGCAGGGCAAAATCCGAGGAAAACGAAATGTGGGAAGACGAAGCATATCCTGGCTTAAGAAATTAAGGGAATGGTTTGAATGTAGTAGTGCAGAACTTTTTAGAGCGGCAGTCAACAGAGTCCGCATAGCCATGATGATTTCCAACCTTCGATAGAAGATGGAACTTAAAGAAGAAGAAGACACAATACACATACACAAATTTACGTTACGCAATCCCACCTAAGATACACATTACACAAACATATAACAAAAAAAACATACAAAACGGCCAGAATTTGATATTCCTAGACTAAGAACACCACCCTCAGATTTTTTCAATCATTAGTATGTTGTTGCCTACAAGATTGAGGCCAAGTATGTCAAACATCTAGAGAGAGGATCTACAACATCTTATCGAAAGCTTGAGTATAAATAGTGCTGAGATGGGAATTACTATAAACGCTAAAAAAACGAAGTACATGCTGATTACAAAAAGGCCACAAAATATACATCACCTATTGACAATAAATGGTAACGTGATAGAACAAGTAGAAAAATATCAGTATCTGGGAACTTTGATCAATGAAACCAATGATCATACTGTAGAAATAAACAGGCGAATAGAGATTGCCAGATCAGCATTTATACGAATGAAGCGACTCCTAACGTGCAAAAATGTAAATTTGGAGATCAGACTACGTACCATTCGCTGTTATATATTTTCAATATTATTATATGGAGCTGAGACTTGGACATTAAAAAAATTAATTTAAAAAGAATCGAGGCCTTCGAACTCTGGTTATACCGCAGATTATTGAAAATATCATGGACTGATAGAATTACAAATAAAGAAGTACTGGAGAGGGTTGGTAAAGAAACAGAACTAATCACCACTATACAAACCAGAAAACTGGAATACCTAGGCCACGTGATGAGGGGACCAAAATATGAAATTTTGAGACTGATAATACAGGGAAAAATTCAAGGAAGAAGATCTGTTGCCGAAGGCAGAACTCATGGTTTAAAGAATCTACGTGATTGGTACCAATGCAGATCGATTGATTTGTTTAGAGCAGCAAGTTCTAAAATAAAAATAGCCATTATGATTGCCAACCTCCGTAGGGAGACGGCACTCTAAGAAGAAGAATGTCAAACATCAATTCTGATAAGACATCTTGGTTAATTGGATACATTTTCGTGAAGAACGAGTTAATAATTAGAATGAGTCTGTTGCAAGTAGCATGCGCCTACAGGACTGTATCTTCGGCGGACTTGTGGACTATCACTGGATGTGTTCCTTTGCATGTGTTGCAGTATAAAGGAGATATATATCTATGAGAGAAGAGAGCATTTGACAACAGCCTGAAAAAAAGAAGAAAGGAAAAGATCAATGGAAATATGGCAAGAACAGTGGAACAACACGGAAGATGTTGATCCCGAGCCTAAGGGACTGGGTAGACTGTGGTCACAGGGGGCTGGATTACTGCTGACACAAGTGCTCACAAGAGATTAGTGCTTTAGGGCGTATATTCATATTTCAGTGAGTATTTTTAGTGCCGGTTATAATTTGGGGTATTCTGAGGAATATTCTAAACACCCATTAAGATTTTTTGGTGTTCTGCTGATTTTACTTGTCCGTTAGAATGTGGATATTGTCCGTTAGAATTGTGGAATATTGAGGAATATTATAATTACCCGTTAGGATTGTGTGGTATTGTGAAGAGTGTTTTTTGTTATATTGAATATATGAATATTTTAAACGCTCGTTGGGATACTGTGATATTCTAGAGAGCATTTTCAGTGTCCCTTATAATCTTCTGGTAATATGAGGAACATTTTAAATACCCATTATATTTTTGTAGTATTATGAGGAATATTTTAAGTGCCCATTATGATTTTGATGTATTCTGAGGCATATTGTTTTCCTCATTGGATTAGCATGTGGAAACTTACTACGTCCTTTTTTATGATTCTTAGTAGCTCAGGCGTATTATATAAAAAAATAATTTTTTCTGGGTATTAAAATTGTCATTCAGAGCATATTTTTCTGTCATGTAACGTAGTGTTAAAATAGTGCGTTAACTTAACGGTATTAGAAATGGGTAGCTTTGTCACCTTGGTTCGAATTAAATTCTTGAACACGTCATTTATTTAATAAATAATTTTGAGACTGAGAAACTACCATTTTATTAGAATTAATTAGATACAAAATGTATCACTTAAAAAAATCATTTAACACAATAGTTAACCTAAGCTAACCTGGCTACACGTTGAAATACTTCCTTTAGAAAAGTTGCTAACTTCACTGTTATAGTTTGTTTTATTTATTTTTTATCATTTTAAATGTATGTAGAGGTAAACCATTACTTCGAACGTATTAGAAAAATAATAAAAATCCGTTTATCATCTATAGTAAAATTCATTAAGCGGTGCAGGAAAATATAAACATTAATTCGTGTCCGAACCGGTATGAACCGCCGATAACATCGCCAGACGAAATAAAGATGGACATTCCGGTTAGTTTTTAAATATTTTTGAAGAACTGTTACTTGCATTTATGCATAAAATATTCATTAATTTTATAAATCGGAGTATTTTTTCACGTACTTTGTATTCAGTGATAACATTAATTTATTTACTATGCAATAAGCACGAATATTTGAGAAAGAAAAAAAATAATAAAGTGTCATAATTATACTGTTACTTATCGGAACGAGTAGACTCATTTGTAACATCTTTAACAATTATCTGTTAAATTTATCGTTGTTTATATGCCCTGCACCGCTTAATGGAATGAGGTATAGAGTGGCAATTCTTATTCTGAAGTTGAACAGAAGATATCAACTCAAAATAATCCAAGTATACGCTACAACAACAGACCATCATCATCATCATTTTGGCTTTACAACCCTGTGTGGGTCCTAGCCTCCTCAAGGATTCTCTTCCAGTCGTCCCTATCTATCGCCTTCCTCCGCCAAGGACGTATTTCCATATGTCTCATATCTTGGTCTATGTTATCTAGGAATCTTGTTCTGGGTCTTCCTCTTCTTCCTTGACCAATAGGTCTATCAATGGAGCGTTTTTTCTATCTGGGTCGGTTTGCTCCATCCGCATTACAGACGTCCTATCTTAATGTGTTTTACGATATCTGGTTTCTGGTATATTCTATAGAGTTCGAAGTTGTATCGTCTTCTTTAGACACCATTTTCACTTACCGCTCCATAGATTCGTCTCAGTATTTTTTCTTTCGAAACATCCTAACATGTTTTCATTGATTTTTGTTAAAGTCCAGATTTCTGAACGATATGTTAGAACTGGGCGTATTATTGTTTTGTATTGGCCATGCAAATTCTGCGGTTTATCTCTGCGGTAGTGTCATTTTCAGTATTGACGAGCGTTCCCAGGTATACAAATTCGTTAACTGCTTCGATGACGTCGTTTTCTATAACAAGTGGCCGTCGTATTAGTGGTTGCGGACCTATTTTCATGTATTTCGTTTTATTAATGCTTATTATTAAACCCATTTTTGTAGCCGCTTCCTTTAGTGCTACATACGCCTCTCGTGCTGCGTTTTCCGCTCTCCCAATAATATTGATATCATCAGCATATGCTAGGATTTGCACAGATTTGTTATATATTGAACCGACAAAACCGACCATACAGACGATAAAATTGAAATGTTTTATGACAATATATCTACTGCGCTTAATGACTCTCGTACTCAATTCATAATTTTATGTGGCGATTTCAACGCAAAAATTGGTGGAAAAGAAGCAGATCTAGATTTCTAACTACCTAACATTCTTGGGAAAATTCGGTTCCCCAGTAAGAAATGGCCGAGGAGAAAAACTACTAATGTTCCTACTCCAGAATAATTTATTCAACATGAACAGCTTCTTTCACAAAAAAATGCACAGAAGACCTGGGAAAGTCCAAACGGTAGAACAAAGAACGAAATCGACTACATCATAAGTGACAAAAAACAAATAATTAAAGATGTAGCAGTACTCGAGTAGGAAAAGGTGATGAACAAGTTCACCACAAGCAGTGACCACAGAATGATACGGGCGAAAATCCAAATCAACATGAAAAAAGAAAGGAACATAATGATTAAAATCAAATATCATGGCATCTGTGGACACCCCAATTAGATATCAACCAATATAAGGCACATATCAATAATAAGCTACTACTCATGAAACCTCCGAGAACGATCTTAACGACTTGAATAATTGCATCATAAACGCCTTACAAGAAAGTCACCGAGTGCACTGTCCTAAAAGAAAATAAGCTAGTAAAATAAGTCCATATACTGAAATGCTGAATCAAAGGAGACAAATGAGAAGCGACACGCTTGCAAATGCAATCATGAGAGATGTAAGGAAATTTAAAACCGATAATATTAAACGTATTAGCTAACGAATGGGAAATACGAAATTCGTAAATTAAGAAACAAGCAAAATGAAATAATATCACGTAGAGACTAGTAATTACAGGTCGTCGAAGAGTTTTACGAAGAATTATATGGAAATAGACGAGAAGATCAAACTGGAATACAAACAGTCATTTCAAAGATCATGAATCAAGGTTCCGAACTAATTCCAGAAATACGGTAGATGAGATTCGACAAGCGTTAAGAAAAATGAAAAGTAACAAAGCCCCAGGAGAGGATGGAATTGTAATAGAAGCTATCATAAATGGGGAAGATATGCTATTAAATAAATTAAGGAAACTGTTTATTCTATGTTTGCAGCAAAGAGAGATGCCCATGGAGAAGGTGGAACAATGCTATAACCATCCTTTTGCATAAAAAAGGAGATAGAACGGACCTAGAAAATTATATACCTATTAACCTGTTGAATCACATACAGATTGAACGAAATAAATTCGGAACATACGAAATATTATGTATTTCGGCTCAATTCTGTTCTAGGTGGTTGGCCAACAAAAGGTTGTCAAATAATTTATATTATAAAAATCCAATACTTCAGCGGGCTGCTGGATTTTGAAATCATTCAAGAACAATTCAAAACTCTACCCAAATAGGTTGCCCCGCCCATCACGTATAAAAATTGAAAGCTACACATAAATCTAAGATTTTATTATGCTGTCAAACCACTTATCCCTTCCCATAGATGGATATTTTGAGCGGTGTTGCCAAAATCATTCCTCTAGATGTTTCTCAAATAAGTTGTTAACCATAAAATATTTACAGAAAAGAAAGGAAATAACTACAAACCTTAAGTTTATTTTTGTTATTAGTCTGTTGTAGTAGATTGGTAAATACAATGAAAAATATAGGCGAATATCCGATTTATTTAAAGATACGAAGAAGATATAACTCTCAAAAAGATCCGCAAATCGGATTATTACACGGCGATTGGCAACATTGTTACGCAAACAACATTTTTGCGAGACAGATAGTTGAACGATATTTTATACAATGTCTATTGCCAGGTATGGATTTATTTTTGTCCAAGTTTTATATTGGTCCACTATTTCAAATGCAGTTCAAACAGACATATATTAAATTGTATGATCCGTTTTAAATTCGTTCAATCTGTGTACATGCTCTTCACTAGGTTAGTGACATCAAGATTGGAGAAAAAATTAGATTTATACCAACCGAGAGAGCAGGCAGGATTCCGATCAAATTATGGTACCAGTGATCACCTTCATACAGTAAAGACACTCATTGAAAAATCTATAGGAATACAACAAACCTCTTGTCCTTACTTTCATATATTTTCATAAAGCGTTCGACACGATCGAAATAGACACCCTTGTAGAAGCAATGAATGACAGCAGGATTGACCATAGGTATCGTGAACTTATTTACAATATTTACAAAAATGCCACTATGACTGTTAAAATACACGATAAAACCGACCAATAAAAATAAAACGTAGGATAAGGCAAGGAGATACATTGTTACCCAAATTATTCATAACGGCCTTAGTGTATGCCTCTAAGATGATCAATTGGGACCACAAGCAATATTCAGCGAAAAGCTTAACCATCTCCGTTTTACAGATGACATTATCCTTATCACAGATAATTTAGGAAAAGGCACAGATATGTTAAATGAATTGGACTTTGCATGTTCGAAGTTGGCCTCAGAATTTTATGACAAATATTGTCCCCAATAACCATTTAACTATTCAGTACAAAGTGGTAGAACTGGTCGAGAGATATACGTATTTGGTTCATAAAATAAGAATCAGCAGAGATAACCAAACATGCAAATCCAAAGATGAATTACTTTAGCGTGGGCAGCCTTTGGAAAACTGCGAGACTACACTTAGGCCAACATACCAATTAGCCTCAAAAGAAAAGTATGTGACTAATGCGTATTACCGGTCATGATCTATGGGGCGTAAACTATGACTCTAATCAAGACTACGGCTTAGAAATTGAGAGTGGCACAGAGACGAATGGAACGGTCTATGCGGGAGTGACGTTGCGAGACCCAAGAAGAAACTAAAATCTGCGAAGGACGAGTATTGCTGATGTTGTGGAACGCATAGCGGAACTGAAATGAAACTGGGCAGGCGATGTAGCGAGAATGCATGATTCACGATGGACGAGCAAAATCACAAACTGGAGGTCAAGAGCAAACAAACGTAGTAGAGGAAGACCACCTACACGTTGGGCTGATGACATCAGGCGTATCACCCAAAATTAGCAAATAAGAGCACAAAATCGTAAAGAATAGAGGAGTTTAAGGGAGGTCTATGTCTAGCACCGGACGTGATAAATGAAGCTGAATGATGATTAGAAAAATATATAGTATCATGAGGAACTAACATCAATTTTGATCATAATGGATCTCGACTTTAGGAAACTTATAATTCTTCGTTACTGATTTATGATCTTACGTTGGGATTATGAAAAATTATATTAAAAAAAAGAATTTGATAGATCTCAAATCTGTAAACACGCATGGGATAATGAACATAGGGTTCAATGGAGTAATTCAAATGTAGTCCTAAAAGAAACGGATGGTAAAAAAAGAAAAATCAAAGAAGCGGCTCTAATTATGTTAAATGAGGCCAATTGTGTCGCAAATTCTTCGGCAGAATGTAGTAGGATCTGGTTACCAATATTGAAAGAGGAAGTTATTAATAAGAAAATACCAGTGTTAGTAAGTCAGTAACATATAGAGGATACATCATTTATGTTTTTTAAATAACGTAACATATCAAATCAGAATTTTGATTGTTTGTTGAAGGTAAACTAAATTCACGAACAAATACTTACAATGTCGGGATAGTATTATGAGGTTTTTTCCTGGTTTTTCCCTCATAATTTACTATGGAATCACTAACAGGAGAATTTTTACTGTCATCATGTCATGTGTTTGTCTTTTTAAAGACGAATTACATGCTATGATTTTTTTCTGACGGATATTCTCAAGTTAAAGTTGATTTCATGTAATCGAATGAACTATCTTATAAGTAAAGTCGTCCCAGGAGCGCAACTCAACAATATTGGCAATATCATTTTAAAGTCGTCTACTTTAAAATGCATAATGTATGTCTGAATTGTCAATATAAATGAGTCAGATAAAATTAAATTATTAGAAGAATTTTTCAACTATGTAACAAAAAAAACAAAATTTGTTTAATTTACTGTTTGTATTTTTGAGAACGATTTCCGAAGTGGAAATTGAAACGTCAATAAACGTATTTTATCTTTAATTGTGGCTTATAATTCCCAGTTTAATAGTAATTAATTTACAATGCCACAAGAAAAATAGCTTCAGAACAATATTGGGATTATGTAGTTGCGTTATAAAAACTGTGCTATTAATAATTTATTGTCAAATGGAGTATAGAAAGGAATGAATATTTACTACAAATATTAACCACATAATATGAAGGACTGTCAAATTTCAAAGAGCGATAAAGATGAGGTTGATCAACATGCTTAATATTCCCAATACTGACCTACGGATGTGAATTTTGGGACTCTGAGACAATCGGAGAGAAGAAAGATGGACGCCACTGAAATGTTCTGTGGAGAGCGAATGTTACGAATTCCTTGGACCGACCGTAGAACAATATTCAATTTTAAGAGAGCTAAAAGTTAGCCAACGACTCTCTAGTAAAGTCCATCTCCAACAATTAAAATATTTTGGGCAACGTTATGAGAGCAAACACAGATAAACATGGAAAGACTCATAATACAAGGAAAGGTAGAAGGCCGAAGATCATGGGAAGATCCCCAACAAGATGGATAGATCAAATTACAGGAATATGCCAAAGACCTATTGCATGAATTAAAAGAAATGACCAGAGACAGAGATCTCTGGAGACGGACAATACACGACATCACGTCGACCACTAACACTCCCCTGAGAGGTCAGATTAAAGATAGAGATATTAACCACAAATTGATGGGCAAGAGCACATTTTAAAATAATTTTAGAAAAATGTACATTGTGCAATTATAAAAATTAATAAAATTCGAAAAGTAATGGTTTACCGCCAGATTTTGAACTCATCAAATTTAGTGAATATATTAAGGATTTAATTGTTTTTAATATAACTAGCTAAAACTTTTTTTTATTATTTTGAGTCTAAAATGTTTGAATTCCTTTTAAAATAAGTAACCAAACAATTAGTTTCAAATTTTATGTATTTTTCGTAAATTATGGGTACCTCGGAGATTTAAAAACATCACATTTTAATTTCAACAGAAGTTTTACTTTAAAAATGTTTTATTTGATTTGCTAGGAAATATGACATGACAATGACGTTGAAATATCTAAAAGTGTTATATGTTATAATCGTCTAAAATTACACTGTAAGATCATTACATATTCATAATTTAGCAATGGACTACCTAAGCTCTGACGTCGCAAATGGTGAGGCTTAGAAAACCTTTCCAAACTGGAATTTAATTGTATTCCTCCCATAAGAAGTTTGAAATATTTATGTTTTTAATGTGTTTAAAGAATAAATAAGGACTTCTGGTTATGAACATTCATTCCGTGCGATTGGTATTATTTATTATCCGTGAATTTTTGAGTTAAGAATATCAAAGTATTCAGATATTTACTGTTAAAGTTCATATTTTGGGGTTATGTTAACTTACAATTATACAATTACATTTTAAATTATCTTTAAAAATTATGACAGATACAAATATAAATTTGAAAAGACAATCACAGAATATCTGAAATATAAGCAATATTAAAACAAACTAACAACTACTTTTGATAATGACAATGACAAACAGAAGCACAGATATGTATTCAAGGACAGATCACTGATGCGTTTACGATAACGGAAGGACTGAAACAAGGCGACGGACTGGCTCCAACGCTCTTTAATCTTGTTCATGAATATAAATTAGACGGTTTGACGGTGAGCGGAAATAACATACTTATAAACAAATACTACCCAATTAGCAGCAACGCAGATGAATATAAACATAATGAGCAGAACAGTGAATGCAGCGGAAGAAACCTACGTTTGAGTTGAAAAACAGTGCAGAAGCATAGGGCTAGCAATAAAATACAAATAAAACAAAACTACTCATCCAAATATATACACCAGATTAATATAGACCGGCGCAACAACACTTTATGCCGATATAGAAACACGTGAACAGATTCACATTACCTAGGAATGGTCGCAAGCAATGAAGAATGAACCGGAAATAAACAAAGGCTTGTGCTGGCAAATAAAGCCTATTTCGCGATGGGCTACATATTTAAATCGTGAAACGTACACCGGAAAACAAAACTCCAGTCTGTAAAAACAATAATCAGGCCCATAGTAAGTTATGTATTGTGAAACATGGAAGTGATACATGAAATCTGCCATGCATTAGATGTGTTTGTAAAGAAAAATATTGCATAGGATACTGGACCCATAAGTGTAAACAAAAACTGGCTGAATTATGTATAATAGTATAAATATACGAGCAATATAGCGAACCAACTAACACAATACACTAAACTGCAGAGATTACGGTGGATAGGGCACGTGGTCCGCATGCATGAGAACAGAATCCCCAGAAAATTGATAAATGCAAGAATTCAGGAAAAAAGACCTGTTGGAAGACCTAAAATGTATTGGGAAGACGATGAGGATTGCCAGGAACATGCCTGGGGACTCGTTATTGAACAAAGAACAGCAGTAAATCGAAATGAATGTGAGAAGATGTTGAAGGTAGGCCAAGCCTGATTTGGCTGTAGTGCCATTGGATGGATGGAACAACTACTTTTACCTCACATATATCCACTTCTGTCTCTCTGAAATTTTAGAAGGGAAATCAGAAAACTTACATATTTTTGGTTCATTGTAATGTTTACAGCTTGGAGCAAAGCACATAACCATTTTATTAATTAGATGAATGTAAGTGAGAGCGCCCACCAAAGTGGCGTGGCAGTGGCAAGTAGCACGCGTCTAGCATAATGTAAACCAATAAAAACGAATGATTCAGTTTACACCAAAATGACAGTAACATCATTCATTCTAATCATTCGTTAGATTGGTTACATTATGCTAGACGCGTGCTACTTGCCACTGCCAACGCCACTTTGGTGGGCGCTCTCACTAATAATAAAATAACAGTCCATATTCAACTCTTACAACATTAACTACAAAGACAGTATCTTAGTCTTTTTATGATATGATAAGATATGATAAAAAAATTAAATTTTTAAACAAAACATAACATAACCTTAAAAATATGAACTTTGAGAGTAAATATCTTCATACTATTGTATTCTTACCTCACAAATTCACGTACAACAATCATACTAATCGCACAGAATGAATGTCATAACTAAAATTCCTTGTTTAATTCGGTTAAAAATTAAAAAATCAATATTTCCAACTTTCATAGTGGTGAAATACACGTAAAGCAGATTGTTTGGAAGGATTTTAAAAACCCCGCCCACTGTGACGCCAGAGCTTAGGTAGTCCATCAAATTCACATTATTTCATACATTTAAAAATAGGAGAATAATACATTGAGAACAGGTTGACAGTCAAATAGTGGCTGCCAATATTTTTAATTCAATTAATGGTAATTAATTTTTGAACAAAAATTTTATTTCGTATATTTATTTTTTAAATAAAATACGCTGCTTATGACTAATATGCATGTTTTTATATCAAATTAAAGCTGATCTTTTTAATAATATATATAAGGTTGCCTAAGAAAAAATGGTTGCAAATTAGGGTTGTTAGCAGTTAAAAATGATAGGTATTAGAGATAAAGTAAAATAGAGTTAGCACGCAACGAAACTGCTTTGACAAGTGATAATATGTATCTCTATTAACGTATGCTTTAAAAACTCGCAGAACTGCACTACTTATGTCAAACCAGTGGCGTTTCGCGCTAGCTCTCTTTTACTAGCATCTTTGATACAGACAACCTTATCATCATATTAAAAAAATAGCTTTGATATAAAAAACGTGCATATAAATCATGAGCAGCGTATTTTATTTAATAAATAAATGAACGATATAAAATTTTTGTTATCAAATTAATTGCTATTATTAATTAAAACTTTGCGGCCACTTTTTGATTGGCAACCTGTTTTCAATATATTCTCCTGTTACAAATGTATTTCGATTAACTGCTTTATGAACGTAGTGATCTTGTAGTGGAATCTCGTACTATAACTATAATATATTTATAGTCAAAAAAACCCGCGAAATGCAGTATCACTGCGCAATAAACTATTTCGTGGCACCTTCATTGACCGAAGGATATTAAATTATTCTTAGAGAGAGTGAGAACTGTCAGTTTTTAGAAAAAACAAAAAAGATCTTTCATAGAACATGGGAAATATGGAGAAGGATTGAAGGAGAATGCTAAATTACAAAGACGTTGGAAAACAAAGCTAGGCAGTGGTACGATCATGTATAAAGAATGACAGAGGTGGTCGAAAAGAATATTGGACTGGGATCCGCCAGGAAGGCCTGCTACACGATGGAAAACATTAATAGGATATGCTATGATAATTAGAGACCTCATAGAAGGTGACTGGGAAAATAGAGTGCTGTGGAGTACGAAAACGGTGAATTTAGAATGGAAGAAAGCCGAAGAAAAAGAAGTTCCACACACTAGTTTTCAATCTCCTTTTCAAGATATTTAACTACATAGCTTAATGTAACTGCTTATATTTCTCCTATAAACTGTTTATTTTAGTTGAGAGGATTCTATACATGTAGAGGCATATCTCTTCTTATACGTTTATTATAATTTATTTTAAGTTGTTGCCTAAATACCTTTTCTGTTCAGGCGAAGATCCTTACCTCAAAGACTGCTCTGTCATGATACCAATATCAGAATTCCGAAATCCTGTAGCAGCTTCCACGGGTTTAGTGAATTGGGTACCGTATGTTTTTTGGGTCTGTCGTCGTCGTGTATTTATCGATGACTAGGCACTCATCAACCGGTAGAGCTGTTAAGATCCGAAAGGATTACAATACAGTGGTTCATCTTCTTATAGTTAGAAAGCTAATAGAGAAAGCCAATGAATATTACTTGAACTTATACATTGGATTGGTTGATCATGAAAAGACATTCGACTCCGTAGAACTTTGGGCAATAGAGAGAGCTAAGAATAACTGCAGGATAGACTCACGATACAGAATGTTTATACATAATATTTACAGAAAGCTACAATGAAAATACAAATAGATGCGAAAACCAATCAACGGAGATTTCGCCAGGGACAGGTTATCTCCCAAATAAACGGATAAAATAGTAAAAGCACAAAGAGCGATGGAAAGATCAATGTTCGGTGTGAATAATTATAGACAAAAAAACAAACAAATGATTAGAAGCAAAATGTAAAAGACGCAAGAGCACATGCTGCCAAATTAAAATGGAGCTTCGCAGGACACAATGCCCGACTGAAGGATAACAGATAAAACCACGAAATACAACAATGGAGACCATGGTTAGGAAAGAGAAACAGGAAGACCACAAATGAGATGGGCTGAAGACACTAAGAAGATCAGAGGGCACAACTGGAAGCAACTGGCGTTAAATTGAAAACACTACATTGATTTTGGGGGAGGGATATGTCCAAAGTTGGATTGCTCAAGCTGGAGACGAAGATAAAAAGGATATACCGCTGTCCCACTATGTTTAACTAGTATATTGAGTTCTTCTCGTTATCCTGGCTAAAGACTACCTCCTGATACGCTGTATAACCGCTTGACTTTGTGTACAAATAGATTTTACAAAATCACAACATTCTATATGCGGATGACACTGTCATCTTAGCCGAAAAAATTGAAAATCAACAAAATATTTAAACACAAAAGAAGGGAATAACACCAGCTTTCATAACAAACAACAACTTAAGCAAATATATTAAGAAAAAGAGCAAAAAGAAAAACCCACACACAGTGGTGAATACAAACTTAAATGTGGAGACTGTCAAAAAACTTACATCGGTCAAACTGGTAGAACTTTTAACAAATGTATAGCAGAACATAAAAGGGCTTTCAATAATAGAAAAACATATTCTGATCATAATTATTCTTTTAATGGCCAATTTCAAATTCTTTACATTCAAAATAAAGGCCTTAATAAAGCTATCTATATTAGAATCTATGGAAATTAAAAAATACAGATACAATCCTGAATGAACTTAGGACAAACAGTTCTCGTCTCAAATTATTCAATTGAATACTATAAAGTGTAAACGCATACCAAAAATAGATCACTTATGAAATACACTCTGCCGAAACAGCTGTAGTAATGATAATTTATAATAAATTTTGTTGGAGGTGTTGAAAACGAAAGTTTTCAGTGTTTTATTGTTAAATAAAATGAATTTCCATCAAGTAACGGTCGAATTTATCAGTTATATCTAGTAGTTTTTTTTTTTGTCAACGGGTACTCTAACTATTAGGGCCGTGTTAGCAAGATTTATTTAGGAAATAAATTTGTTTTATGGTTTAGAGCTGGTTTTGAAATATTTTGCTGGTAAAAAATGCATATTTTATGACGAATTCCAAAAAAAAAAAAACAACTTTTAGTTCACATTTCACGTCACATCGCATAACCTATTGAACAAATAGTTTCGACTGAATTGTAGTTTGTTAATAAATCACATTTATAAAAGATAATGATAAAATATATATCTATGATAGAATTCCTTCCAACACAGACCAACCAAAATATCGCCCTACTGTCTAGATTAGGAGATTGATCAATTAGAATCGGTTCGCCATTCACCTGCGAAATTCTCGAAGTTATTTTGATTGGTCTCTGTTGGAAAACCTCAAATTTTATATTTAATCGACAATGTAAGCGTGTAAATATTTTCCGCGTCTTTGTTTTACCGTACTGATTTTAAGTTTACTATTAGTGACTTTTAAAGTAGCGTACTAAATAAATAATTATAAATTATCAAACAGATACTTTAAATAGAAATATAATATATATTAGATTTATAACAAAAAGATACGTTTAGGTTTTTAGTTTATTTGTTAAATATATTGTAAAACAAATATATATTTCAAAACTTTGCATTTGTGTTTTTGTTAACTATCAGAAGAGGTGTACAGATCCTGAACAGATCAAAGGCCAAATAGAGCTATATATATACAGGTTTGGAAAATATCTCAATCTCTACAGGGTGATTAATAACTACGTGGTAAAGCAAACACAATTTTTTAAATAGAACATCCTGTATATCTTCTCATATTTAGATTCCGTTCATAATCCCTGTTCATAAAATATGAAATTTCACACTAGTATACACGGTTTAATACCTAATTGCAACCATTTTCGTTTCAATATCGCTATGATACACACTGTATAAAGAAGGAATACATAAATCCATTCATTTTACATAAGATAACCAATATAGTTTTCAAATTGAGTACAAATATTCGTATAAAGAATACAACCCTATATTTTATATTTTCAAAATCTTTCATTTATGTTACTCTTTCTGTGAATACCGTAACTTTTGTAAGTAGAAATAACTTACAATCTTTCGATGTCCCACTTCTAAAGTTTTCCATGAAAATCCCTGCTGTCATCTACGATTTTTTATTAAATTTATATGTGACCGAAAGCTGATTACACCTCTGAAACATCGACTAATGGATTAAGTCCACAGTCAAAAGAAACCAAAGCACACACACCTCTGAAACATCGTTTTTGAGATTTCCTAATGACGACTAACATCCTTTTTTCGGAACCACCGGACATGGTGGCACACGCAAGTACAGTTACCCTTTCTTTTGATAACTTGCCACCAATACAACGGTAATTTTTGAATTTGAGGGTCTTATCTGGAGTAAGTTTTAAAAAAAAGTCCCAGCTCCTCGGCATTGAAATCATTATCGTCGCTGTAATTTTGTTTTATTATAGGCCATGACTTTAATCAGTTGTTGGTGACTTCTTTGAAAACACTTTTCACTTCACCGCAAATTTTTCCACGCGTAATTTCATCTTTTTGTGCCACTCCTATCGGAGATTGGAAATCATCAAGGCTATTCTGACCTTGTTTACGGCTGACCTAAAGAGTTCATTATGGTGCAGCCAAACCACTCTCTCAAATTCCGCAACCATGACATTCTTCTACGCCTGGATTCCGTTTTCCTTCTATTTTTCCCTGCATTATATTTTGAAGTAATGCGTATTTATGTCCTCTCATCAGGTGACCAAAATATTCGAGTTTTTCTTCGCTTTAGCGTTAACAAAATCTCTGGGTCTTTTCCTATTCTTCGTATTACTTCACAGTTTGTTATTCTTTCAACCCAACTAATCTTCAGCATTCGACGGTAGCACCACATCTCGAAACTTTCAATATTTTTCATGTTGTTCTGTTTGAGAGTCCTAGGCTCTACACCGTACAATAGCGTGTTAAATACATAGCCTCTCAGCATTCTTAATCGTAGAGGGATGCTTATATTTCTGTTGCAGAAGAATTTTCTCATCTTTATGAAGGTGGCCCTGGCAATTTTCGATACGTCTTTATATTTCACTGTTTTGGTCTCCAGTTTCGTTTATCAAAGTTCCCAAGTATTTGTAACTTGATACTATTTCAACTTGAGTGCCGTTTATATACTAATATACGCTGGTTGTGTCATGTTTTTTACTGAAGACCATATACTTGGTTTTTTTAATATTGATATTTATAACCATAATTGTTGCAAGCAATATTTATGTCTGTAAGTAATCTTTGTAATTCTTCTACTGTTCATTGCAACTAGTATAGTGTCGTCCGCGTATCGAATATTATTTACAATCTCTCCATTAATTACGATTTCTCCGTTTGCCTGTAAAAGGGCTTCCTGACAGATGCTTTCACTATATACATTAAATAACAGAGGTGACAAAATGCAACCCTGTCGTATCCTCTACGTATTTCTATTGCTTGTGATGTTTCAGTTTCTATTTTGATGTTAGCTTTCTGATTCCAATATAGATGAGAATTATTCGCAGATCTTTATTATCTATGTCCTTCCTTCAAGAATCTCTCTAAGCTTATCATGGCGTACTCTGTCAAACGCTTTTTCAAAATCGATAAAACACGTATGTACCTCTGATTAACATCTAGGCATCTTTGTGTGAGAACATTCAAACCGAAGAGAGCTTCTCGAGCACCAAGCCCTTTTCTGAACCCCATCTGTGTATTACTAATAATTTCATGCCTGGCCTTAAAACTGCTTCATTAAAACCCAATCAATGCTTTAAAATTCTCATCATCAACCTACCGCCTGCGAAACTGAGTTGCTTTTTCTTGAAGCAGTGTTCCACTTATTGGAACATTCGCAGCCCATGTTTACGGTAAACCTTTGACCATTGCAGTATCGAGTTAGTTATTAGTTACAGCACGTAGTTTTTTTTCGATTTACCGGAAAAAGACGAACCTGCTTCGAAATCTTGTGTTTATTTTTTAATATGGTATATAGAGTTAATCTTGAAATTCCTCTTTCACTACAAAATTCTGCTTTCTTCTTATTGTTCTCAACATCTTTAAGGATGTTAATTTTTTCTTCTAAAGTAAATGCTTCTCTTTTATGAAGTCATAGTGTGTAATCTATGTAGCTATGTAATCTGCAACACAACTTTCAACACAAACATCTACGACAAAAACAACTGTCAAATGAAATTCTGGTGAGATTTGTCATGTTTTTGAGCCTTTTTACGTAGTTTATTAGGTGCGAATGATCAACCCCCTACATTGACACTTGTAATCATAAATTGTACATTTCCGACAACACAATATCGGTCGGTAGATTTAAACAGGAGATGTTTATTGCAGGCATCAGTTAAATAAGTTATTTATTTATACCCACGACCAGGAAAAACGTAAAAAACATAATCCACAAGGAAAATAATTCCTGTAGCTGGCTGTATACCACGTATCACAAAAAAGAGGTTAGATCTTTGTAAATGGGTATATTTACATATTTATAAATATAACCATGTAAAAAACATGTTTTTCGATCTTATTTTCTCTCGGTATAACCAAATTTACCTCGCTATAGAAGGTTATAGTTCAATAGAAATTTCATCATCATCAGTAGCTCGACAACCCTTTCTGGATCCTGGCTTATTTCTAGGATTTTTCCGCCATTCTGTCTGTTCCTTGCTTTGTTTTTCAGTTGGTAATCTTAAGTGTTTCCAGATCTTGTTCCATGTATCTAAGTTTGGTCTCCATTTGACCTTCTCCCTACTGGTGTTTGTCTCATTATATGTTTTGGCGTTTCAGTCTCCAACATCCGTTCAGCATGGCCCATCCAGCGTAGACGTCCGATCTTTATGGATGTTACGATCTCGGGTTCATTGTATGCTGTGTATAGTTCAAAGTTATATCTTCTGCGCCATATGTCATTTTCTTTACTCCCTTAAATATGGTGTCTAGGATTTTTCGTTCAATGTACCTAATAGTTCTCATCGCTTTTCGACAGTTTCCACGTCTCTGATCCATATACAAGAACAGTTTTATCAGGGTCTTGTATATTTTGCATTTGGTTTTTCTTGTGATGTATATCTTACATGTTTAATTAGGTCCATTACATGCTTATAGCGATATGTATTCTTCTCTTAACTTTTTCACTGATATTGTTAACTGCGGTAACTAGTGAACCTAGATATGTACAACTTTTCACGCTTTCGATGTTTATACTCTCGTATTATCAGATTATGTAGGTTTCTTTGGCCTGTCGATTTACTTGCCTTCATGTATTTGGTTTATATTTCGTTAATGTTTAGGCCACTGTTTTGTGCCGCCTCTTTCTATCGCATTAAATGCTTCTATCATCTCTCTTTCGCTTCTAGCTATGATATCAATATCATCTGCAAATGCCAATATTTGTACAATTTTTGTTATTATTATTCCTCTGGTGTTGACTTTTGACTTTCTAATTATTTTCTCTAATGTGATGTTGAATAGAATACAGGGCATCTCCCTGTCGTAGGCCTGTTCTCGCATGGTTGTATCTTGTTAGTTCGTTTTGAATTCGAATTTTGCTTTGTACTTTAAGTGTTTTCTTTTACATAACAATGAGTTGAGTTGGAATATTAAACTCTTTCAGTGCATGGATCAGAAACACTCGATGGACTGCATATCATTGCAATCTCTCAAAGTCAGTGAAAAGATGATGTCTGTCAATATTCACAATTCACTAGTTATTTTTCCAAGATTTGCCTCAAGACGAAGATCTGATTTATTGTGGACTTCTGCCTGCGGAAACCACATTGATATCCCCCAACTATTTGTTCCGCATATGGTCCTCAATCGGTCATACACAATATATTGACAGTATTTTATATGCCACAGTCAGTAGCGTTATTGCCCGATAGTTTTTGCATTGAAGCTGATCTTCCTTTTTATGTAGTCAGATAATTACTCGGTATTACAGTCTTGAGGCAGTTGTTTATTATTCCATATGTTCACTATTAGTTCGTGTATCGCATTCAATAGGAAGTCTCCACCATTCTTTATTAATTCTGCGTTAATGTTGTCCAATCTAAGTGACTTTTGTTTTTCAGTCATGGTAACTGCATCTTGCATTTCAGCTACTGAAGGGGGGTTTTTCTCTGGTATCTGTTTGATCCAGTATAATTCCATCATATAGTGGATCTTTCGTTTTTTTCAAACTTTTCTTTAATATTTCTGTCCATCTTTGTAGTATTTCACTTTGTTGAGTTACTATATCTTCTCTGTCTCTGTCACATCAAAGTTCTTGGTTTAAATTCTTTTCTTCTTTTGTTAAGTTTTTTGGTAGAATTTTCTGTTTTCTGATAGTTTATTTAGTTTCTTTTCTTATGTGTTCTCTGTTCTTTCTGCGATGTATTTCTCTCTGTTATATTACGACACTCTCATCGAACCACTGTCCTTCAGTTGATTTGGACTTTTTTTGTAGACCCAGAGTCTTTTTGGCCGCGTCTTGTATGATGTTTTATTACACGCTTCCCTTTCTCTGTTTATATCCTCGTGCTTGTGTTCTATTTCTAGCCTTCCTTTTATATATTCTATGTATTTTTGCCTTTTGCTGTTTGCTAGTTTTTATTTCATATTTTTCAATTTTGGATCCCTTTTATTTAGTATATGTTTGAGATTCTGGCTCTTATTCTACTTTCCACTAGGTAGTGATCCGAGTCTGCATTTGACCCTCTTTCTGCTGCATACGTTTATTACATCTGAGTGATGTCTAGAGTCAATAATAACATGATCGATCATGTTTACTGTGACCCCATCTGGAGATCTCCACATTCCCTTATGAATATTTTTTCGCTGGAAGCATGTGCTGGCAATGACCATGTTAAGGGAAGTTGCTAGATTTATTAGTCTGATGCCATTGGCATTGGACACCTCATGACGCCATCACCATAAATAATTTTGATGTCATTCTTTGGGCATGAATGGTATGCAGCTTCTAGTTCTTCATAGAATTTTTCTTTGACATCGTCTTTCTTTTCCCCTGTAGGGGCATGCACATTTAAGATTGTCTTTTGTCAATGGTGCCACTCCCCGGTCCATCTCATTTCCTGCAGAGCATGTATATATATATTATATATATATATATATATATATATATATATATACGGATATATTGGGTTTAGTAGTCATATATATTGGCCTTTAAGTAAAACTCTTTTAGGTTTGCTAAGCTTTCGAGTTTATTTTACTCTTTTTCAAAACATACTAAAAATTAACATAAAAAATTTACAATTAGAAAAATGAAGTTCTTATGTCTTAAATAGGCTTACCCTTGTGAGAATTGTCTTTTAAAATTAGCAAAATTTTACATTTTGTCATTATGTCATTAACATAATGACATTAAATTTGATTTACTTTTTATTTCTGTCAAAACTTATTACTAAGGTTTCCATATCTCTTCTATTTTTTATATTTATTTTAGGTGAGTTTGACAGAAGAAGTGTCTATGTTTATGCAAACCTTCATTGCAAATTTTGATATAATATTAGTTATTAAACAAGCAACAGAGTTTATGTTACTAAGTATTTAAGAAAGAAAAAATACAAATAAAAATAAATTTTATCTCATTTGAACTTGGAATAATCCCTTTCATATGCGTAACTTTTAAGAACTTTTATATTGTTATTCTTTTATTTAAAAGAAGATTACTGTATATAGCACTAAGATTTTCAATGTCTTCTCTTTTGTTTAAGGTGTTTTGTGTAGTTTTAATTAAACACATTTCTAGAAACAGTCTTTTGTTGTAATTTCTTTCCCTTCTCAATATTTCTGTTTGATCATAGTTAGGCGTATGGCCCATTGTAATACAATGTTCACTTAATGCACAGGCTTGTACTTTATTCAGATTAATATCACTCTTGTGAGATGTTAATCTTCCGGATAAATTTCTGGACGTTTCTCCAATATATATTCTATTACAATTATTACAGGGTAGAGAGTATACTACATTGGAGCTTTCTCTATTATTTAAGGTGTTTAAGTTGTATAATTCGATATTGTTTTTATATTTCTGTCAATTTGGTATAGACTTCTCTAATAATAACTAATATTTACAAAATTTGCAATGAAGGTTTGCATAAACATAGACACTTCTTCTGTCAAACTCACCTAAAATAAATATAAAAAATAGAAGAGATATGGAAACCTTAGTAATAAGTTTTGACAGAAATAAAAAGTAAATCAAATTTAATGTCATTATGTTAATGACATAATGACAAAATGTAAAATTTTGCTAATTTTAAAAGACAATTCTCACAAGGGTAAGCCTATTTAAGACATAAGAACTTCATTTTTCTAATGTAAATTTTTTTATGTTAATTTTTAGTATGTTTTGAAAAAGAGTAAAATAAACTCGAAAGCTTAGCAAACCTAAAAGAGTTTTACTTAAAGGCCAATATATTGACTACTAAACCCAATATATCCGTATATATTACTCACATAGTCACGAAAGCCCTTTCTAAAAAAAAAAAAAAAAAAAAAAAGAATATATATATATTATATATATATATATATATATATATATATATATAATAGTCATATCTATTCAGTTCACCGAGCAGATCATGGAGGGCTCCCGATCTGTATAGGATCGGATGTTCCATGTCGCGATTCTTAAATCATGTACCATTTTTCTCGCGCAGTCATCGTCGTTTGATCAGTCCGGTTTTCTTTCCTGGAACGATCGCAACATGTGTGTTTTCTAGGATAGGGTTGTTAGCCCTATGCCTAACTCCCTTTTTTCATCTAAAGGCGCGTACAGATATGCGAGCCAAACGGTATACGTACCGTACGCGTACAGATCCTTGAAAATATATCTACATCGTACTGATCGCATCCTTATCTCGATCTATGGAAAGCGATCAATCCAGAACGAACACACATTGTGCGAAATGATTCATTTTATTTATAATTTGGGTACTGAATTTATTGTTTTGTGTTTCTTACCAAAATAAAAATATGTACAATAATCAGTTTACTGTTTTCTCACGTCTCTCTAGGAATTACACGTCATTCACACAATGTCGATTGATGAGACAATAAAAATGTGCGTTTAGTAGCGCCGTCCAAACTGAAAGACGAGCTTCTGTTGAAGTCGTGGAATTTGGTTCGCGACGAGTCACGATCATACAGTACGCAAGCGGTTTTTTCTGCCGTACACATTAAGAATATAGCGTTCGCATACCGTTTGGATCGTATGTGTGTACCGAGCTTAATGTACCTTGTTATAAGCGAAACCTTATAATAACCGTGTTCGTTATAGAGAACTATACTGTATGTCTAAAATTAACAGAAAGTTGCTGAATTGTCAGAACGATTTGATTTTGTAGCATCCGAGGTATTTTAGTGCCTTGGAGGCTGCCTTTAATAAAAAAGTGGCCTATTACATAATAACCCAAAATTCCCGAACAAATATTAAGTTTTTGTGGTATTGTGTACGCACAGCAATACTTAGATGCTTATTTTCTCGAAAACAATGGATGTTTGTGCTTCCTGTAAACGGAAAAATTTCGATTCGTCGGTAAATAAAACGTTATTTAAAAATTCTGATTATCATTTTGCTTTTATATCATCTCACATAATTCCATTCGTTTGATATTGTCCTCGAGAAAAGGTTCTTGATGAGTCGTTTGAAATTTAAAGCACCGATATCCATTTCTTTTCAAAATACTTCGACCAGTACTGTCTTAAGTTTACTTCTTCAGCAATTTCCCGGCTTGAACACGGTTTACTAGCTTCAACAGCAGCGCAAACATTAATTTCTTTATCTAAACTTGGTTCACTCTTTTGACGAACACGTGATTCACCAAGGTATTATATTTGTGACAGTTTTAAATACATCCACGTTTGCGAAATTTTTGAATTATTCGGTTAACTGTTGAACTTTAAGGAACCGCTCCGTTCTCAAAGCACCAACGAACAAATCTACTATTTCTCGAGTTTAGTGATCTCCTGGGTGCCAGTAAGCGATTTCTCGAACTTTCTTTAATATACCCAGATTAAATCTGTTAATTCCTCTGCAGAACAATTCATTTTAATATAGTGTATAATAATTAAAATCAAAGACAAGTCACTAAGACCAATTAAAAGGGTAATAATATAAAAACTGTCATTTTTTTTAAAAGCCTACTGTTTTAAGTGGCCTCCTATTAATAATTGTTCGTCATAATAGACAGTTATCAATGTCCATCTATCTAATAATCTAAAAACTGTTGCATTTATTGCATATTGTTTTGATGTATGTTTTCTGATTACGAACAAGGAAGTTCTAGGAAAAATGAAGAAGAACCAGAGATTGTGTTACGATCAAACGCATAAATTGCAATATCTGGGACACGTTATGAGAAATCAGCACCGTACTCCCTGCTCCAGTCTATATTGCAAGTAAAGTCAAAGGTAAGCGCGGACCCGGTAGAAGGAGAATGTCATGCTGCGAATTATAAGAACATGGATTAAGAAAACCTCACAGAGCAGTTTCGCGCCGCTGCGAGCAAGGTTATATATATAATATATATATATAATATATATATATATATAATATAAAATATATATATACTATATATAGCGAGTTTTGCAACTTTAAATTTAGTCGCTTCTCGCATCCCCAATCGCCATAATTCTTATCGCCCAGTCTCCTTCTTGAAGACCTCTATTTTCCATTTCTATATGAATATGGATATCCATTTCTTTCTTGGCCTTCCCCTTTTATTTCTCTGTGTAGGTCACGTCTCAGGTGTCCATAACCATTTTTAAATGTTTTATTCGGCTATCGTATCCATTATATTGTGTTCTTTACTTTCATTCTCTCTCTTATGTTTTCATTTCTTATGTGGTCAAACAAATTTAACCCTGAACATCTTCTCATTACATCATTTCCGTTGAGAGGAGTTTTTGTGACATATTCTTGTTAAAGGACCCACACTTCTGACCCATACGTCAGCACCGGCTGAAATCATAGCCTGATATATATTTTTCTTGTTTTCTTAGTTAAAGTTTTATTCCAACAGGATCGGATGTAGTGTTTTATTATCATGTTTTTTCCTTTTCCTATTTTTCTTGTTATATCTTTGTCGTCTCTCCCGTCTTCGCTTAGTGTAACTCCGAGATATTCGTACGATCAACGTTTTTAATTAATCCGCTTTCTGTTTCCATGTCTTGACCGCAGCGAGCAAGGTTATGATTGCCAATATGATTTCCAACATTCGAAACGGATAGGAACCAGAAGAAGAAGAAAAGTGTTTTATATTTACAAAAATTGAAGGTATTCCCTAAATTTGAAGAAATCTAATATATATCGGAAGTAATGAGTTAGGTATAGGACCTGCTTCATAAAAATGAAAGAATATCGTCATAAATTAAATACAATCGTTTAAAAAATAAAATATAGATTTGTACATTTAAAAAATTAGAGAAAATTGTAATTTTCTTTTGTAGTTAACCCTGTATATACGAATATTTTTCAATACTTTTTGTTAAACTTAAATTTAAAACTAGAACATATTGTTTACCTTTACAGAACATTATGTAAAATTAATACTAATTTATTTATTCATTCTTTATATTCTGCTTCTTCGCGTGCCATATCAGAATTATCCGACTTTGGCGATCACCATTGTGAAGGCTTCTCGATCTTCTGCAATAAGGAATAATTGTTCTGCATTTGATATCTGAGTCCATTCACGAATGTTTTTTTAACCAAGAAACTTGTTTTCTTCCTACACCTCTACGGCCCTCTATTTTGCGTTTAAGGATCAGTTTGTAATATTTTATAAGACTTCCCCTTACTATATGTCCAAGATAAGACATTTTTCGATGTTTAATAGTCTTTAGCACTTCTCCTATCTTTGTTGACGCTCCTTAGTACCTCTTCATTAGTTTTCCTTGCTGTCTAAGGTATCTTCAGCATTCGTCTATGAACCCACATTTCCAATGCTTCAATTTTGTTCATGATCGATACTTTTAGCGTCCACACTTATGCACTATACCAAAGTATGGACCAAACATTTATATCAAATACACATCTTTATCGAAAAAAAAGTGGTCATAACTCGTTAAAAACACCCTATATAGTAGTATCAAACCCTTACCTACCTTTGCCAAATTTGGTACTTTTTAGATTCCTTAAATATGCTTTTAATATTATAAACACTTTCATCGCTATCCACAGCTTGTATTCGCAATAAAAATAAATGCTCACGATAAATGATGAACATCACTTACATACGAAGTGGATTAGAACTCACCTCCTTGTTCATTAATAGTTTGCTACTAAGTCTAGCCTGAATTTTACCGTAGCCGCCTATGAACATAATCAATACAACGGTAATTCTGGATAGAATCTTGGTGGACACGGAAAGAAATTTAAGAAACCTTAACTGGTACAAGTTTCCAGTCCCTTTTTCCTTCCCGGTATATTTTCTCAGTGAGAGTTATGTTGTCTTCGGTTCTAGACTTTTGCGGTCGCGGACGGTACTTTTTTGCACTAGGCCGACTTAGCACAGAAGCTAGTTGTAGCTGATCCTCTTCTGGCAAGGTCTTAAGCTCTTTCATTGCGTATGTTCCTTTATCATTTGGCGCCCACACAGTGTGACATTGTTGTGTTGCACCAGTCTGTCGAGTTCTTAGGATTCCCACACTAGCTTAGAGTCTAACTTAATCCTTCTAAGAGCCCCTATAGCCGCTTGATGCATCTGTGCATATATTAATCCGCTTCAGTTAGAAAGTTTCAGTCTGAAATACAGAGGTATCTTCTAGTAGTAGAATAGATATGTTTACTTTTTCCATTACACTAGTATCCCCTTCTGCAGTTTTAAACGCGAATGTGTACTAAGGAAAATCCCAGCAGCGTGAATTATGCGTTTTTTTTCTGCCCCATCCCTCTTGTGGACAGATGTCAACTTGGCATGGTACTTTACGCCTGAATATTGCTTTTAATACTTTAGACTTAAAGTTAACATAATTTGTTTGCGTACCTTTAAAATTTAAAAGTTTACTCTTCTATCTGTAAGTTCGTAACTTTTGCAATCGTCCTGTGAAGAAAATAGCAACCAACTACCGAAAAACTCTGTGTACTTTATAATGTGGCATCATTACCTCTTAAAAATCATTATGGTTTTACCTTACCATAAGGTGATGTATCTAAGGTTTTTCTTCTCTGGAATCCAATAACACTCATGTATTTATCATCAGATTCTTCCATTATTTTTCTGGCTATCTCCTCTAACTCATCAAGTTTTTTACTATAATTGTATGGTACGTTTAGGTTTTAGTACCTAAAATAAATAATTACAGCATACTTATTACTGAGTGTATTGCTCCGATAACCAAAAATTAATTCAACTTTGATGGTATACAAGGCAAATATCGAACACACGTAATTAATTCAATCTTGCCCCAAGTACTTTCGATTAATAGATCATCCTCAGGAGCATTTCGTCAGTTGTGACCTATCCGACATGAGCAGAATGTCATACATGTAAATTTGGACATAACAATACAATACACAAAGACAAACAACACTTTAAAATTTTTAAAAAATGGAGAAGCTACATTTATATAGAAGCTCTGAAAGAATTCATTTCATTCTCCGGCTTCTATATAACATGTAGCTTCTCCATTTTTTTTTAATTAAAGTGTTTGTTTGTCTTTGTGTATTGTATTGTTATGTCCAAATTTACATGTATGACATTCTGCTCATGTCGGATAGGCCACAACTGACGAAATGCCCCTGAGGATGATCTATTGATCGAAAGTACTTGAGCAAGATTAATTAATTACTGTGTTCGACTATTTGCCTTGTATACATCAAAGTTGAATTATTCGAACATTCAACCTGATACCAAAAAAATTAATTGTTACTTACATAGCGTCGCCTTTACTCCAATAGGTCGTATGTCAAAGTAGATATTTTTTCAGGAATTTAAAAATTTCCAGAATTTCAAAAGTAATATGAATTGTAGAACTTTCGTATTTTTGATCTGCTGTTTGGGGACAAACTTTACTGTTGACGAAATATATTAAGTTTTTTTAAAGAACAGAGACCTACTTGTATGATATTAAAATGTTTTATTTTCTTAAGTAGTAGAAGGTAAACATAATAAAGAAATATTTTTGTATTTTGTCTTAAGATGCAAAATTAAAACTTATGCATGCAACAAATTTTCATAAAATAATCGGCAATCTGCAGAAATAAACTCTTTTAGTTCTTGTAAATGGGCATACTTAGTACGCTCAATTGGACGCGGGCCTTCGCAAAGATGAGACAATTGATCATTGGTAATTATACAACTGCAGTTTGTACAAAATTGTTCCATTTGTATTATATTGGAGAGCGTAGTATCGGTCACCGTTGGGTCTCCTGTTTTACCGGCCGGGTGTTATAGCTAGAATAAAAATTTGACCCAACTTATAAAAATCTGTCTGGCCCAAATTTAACTACATGAAAAGGAGACGGAGTATACCTGGCTTCTCTCATAATACGCAAATAATCAGAAGGAGGTTTATTCACTTTCTTCGTCTCAACAACGTTCTATTAGACTATGTACTGAGTCTACCTTCATTTGGATATGCCCTACTTCCAGATGTTTCTGCTCTATAGTCACTGAATACTTATTGGAAATATCGAGATAAGGCGTTGGATATTTTGATGTTTCTATTTTATAGCAACAGCCATTATCGCTAAAAATAATGATCTTTGTAGGACACTGTTTCATTAATCTTTAGTTTAGAAATTTTTGTCGCGATGGATGCGAAAATATTTCTTTTAAGACCTCCTTGGTACTCGTGCCATACAAGTCTTATCTCTTAGTCTAAGAAGATCCAGTTTGCACCCCTTAACTTTGTGTTGTAGTAGTTTGCTGCAGTATTTAATCCAGGAGCTAAAAGCGTAACTTTATTGCGCAAAGAACTACTGTTAAAAAACAATTTATTCTAACTTTCTTGGCACTCGGTTTTTCATTTTCTTTTTCTCATCGAGCTTTCCATTTCCTAAGTAGGTGAGACTGGTAAATTCTTCCAATATTGGTCCATTCTTGTACCGCGAACATGTACTAGCACTGGTATTTCTTTTGTGCCCATCTATTTTCTATTTCTTTGGTATTTGGTTGATACATCCGAAAAACATGTCTGTTGCTGTCCCATACTGGTTCTAAATACAGCTTTGTAGTTAGAAGTTCTACAGTAATGAGACTCTAAGTGTGGTAAATTTGAAAGAAACCCTTCAACGTCTTGTGAAACCAGTTTGAATGTGCTCTTTTGATTCCTGAGTGCCAGTATTGCTTGAATGTTCCTTGGGATTTTCCGTTATCTAGTTGTGTACTGTTTTTTCTCCAATACCTAAAGTACATAAAAATTTGCAAACCTTTTTTTATTTAGTATTTTGAAATGAATTATCTTCTCGATTGTTCACAAATGTGATCAAATAGTATTTCAAAATAACCTTTTCCGTTTTTCTTGTTCTGTTGCTTTGTCTATATTTAGGTTTTTACTGGAAGAACTAAAGTCCTTACAAATAATTTTTTGCTTCCCAAGAACTTAGTTTCTAAAAGTTGTCGAACAAATTTTGCCTCTGAGAGTCGAGTTGTTTCACAACATTGAAAAGGTTGCCTTGATTCTCCTTTTCCCTTTGTTATCAATCTCTCTTTCAATATCCTTAGATCTCTATGAGATAAATTGTACAACATGAAAATGCTTTCGTAGATTTTTACGGCAGTTTTTACATTAAATTGTTAATAATTAAAAAAAGACCCGAAAATTAATGCGAAAACACATATAGGGTTTTCTTTAATAAATCCTATAATAACTAAAAGAATTGTCAATAGTAATACCACTAGTGATTTAATTTTCGCGATAAGTCTGTCGATTTACTTCTAAACGAAACCTGAGATTGTTTGAAAACACTACGAGTCCGTAGAACGAGTGTGTTTTCTTTAAGAAACTCAGTTGATTTTAGAAATTAAAAGACAGACAGATAAAAGTGATAGGTCAAAAATTCAGTAGAATGAGAGGAAGGAATTTAATAATAATACATTGATCTAGGTAACCCAAATCTACCCATTTTTTGAATAATTCACATTAGTTCATAATCATGAAATATTTTATTATAACTAATAAATAATTTGTTATAAGTATTTTTTACATATAATAATAAATTATTTATTATTATTATTATTTTTATTATTATTGAGTTAATGCCTCGAAACTATGATCATTGGCATGGTACAGTCAGGTACCTAGTGTAGTATGTGGTGTGTTGATAATTGTCTTGATACTTAGCAAAGTCGACGTCATTGTCTTTGCTAAGAGACGCTAATTGTATCCGAACGTCTGCGGTCCCTCCTGTGAGTACCGATCGCACAAGGATAGAAATTATTTTCATTTATTATTTTTAATAAACAAAATTTCCACCCATGTGAAATTCGAATTCACGACCTTTTAGGTTTAAAGGTAGGCGCTCTTACACTGAGCCACACAGGGGGTTAATAAATAATTTGTACACGAAAAAAATACAATTATTCTCGACTATAATTATTATATACGGTGCAATTGTAAAATTTTGAATAGTATGACCGTTATTAGGTGGATACAATGTATTGTTGCTATTATTACTTGATGTACTTGGAGTATTCCTAAAAGTATTCACTATGTTCTGATGATGTTCGGCACTAAGATGTAAATACGGTTTCATCGAGTTCGAACTTCCATGTCCAGTAATTGTCTAGCTTGTTGTTCACTAACGCCAGATTGTAGTAACTGACTAACTGCAGTGGCACGATTAGAGTGATTCGTTTATTTTCACTTTTTTAGTGTCTAATCCTATCTTTTCTGCAGACATTTTTGTCCATTTGGATATTGTATTAATACCAATAGGACAATTCTTGTACCAATTACTATTATATATTATTCCACTTGCCATTCACAGTCAGAAAAAGTCTATCATTGGTAATAGTTTCCCTTTTCGATATAGTTCCGGTATAATCTCACATACACATTTCAGGATTCTTCAAATTTTGAGTAAGCTATTTATTATCTGCACAGTTTTTATCACCACCTTGGCGGTTTTGGAGAATATCGGGTTATATGCAATTCTGTTTGTTAAACAGCCTTGTTGTTAGTCTCTTCCTTGAAAAAATGTAACATGGAAAACTTGCTTCGTTACCTCTCCAAGCTAATTCTATCGGCAGCTATATGAAAAAACTTCTTTTGGAGTCCCTCTGGCGTGTCTTCGTCCCATTGTAAGCACATAATATTTTTATATTCTTCCGAAGTCATAGCGACAGAACTCATTTTCCTTTTATCGGGTACAGTTTGCAACAATTTTCTCTTACTATCACGAGCCGCTCTCGCTTCCTTGAAGGTTATATCTTTGAAGGGATCAATATGTCTCTGATACTCACAGAAATATTTTTCTTGTACCAATTTTGCAGTAGTGTTCCATATGGTTTTAATAACACTCTCCTTGTAATCACTACGATCAATTTTTCGCATGTTGAAGGCCCAGTCTTTTAGAATGAATGCTAGTCTTTCGTTGTTATTTTCTTGCATCTAATTTGTATTGTTCTGAGCTATTTTCTTGTGGCATTGTAATTAATTACTATTAAACTGGAATAAAGCCACAATTAAAGATAAAAATACGTTATTGACTTTTCAATTTCCACTTCGGAAATCGTTCTCAAAATACAAACAGTAAATTAAACAAATTTTGTTTTTTGTTACATAGTGAAAAATTCTTCTAATAATTTAATTTATCTGACTCATTTATATTGACAATTCAGACAACATTATGCATTTTAAAGTAGACGACTTTAAAATGATATTGCCAATATTGTTGAGTTGCGCTCCTGGACGACTTTACTATAAGATAGTTCATTCGATTACATGAAATCAACTTTAACTTGAGAATATCCGTCAGAAAAAAATCATAGCATGTAATTCGTCTTTAAAAAGACAAACACATGACATGATGACAGTAAAATTCTCCTGTTAGTGATTCCATAGTAAATTATGAGGAAAACCAGGAAAAAAACCTCATAAAACTATCCCGACATTGTAAGTATTTGTTCGTGAATTTATTTACCTTCAACAAACATCAAAATTCTGATTTTATAATGTTACTGTTATTTAAAAAACATAAATGATGTATCCCTATATGTTACTGACTTACTAATACTGGTATTTTCTTATTAATAACTTCCTCTTTCAATATTGGTAACCAGATCCTACTACATTCTGCCGAGGAATTTGCGACACAATTGGCCTCATTTAGCATAATTAGAGCCGCTCTTTGATTTTTCTTTTTTTACCATCCGTTTCTTTTAGGACTACATTTGAATTATTCATCGCATTCACAAGGTATTTTATAAATGCAAATCTTTGTCCTTTGTTGTTACAATGTTAGGTTTGGTTTTGGACAAAGTAGATCTCAACGTGTTTGTTAGAAATAAATGAATAGAATAAGTGAACATCAATCTTATATTAAAAATAGAGAATTTGATAGATCTCAAATCTGTAAACACGCATGGGATAAAGAACATAGGGTTCAATGAGATAATTCAAATGTAGTCCATAAAAGAAACGGATGGTAAAAAAAAAGAAAAATCAAGAAGCGGCTCTAATTATGCAAATGAGGCCAATTGTGTCGCAAATTCCTCGGCAGAATGTAGTAGGATCTGTTTACCAATATTGAAAGAGGAAGTTATTAATAAGAAATACCAGTATTAGTAAGTCAGTAACATATGGGGGATACATCATTTATGTTTTTTAAATAACGTAACATATAAAATCAGAATTTTGATGTTTGTTGAAGGTAAACTAAATTCACGAACAAATACTTACAATGTCGGGATAGTATTATGAGGTTTTTTTCCTGGTTTTTCCTCATAATTTACTATGGAATCACTAACAGGAGAATTTTACTGTCATCATGTCATGAGTTTGTCTTTTTAAAGACGAATTACATGCTATGATTTTTTTCTGACGGATATTCTCAAGTTAAAGTTGATTTCATGTAATCGAATGAACTATCTTATAAGTAAAGTCGTCCCAGGAGCGCAACTCAACAATATTGGCAATAATTATTTTAAAGTCGTCTACTTTAAAATGCATAATGTTTTGTCTATTGTCAACATAAATTGAGTCAGATAAAATTAAATTATTAGAAGAATTTTTCATTATGTAACAAAAAAACAAAATTTGTTTAATTTACTGTTTGTATTTGAGAACGATTTCCGAAGTGAAATTGAAACGTCAAATAACGTATTTTATCTTAATTTGCGGCTTATTCCCAGTTTAATAGTAATTAATCTAATTTGTAGTTGCGATCCACACAGAACATCAAAAATTGTCTCTATATATAAGATTTAGATATTTCTTGTGTTACTCGGTATATTCTTCTTCGTTTGAAGTACCCACCGAAACGACTCATTTTTGACGTATACAGCTACAATAATTTTTTTGGCAAACTCAAACTTTGCTTTGCGATCGTATCCTGTTACTCGTTGAAAACACGAAGCTGATAGACCAATCAGAATTGAAGGACAGTTGGTGTTTTCGCGATAACACAAGCTGTCTTTGGTTTGTGATTGGTCAGATTATGTGAAAATTTTAAGATGAGTGAAATAATCAGATATACGTATTAGTCACGGTTCCGAACAGGGTCTCTTTTTTGCTTATTTCTTCTGTTGTCACATCGCTTGAATATGTGCCCTTCAGTTAGTTTATGTTCGTATGTCTGATATATGACGTTTGATAAAAGGGGTATAGTTACTTGTTCATACAAGTAATAATATTAAAAGCATTTTAAATAATAATTTTATTACTATGTATTGTTTAGAACGAATGTAGAAGTATTTTTGTAATAGTTTATAATTTCCCTAATAAAGGATACTGGAATCAAAACAGTGTATTTTTTTTAATTCCTAAATATTTTTTGTAAAAAACTTATACATTTTTTATTTTAGACGAAAAGCCAAACGGTCTATAAAAGAACCCAAAGAAATACCGAACACCCGGCCAACCAGGGCTCGAAAAATTAAGAAAGAAATATTCGTAACAGAATCGGAAGAAGAAATGACAAATGATGAAGAATTCCAACCGTACACAAAACGTAATAAACGCAGTGTGAAAAGAGTAACCGCAGACGAGAAACCTAAAAAACCAAGAAAGCCGTACAATATTCTGAGACAGTGGCCTTGCAAAAAATGTGGTGAGATCTTCTCGACAAAGAGGGAACTGAGTGGGCATAGGAAAGACGAACATGGATCGAAAGAACCTGAGCACACATACGAGTATGACATGATTCAAGATTTGTACGTGTGTAATACTTGTTCCGCTGAGTTCACGGATACCAAAGAAGTCGAGGAGCATATAAAACAACACGATGAGCATTTCGAATGTAGTATTTGTAGCGTGAAATTTAAAAAGTTGTATGATTTCGGTACCCACAATTATCTCCACGATCCCGATAAACTATTTCGCTGTCCTATATGTCCATATAACACACCTAAACGAACTGGTTTCTTAGTGCACGTCAATTATACCCATCTAAAAAAATTTAGTTATGTCTGTATGACTTGCGGTAAAGGTTTCAACGATCTGGTATTGTACAAAGAGCACGACAACGAACACTTGGGTATCAAACCTTTCGCTTGCGTCGTCTGTTCCAAAATGTTTACCTACTCTAGGTATTTGTTCACTCACCAATTACGTTCACACCGAGTAGGCATCGAAGGGCAATTACTCCCCAATCAATGTTCGATATGTAACAAAGTGTTTAGTAAAAGCGTCACTTTGGAGAAGCATCTCGAAGAGAAGCATACGAAAAGTAATCTTCCTCACGCTAAAAAACACCTTTGCGACACTTGCGGTAAAGGATTTGCTCAGAAGAACAAGCTGAGGATCCATTACAGGGTCCACACGGGCTTTAAACCGTACACATGTACTTATTGCGAGAAAAGTTTTACTAAGAAAGATTATTTGGTGATGCATGAAAGAGTGCACAGCGGCGAAAAACCGTATTCCTGTGAGTATTGTGGTAAATGTTTCAGTCAAGGAGCTCCGCTAAGGATTCATTTGAGGACGCACACTGGGGAAAGACCTTATGTCTGTTTAATTTGTAGTGCTGGCTTTACCTCTAGGGGGGCGTTAAACATGCATTGCAGGCATTGTGTTGGCTAAAATATTTATTAATATTTTCTTACGATTTTTTCTGTGTAAGGTACTACTTTAGTAGTAGTTTTTTTTACCTATTTTCAGTGTATAAGCTTATACAGTAGCTTAAGTATTTTTTTCTCTACAAGTATCTGAATATTTCTTACGACTTTTCTCTACTACACTTCTTCTTCTTGTGCTTTATGCTTATAGACCACGACGTATCTATGAAAAAACGCCTACATTTGGAGGAGAGAGGTGGCATCCTGATTTTTGTAGAAAAGTTGAGTGATTTCCTACACCAATCTTTTACATCTCGGCAACAGTTGATCCAGTAAAATCTGTCTCGAACTGCGAGCTCTGTCAGAAGTGTTTTTTTTTTACTCCAAAATGTCCTCCAGTAATGCTGCTATGCAGTTCTTGCAACACACTTTTAATCTGTGATTTTGGCAGTACCAATTGTTGAATTGTACGTACCCCATCGTGACTTTTTCACTGCCGATATTATAATATACCATTGGAAATATACAGAGGATCTCATTGAGCCCAATACGCCTTTATAGTTCCACTATATTTGGTTATTTCGTGGCAAATAGGTCTTACTCAATTTTTAAGCCATTTCCGTATCACTTTTAAGTCATGATCTTTTGACTCTTTTTATAGTTTTCCAGGTCAGTCTGATCATTATCTTCTTCCTGTGTAACTATGCTCATCTGAAGACTTACTTCTTCATTAAATTCTCTTTTTCTGCAAGCTGAAACTGGCTTTGTAATTTCGTAAACTTGTAATTTGTTCAAAGCATACTGGAATTTTTATAATTGTTCATTTAACAAATTTTTTTCCATGGACACCTGTTGTCTTAACGTTTCTATTTCATTTTTACTAAGCGGTAGTTGCTTTTTCAAATGAGCATCTTAAGATTCCGGAGTACTTTTTCCTTCCTGTAGACAGTTGTGGGAAATAGATTTGTTAAAGACCTATATCTACTATTATTTCTAGTGCGACTTTGTACGGGCTTGTGGATGTCTATCTAAACGACCTTGTGACCTCATTCTTTGGATCTTATTTCCTTGCTTGGGATCGGCTTCTGCAATTATTTTGCAAATGTTCTATTCTCCCATAATTAAAATATCTGTTTTCATTTCCAGTTTTTTTTGAAGATTTTGCATATGTTTAACATTCGGGATTAAATAGATTGTTGGTTATCTGCAGTATTGACTTCGTCATTTTCTCGAAATCTTCAGCCTTAAGTAATTCAAGTTTGGACATAGGCCTCCCCCAAATCAATCAAGTGTTTTCTATTTTGCGCCATTTGCTTCCAATTAGGTCTTCCTATCTTCTTAATGTCATCAGTCCATCTCATTTGTGTTCTTTCTCTGCTTCTCTTTGCTAACCATGGTCTCCATTGTTGTATTTCGTGGTTCTATCTTTTATCCTTTTTAATTTGGTAGCATGTTCTCCTGCGTCTTTTACTTTGGTTTTGTTTCTAATCCATTGTTTTTTTTTTCTATGTCTCACCTCGAGCATTGATCTTTCCATCTCTCTTTGTTCTAGTACATACTTGTACTATTTTATCCATATTAGACTTGGTGAGTATCCAGTCTGTTAACCATACGTGAGTATAGGGAGGATATACTGATCGTAAATTCTGGTTTTAGTGCTTTTCAAGATCGACAACTCAGTTTTCCAAATCCTGCCCACGCTAACCTTATTCTTCTGGTAATTTCGGCAGTTTGATTTTCTTTGTTAACTTTCATTATCTGTCCCAGGTAGATGTATTGGCTTACTGTTTCTAAATTTATGTCGTTCAACGTTATTTTTCTAATGTTCGATGTATTTGTCATTATTTTTGGTTTTTTCCAAGTTCCTCTTAAGACCTACTTTTTCCGAAGCTTGAAATAGTTGCGTCATCATGGTCTGTAGTTTCGAAACTATGTAGCGAATATTACATGTCACAGCGTATCTTAAATGACTCGGTTTTCTTCCATTAACATTTATTCCTTTATCTGCCAGTTAATGTCTTTGAACACGTCTTCCAGTCGTGTACCATCGTGTAACATCTCCCTGGGGAACTCCTCTGTTAGTTGGTATAGCTTTGGTTTTCGCATCTATTTTTATTTGCATTGTAGCTTTCTTGTAAATATTATGTATGAGCATTCTGTATCGGGAGTCTATCCTACAGTTGTTCATAGCTTTCTCTATGAGTGACTCATACTCCAGTATCCATACTCCAAAGTACTATGGAGGCGAATGCCTTTTTATAATCATTGAGCGTTTCTTCCATTAGCGTTCTGACTGTAAGAAGGATGATCCGCTGTACTGTAACCCTTTCGGAATCTTGTCTGCTCTACCGGTTGATAGCTATCGAGCTTTGACGCTAACCTGTTAGTTATTACTCTCATAATCAGTTTGTATATTTGGGTCAGCTGGGAGATTGGCCTATAGTTCTTCAGATCTCCCCTGTCTCATTTTTTGAAGAGAAGTATTGTCAAACTTTCATTCCAATCATCTAGGACTTCTCCTCTGTGAAGACATTCATTGAAAATATATTTCAATTCTTCGAGAATAATTTCACTCCCCTCCTTCAACATTTCTAAAGTAGTAAAGAAATAATAAATAAGACTTACTCACAATCAATTTAATTTAACTATCAGACGACGGTTTCGCTTTCTACAATATGCAAAGCATCTTCAGGTCTCGATACAAAGTTAAATAAATGCTGAAATGATAAAAACCCATATTAGGGTGTTGTCTAATAAAGATAAACAAATTAGATGTTGTAAATTACAATAATTATGCCAATATTACATGTCTGTGGTTTTATTTCAAAATGAGTAAGTTGAATAAAAAGGTATAAAAGTTTTAAAAGTTTAAACAGACAAGGTAAGACCCACAAATTGTTATAAAATAGTCTATTAGATTGTAATAAATTAATAAATGACAAATAAATAAACATTACTTACATGCCGGTACTCTATTAATTGATGGATGGTAGAACATGGTTGAAACTACTATGTATTGTTGAATGGAGAACTCAATTCTGCTATTGTAGTTGTTTGACAGTAAACGGGAAGTTCTTGAGGAGATAGATTTGATCCAATGAAGCAGAGATGTGTGTGATTGTTTGTTAAATGAAAGTGATGTTATATACCATTGTATTATTTAAAAGTTATTTATACTTATTCGAGAGATATATTTATGAAATGTGTGTTATTTATTGAGTAATTGTTTTATGAAGGTGACAGTTTTATGACAATGAATAAGTTTAGATTTACAAATTGTGTGGGTGTGCAATTATTTTTCAACTTGTAATTATCAAATTTCTTTGATAAAGTTCTATTGGCAAAATAGTAGATTATTGCAAAGTCGAGTAAATAAAATATTAGAATTAAAACAATTAAGGACAATTTAAAACACACTAAAACAGAAAACACTTAGAAGGGACGAAACAAACATTAAATTTAAAAGGGGAAGGACTTTTATGCACTACATCTCAGTCTTGGGCACAATGAGTTTTTTATGATGTTATCTATTAGATTTTAGTGGTAAATTTGACAGATGTAGGTTAGCATGTGACAGTTCTTCTTCTGTTTCTCAATACTGTAAGTTAAGTTATCTAGTTTTATGAAATATGCTGATATTAATGAATGTCTATAAATTGTTTCAATTAAGATATCAAAAGTAAATTGATGTGTTTAATATTGGCATACTTTAACAATCTTTAATTAAATAAATTTAAATGTAACAAAACGAATAATTGAAATAACATCAAACATTATAACTAACTCAGTTCAATGTCCCAAATTACTGAACAAATTAAAGTGAGTTCTTTGGCAACTGAACATGAACATTGAGAAACAGAAAAAGAACTGTCACATCCTAACCGACATCTGTCAAATTTACTACTAAAATCTAATAGATAAACATCATAAAAAAACTTATTGTGCCCATAAGACTGAGATGTAATGCATAAAATCCTTCCCCTTTTAAATTTAATGTTTTGTTTCGTCCCTTCTAAGTGTTTTCTGTTTTAGTGTGATTTAAATTGTCCTTAATTGTTTTAATTCTAATATTTTATTTACTCGACTTTGCAATAATCTACTTAATCTAATATGGGTTTTATCATTTCAGCATTTATTTAACTTTGTAACGAGACCTGAAGATGCTTTGCATATTGTAGAAAGCGAAACCGGTCGTCTGATAGTTAAATTAAATTGATCGTGAGTAAGTCTTATTTATTATTTCTTTACCTATTTGAAATGGATTCACACAAGCAACACATTCATGATTCTTCGAGAATAATTTCACTCCCTTCTTCAACATTTCTAAAAGTATTTCATCTGGGTCCGGTTCTTATTCTTTTTTAGTTGTGCCATAGTTTGTTGTATTTCGAAGGTTCCTATGTTATGAGTATCTTATGAGTTGACATTCGTTATATCTTCTCCTTAAGATCTTCCTTTGCAGTGTTATCTGGGTTCTTGTTTGAGAATATAGATCACGGTAAAATGTTTGAGTAACCTTTAGGATTTCGTTCTTTTCTCCTTATTTCTTTTTCCATCTTTATCCTTCAATGAGATTATTATAGGCTTTCCTAAGTTTGATCTTAAGCATTCTCAGGCCTCCGATTCTTTTTTATTATTTGCAAAAATAACTGCTTGTTCCAACATATAGTTATTAGGGCTCGTAATTGCTCTCTGTATAACCTACAGTACATAAATATGCTTGTCTGCTTATAAAAGTATCTTCCTTGAAAATTACGTAACTCAGCACGACAGGGCTTGAGTATTCTGCGTAGAAGTTGTTGATGAAATAGTATTAGTATTAAAAATATCAAAAATGTTTCTCTTGAATACATTTCCAAGTTAACTGCTTGAACTTTGTTCATGCATGAACTAAATTAGCCGAAAAGTTTTTGCTTCTGAATTTGTTTAAATAGCTCTCTACAGTACGGCAAACGAGAAGTGGCTGATCATCTGCGCCTAAATAGTTTAGTTGTGATGTAAATATTACGAAAACAATGTATATTAATTATTATTATTTTTACAATTTAGACAATATATACATAAAGTATGTAGTATACAAGGTGGATAGAAAGTTAAAACCTTACTTTAAACCGGACATAATTTTTATTCTTTGTCGCTACCCAATTCATCCAAGTTATAAATTCATCATCATCACATTGTTTTTACAACCATGTGTGGATCCTAGCCTCGTCAATAATTTCTCTCCAGTTGTCCATCGCCTTTTTCCGCCAAGCACGTATTCCATAGAACCTAGAACCTATGTTCTGAGTCTCCTCTCTTCTCTGACCATGGATCTATCAAGGAGCGTGAAAATGATATTGGCTACATGGAATGTACAAGGACTTAGATCCAAATAAGCATGAAGTATTTAAAGAATTAGCGAAAGAAAAATAGATATATGTATTCTCACCGAGACCAAGAAAAAGGGAAAAGGAAATGAAGAGATAGGAGAATATATTACCATATCTACAGTGGAGTCAGTAAAGATACCAGAGCTAAGAGAGAGTCTCTATTGCCATTCGAAAAAATCTTAAAAACAATATTAAATCGTGGACTGAAGTAAATGAACAACTGCTGATACTGGAAAATGAAAAAGAATGGGCACAACATCGTAATTGTCGGAAGTGTATGCCCCAAATGAAGATGCAGATCCAGAAAGTAATAGACATTTCTAACAACAATATGAATGAAATACTCTCTGAAATTAAAGAAAACTGTGAAATCTTTATATTAGGAGATTTAAACGGCAGTGTAGGGAGAGAAGAAACTAACAGAGTCGTAGGAAGATAGGGAAACAAATAACCAATGACAACGGAATGCGTCTTAGAGATTTTTAGCCTTAGAGCAACTTAAAAAATGCATTCATGAGGCTGCAAGTGAAACTTTGGGTTATAAAGACAATCATGAAACATAAAAATCAAGAATAGGTGGTCGGAGAATATGCAAACTTTGGTCAACAGAAGAAAACTGCTTATCAGAAATGGATGTCAACGAGAAAGGAGAAGATTACAAGATATATCAAAAATTAAATCGAGATGTAAAAAGAGAAGTAGTGAAAAGTAAAAATGAGTGTGGATCGAAGATGTGCAGAGGTGATAGTATATGGTGGAACAAGATTGGGCAAGCTTGGAAGGTGATAAAGTCTCTCCGGAGGAAAGGAAAATCTACTTACAGTTAATAGATCTGAAACAGTTGAAACACCATTATGAGGTCTTACTGACAGAGGATAGATGTAAATTCAAGAGATCGAAATGGAAGAAAATATCCGAACACACACAAATAATGAGATAACAACCGGAGAGTTAAATCGATGCCCTCAAAAGATCGAAAAACGGTAAAGCAGCAGGACCTGGAGACATCCCAATTGAGTTGATAAAGTATGGACCAAAAATATTACATGAAATGTTGGTTCAACTATTTAACAAATGCTTAAAAGGACAAAATATCCTGATGATTGGAAATTGGATACATCAGCTCAATATTCAAGAAAGGGATAAACGCACATGCTCTAATTATAGGGGAATAACTGTTATCAGCTCAGTGGGGAGGTTGTGCGGTCGAATAATAAAAAAAAGAATAGAATCAGAATACGAAGACATAGAAGAACAAAATGGATTTCGTGCTGGAAGATCGTGCACTGATGGTATATTCGTTCTGCAGCAGGTAATCGAAAAACGGAAGGCAGGAATCTATCTACCCACCTATTGTTTGTAGATTTAGAGAAGGCATAGCGATACGGTACCTTTGAAAAAACTGTTTTAAACATTGACAAAAGTAGGTCTTAGTAGAGAGTATGTGGATGCTATCGCAAATATATACAAAAATGCAAGAAGTGTCGTTTAAAGAAGTTTCGCATCCAGAACTGGGCTTAATAATCCAGACATAGGCGATTTCGACTAACAACATATTATTTTCGCAGATGATCAGGAAGTCGTAGCGAATGAGAGGAAAGACATGGACTACATGTTTTAGAAAACTAAGAAGAATGATATGAAAAATGGGGCTTCAATATAATATGTCAAAGACAGAGTATCTTAAAATAGGAGATGAAGAAGATCCAGAATTAGAAATTAGAAACACAAAAACATGCAATGAATATAAATTCTCGGATCTATAATATCTAAAGAAGGCACTACCAAAAGAGACATCGAAAACAGAACGCAGCAGGGAAAAAAAGCGGTTAACATTCTATCGAACTATCTAATATATCTATACTGAACCTTGGTAACCTATAATTGACTTATGGGCAGAAGTTTGGCAGATCACGAAAAAAGATAGAAAAAGAATAGAAGTAGTAGAAATGGATTTTCTAAGGAGAGCGTGTGGTGTATCCAAAAAAGATCATATCAGGAATGAAGATATTAGAATGGACGACAAATACTGTATATTCCAGTGTAGACAGAATTGAAACGAGACAAAACTAGTGTGGTATGGTCACGTGAAGCGAATGAATGAAGATGATGGCCAAAGAAAGCTTTAAATTACATACACAACAAGAGAAAAAAGGGAAGGCCGTTCAGTTGCCTGGGAAGAAAATGTACGGCACATAATGAGAGATAGAGCCATCAAAGAACTGACGAATGGATGGACAGAAAACGATGGCCGGTTGAAATGCGAGAAGCGGCAGAGGCTGTAGGAACCTCGTCTCCACACTCGATTGCTGTTCACTGTCCCACATATGTTGCCTTTATACTTTTCTTTCTAAACATCCTAATATGGTTTCCATTATGTTTTGCTTAGGAGTCAGGTTTCTGAACCATATGTTAGAACTGGGCGTATTATTGTTTTGTAGGGTTTTATTTTGTATTTCCTCGATATAATTGGGGATTTAAGGAGAAAAGTGAGCCCAAAATAGCATCTGTTGGCCGTGCAAATTCTGCGGTTATATCTCTGGGTAGTATTATTTCTCAGTGTTAAAGAGCGCTCCCAGGCATACAAATTCGTTCACTGCTTCGATGACGTCGTTTTCTATAACAAGTCGTCGTAGGATTTGTGGTTGCGTGCTTATTTTCATATACTTTGTTTTGTAGGTGTCTATTATTAAACCCATTTTTGTAGCTGATTCTTTTAATGCTACATACGCCTCTCGTACAGCGTTTTCCGTTCTCGCAACAATATTGATATCAGCATAGACCAGGATTTGCACTAATATATTATATATTGGACCAGTGGTTGTGATTTGTGACATACGTATTACTTTTTCCAGGCCAGATTAAACATTATACATCTTACCTAGTTATTAGATCGCCATTCTGACTTCTGAATTGTCTTGTGGTTACCTTTTTATGGATTGCCTGTTATTACTGCTTATGTGATTGCCTGGAATTATTTTCTATTGATGTTAACTTTCTTACAGAATGCTCTGAATTATTTCTCTCTGTTGAGGTTTTCTATATATTTAAGTTCCCTATTTAAGTGGTTTTGTTTTTTTCCTTTTGTGTATCTTCGCTTTGTCTGGTAATTCTCCACAGTTTTTCTAGTTCGTCGGGTACGTATCTTTCTGTAGGCTTCATTTTCTTCTTTTGTTGCATTCTTGCATTCATCGACAAACCAATGATTTTTACGGGCACAAATTTCTGTTCCTATTTCATCTTTCGCTGCTGCTTCAATGTCTATTCTGGTCCAGTAGGAGTCTATATCTGTCTGGCCTTTTTCATTTACAATCCCTTAGCCTGTTAGTGATGGTTTCCGAGAACCGTTCTGCAATTGTCGTATCTCTCAGCTGGTACACATTCCATTTTATTTTCTTTACTGGTGTTTGAAATGCTAGCCCTTATCGTTCAGATCACTAGGCAATGATCTGAGTCTATGTTTATGCCTCTATAACTTCTGCAGTTTATTACGTCGGTTCCATGCCTTGAATCTTTTAAGATGTGATCAATCTGACTCGTTCTTCCATCACAAGAGGTCCAGGTGACTTGTGTATGTTCTTGTGTTCAAAATCGGTGCTAGCGACTGTCATATTTAGTGCTGCTACTAAGTTTATCTTAGTTTTACTCCGGGCCCAGATGGAATACTTGTAGAAATGTTGAAGGAGGGGAGTGAAATTATTCTCGAAGAATTGAAAATTTTTTCAACGAATGTCTTCACAGAGGAGAAGTACCAGATGATTGGAATGAAAGTTTGACAATACTTCTCTTCAAAAAGGGAGACAGGGGAGATCTGAAAAACTATAGGCCAATCTCCCTGCTATCCCAAATGTACAAACTGTTTATGAGAGTAATAACTAACAGGTTAACGTCGAAGCTCCACAGCTATCAACCGGTAGAGAAGGCGGTATTCCGAAAGGGTTACAGTACAGCGGGTCATCTTCTTACAGTCAGAACTCTAATAGAGAAAGCAAATGAATATCACTTGAACTTATACTACATTGGCTTCGTTGATTATGAAAAGGCATTCGACCATAGAACTTTAGGCAATGACAATACAAATAAATGCGAAAACCAAAGCTATACCAATCATCAGAGGAGTTCGCCAGGGAGATGTTATCTCACCAAAGCTATTCACACTTGGACTTGAAGACGTGTTCAAAGACATTAACTGGGCATATAAAGGAATAAATGTTAATGGAAGAAAACTGAGTCATTTAAGATACGCTGATGACATTGTAATATTCGCTACAAGTTTCGAAGAACTACAGACCATGATGACGCAACTATTTCAAGCTTCGGAAAAAGTAGGTCTTAAGATGAACTTGGAAAAAACAAAAATAATGACAAATACACCGAACATTAAAAAAATAACGTTGAACGACATAAATTTAGAAACAGTAAGCCAATACATCTACCTGGGACAGATAATGAAAGTTAACAAAGAAAATCAAACTACCGAAATTACCAGAAGAATAAGATTAGCGTGGGCAGGATTTGGAAAACTGAGTTGGATCTTGAAAAGCACTAAAATAGAACAATATTTGAAAACCAGAATTTACGATCAGTGTATCCTCCCTATACTCACGTATGGCTCACAGACGTGGACACTCACCAAGTCTAACATGAATAAAATAGTAAAAGCACAAAGAGCGATGGAAAGATCAATGCTCGGGGTGAGACTTATAGACAAAAAAACAAACAAATGGATTAGAAGCAAAACGAAAGTAAAAGACGCAGGAGAACATGCTGCCAAATTAAAATGGAGCTTCGCAGGACACAATGCCCGACTGAAGTATACCAACCAACTCGTTTAAGAATTCAAATAAATTGGTGTCATACTTGACAGAAACTTCTTTGAACTCAACATATGTACACAATTAGTCGCTGCGAAAAGGTTAATAATTTACTTAAAATGCTTATATTATATCTATAATAGATTAATGATGTTTGGTATATGGGTCAACTAGCATAACTTATTTACATAACATTGTTAGAATCTCATTTAAATCTTTGAAAATTGTGTTAGGATTGATGAAAAACACTCGAATGAAGCCACACTTATTATAGCCTCTGAAAACCCACTCTCATTACGAACAGAATATCTGTCAAGCAAATATTTCCTAAGCCAAAAAGAATTCTCCACCATTTGCAAAAGCATTTGTAACTTGCAATGAACAACTAATAAGTTGTTCTTTCTACAAATATTCGTAAATCCTAAACTGAATTTTTTCATAATACTCAAGAGGTCTTAAGTAACTATTCACATTATACTATGATCTATACAGATGGGTCAAAATTAGTATCATGTCCAATCAGTGTTTACTTTGTACCAAAAATTAAAAATTAAAAAACATTTACTCTAAATATTTAATTCAGCTTTTTTTCCGCTATATATATATATATATATATAATATAATATAAATATATATATATAATATAATATGTATATATATGTGTAGCATGTGCTATATAAAGCCCTTAAATGGTGTTGTGAAAACCAGTGAAACAAAAATTGGTCGTGTGGACTGATTCAATATCAGTATTAAACGCATTACCAAAACTTTAAAGTCACAATTAACAGAAATATATACATATTAAAAGTTTATTAACAGTTACGAAAATTATCAGTGTTGGAAAAACAACTATAAACTTACAAATTTGTATTATTTTAAATTAAATTATCACCACAACTGAAACTTGCCAGATGTCTGAATACCTCATGTTGTCAAAGCTCCTTTACATTCAGATATATTCCGCTTCCTCACAAAAATCACTTCCGTCTCCTCGCCCTCACAGTATCAATAAAGTAACTCTTAGATTTTCTCTCGCCACATTCCGCAGTATACAAAAGCAAAGTAATTAAGCGATCCTAATCGACGAAAGATGGTACCAGACAGTCGTCGAATTCTTCGAGAAGAGAGGAATGTCGATTAATCCTGGTAGGAGTGCAGCTGGGACTAAAACTAGCGCAAAAACTGCTTGTCCTGAAGACTTACCTACTCTTCCGAGATATATTGACAAGCACCAGAGCCCATCGTCACTATTAAAACGCTGAAAGGCATTGACAGGTCCGTACGTGTAGCCGTTCGGAAGATTATGTCCCTTAATCGAACGTGTATCGATGATTACATACATGCTTCCACTAAGGAGGGTGCTCTTGGCGTGACGCCATGGCCATGCATGTCCCGGTTATCATGAGAAGGAGATTGACAAAATTTATTAGCTCAGCAACTGAAGCTACAGCAACTACCCTCTCTCTACCACGTCTCTACAGTCATGTCTCTGGGAGAAAATCCTTAAATGGACACAATAAACATCAGGCAGTTCAGCATCGATCGCACGTGAGTTAAGCCAAAACTTGAGGAGGGCTATAGCGGTAACGGACTTCGTCAGGGCTCTCCACACTCCAAAAGCTCTGTCGCGGGCGGTGGGATAAGCAATCCACCTATCAACAATCTGGGTAACAAATTTGGAGAACTGCGGCCATGGACAGAAGAAAATGGAAGAAAACAGTTAAAAACTTCCAAGATATGGGCCTCTAGTATCTGTTAAGGCGAAGAAAAATCTTGGCTTCAAAACCTGAGAACGTGGTTCAATACATCCACAACCAAAGTTAGGATAGCCATGCTGAACGCCAACATCCGAAACGGATAGACACCATAAGAAGAAGAAGTGACTTCGTTGAGCGACGATGCTCTGTTTCCGGGCTTCATGTTTCAAGTTCTTCATTTCTGACTTGACATGGAGTAGATAACGTTTGTCTTCTGGATACTTGGATATCTTACCATATCAAACGCCTTACATACTCTAGCGATATTTCGCAAAAAAATACTCGACATCCCACTGATCAGGTCTACTCCCTTTTTCATCATCATCATTTCCTCGACAACTCTTTTTGGGTCTGGGTTTGTTCCAAGATTCTTCCCTATTTGATCAATTTCAATTGCTTTTTTTTTCTCAAATTTTTTATTTTTAAGGTTAAGGTCTACGTTTCTTTCCGATTAAATTTTCATGAAATAAACTAATTTTTGTCTACACGTGCTTTTTTGACTAAATTTAATGTAAAAACGTAGTGCTATGTTCAATATGTATAACAAAAATATTTAAGGCCTGTATGTACTACTATCATAGATAAATGTTATGATATAAAAGAAAAAAAGTGTTATTATATTCATAAAATAATTATTAAAATATTCTCTACAACTTTGTATTTTATTTTTTAATTAAGGTAGGCCATGAGTTTTTTGACTACTGTTGGGCAGATTCTGTGGTCCTTGTTTTAAATTTTGTTAATTGTTTATTATATACCCCATTCCACGAATATACGACTGTTTTAAATTTGCTTTAAGGTGTCGATTTAAACGGTCCAATGTACTGAACTGTACAATAGTAAATTCTCCCCATTTTTAAAATACTGTTACAACAGATATAAACCTTAGATTTAAATATGAAGTCATATTATAAATATAAAGTTAATAGTTTATAAAACAGTTTGAATTCAGATTTTGAAGTATATAATTACTATCAGGAGTTTATTTTTCATTTAAATTATTCATTGTAAACAAATTTGTTTTTGAATTATGTGATTTAAAACGATATGTAACAATACTTAGTGATCAAATAGTGTAAATTTTTTAGTCGAATATTCAATTAATATTAAAAAAACCAAAAAAAAAACTTACTTATTTACCTATTCTCTTAATCTTCTAAAACTATCATCTACGATCAGATTCACAGCCATAATCACTAACAAAGTGAAATATTAGATCCTTTTTCTGGTTTGTGAACCATCGTTCTGCCAATTTCTTTTCATTTATATTAAAAATAGTATATTTCTTTTTATTACAGTTGTAATACCTAATAAAGTAATGAAATGTGTTATATCAAAGAAACCCGCACGCCTCTTTGGTGTTTACATTCACTGAAAGCTTACCCAAATGTCTGATGAACACATTTGACTTCATAGACGTCATTGTATTTATTTGTAGATTTTTTAACTGAAATAAATTTTAGTTTAGATGTCATACTAATAGACCCTTTTTATTGGAAATAATGATTAGACCAATTGACCTTCATACTTCGACTTGCACAGTAAAATATTCGTTGTCGCAGTAAACCAAAACATCGTAAATTCTGGAATAGCCTATAACCAACAGTTACAGTTATAATTTTTTGCTGTTCTCAACAATATTGTTATACTATATTTTTCCCTTATGCGTTGTTGGTAAGAAAAGGAGTCCGGTTCTGGAAATGGTGCTAGTTAGACGTGTATATTTTTGCTTTCTTTGTACAAATAGACTAAAGTAATAATATCATTTATTTTTTAGATTTTTCGGAAATGACTCGTATAACGATATTAACATCCATACGAATACTCAAACGACTTTGAATTTGGAATTGGCAATTGGCATGATCCCGCCTATTGTTGATACGTCCAAAGACTGATACGAATAATGATGAAACAACGTTTAGTGGAGAAAAAGAGAAGATTAAAGCGGCTGTAAAGTTACAACGACAAACGCTATAAAAACAAACTCAAAAAAAACTCGAACGAAAAAGAAAGTTTCAAATACTAAGGCTATAAAGAAACCGGATGCTAGTAAAACTACCGAAAAATATAAAAATCCATTTGATTATTCCGTCTATAGGAATACCTCTACCTCCCCTAGTCTACCTCCGTATAAAATGAAGAAGGCGCCATTGGTAGAAAAAGAGCTACAAAATGAAAAAATATATATATGGGAGTGCAAAATTTGTTGTAAAGAACATAATTCGAAAGAAAGTTTATTTGATCACTATGAAATGCATAAAACAATAGCAAACAATTAGAAGATTGTAGTGAAGATCAAGTGGATAGGACCGATAATTACACTCTTTTGGACACAGAAGACGAAAAAGTTACTTGCGATCTTTGTCTACGTACTTTTAAAACTAAGTGGATCTATCATGCTCACCTTCAACAGAGCCACAGAGTAAAAGAAAACTACTGCGAAATCTGTAAGCGAAACTATGCAAATGAGTTCAGCTTGAGCATGCACAATGCTACACACAGTTCTGACCCTAAAACATTCGTTTGTGTCGTTTGTAAAAATTTTAGTACTCAAATTACAGATTCCTTACTTCTCCATATTCGTTCAGAGCACATAAAAGAAGAATTATACTGTAGCGAGTGTGACACTCATTTTTTCTCAAAAGACTGGCTTGAAAGTCACAAAATGTTTCATAAAAGATATCGTGAGAAGCTTGTACGGAAGCGTTGCACTGTCTGCTCGCGCGAATTTTCAACCACTCGTCAATTACTCGTCCACATGCAAGACAGCCACAGCGACAATTCCCTCATTACGTTTCAAAAACTATAAATGTACGCCATGTAATCTAACTCTACCTTATAAACAAATCTGGATCAACACATACAAAATATCCATTCTAGCGAGAAGGAGAAAAATTCTTTCCTCTGCAACGACTGTGGGCGTTCATATCCTAATACAGGACGTTTAACGGAACATATGAAAATACATAGAGAAGGACAATATGTATGTTCCTTTTGCAACAGAAAATTTAAAAAGAAACAATCCTTGACTATTCATGTTCGAACTCACACTGGGGAAAAACCCCACAAGTGTCATTTATGTGACAAAACATTTGCCCAAAGGTCACCTCTTACTGTCCACATACGGACTCATACCGGGGAACGTCCTCACACTTTAGGAAGGCCAAAAAGTTGTATTTACAAAACTAATTAAGATAACCATGAAAAAACTTGTAAGAAATTAGTATTCTAAGAGTTTTCTAAAGTTAATTAAATATTATTCTTGTTGTAATTTTTATCTGATCTTACTTCTTTTCTTATTGATCTACATTTTTGGATCTATTTAGCAAATTAATACCAATGCAATTATAACGCATTCGAATGTAATAACTTAAAACACCAAATATGCACAAAAAAATTGAGGAAATATGCGCATATGTATTTTTTACCAAAATATTATGCAAAAACATATTATATGGCCACATTTTTTCTACAATCAAGCAAGTAAAGTGTTGACAAGTAGGTATAAATTAAATAAGTAAAAGGTACACAAAGGGTAAACAAGTAAAGGGTAAAGAGTACTAAAGGGAAAAAAGGTTAAGATGGGCATGCCCTCACTGCCAGAATTCAATATTTTTAAAATTTTTATGTTATAATATGTGATTAATAAATAAGACGCATCGCAACTTTAACTGCCATCCCACTCCCCCAACCCCTCTACCCCCAAAGACGTCAATTTTTCGTTTTTATTTATATATATATATATATATATTATATATATATATATATATAAAGATGGTGGTATTCTTGACTGTTGATTTAAATATAAATTATGATTTTGAGGATGCAGTCAGTTTATTTGGCCCACAAGACAAAGAAAACTCTTTGACTTACTGTCAAGCTTTCGAATTTTGTTTAATTATTTTCAAGACATCTATAAAAAGAAATATAAATTAAATAGTTAAAATTGTTAATTGTCTTACTTACTAGTCGTGAGATTACAGCTGTTTTAATTATTATACGTTACAAAACAAACCATTAAAATATATTAAAAAAATTTTTTTATTAAAAATAACTATATTGTCACTATATATGTCATTGTCATGGTTTGATCAATGGACATATATGAATGAAAAATACAGTTACTTTATGTAGAAAGCAAAAGCAGTAACAATAGTTTTTATTATAAATTTATTTAATTGTCTATAAAAAATATAAATTAATCAGTCAGCAGTTTGGCTAAGCACATATGAAATTTTTAATGTTAGGATGTCAATAGAAAATGAGATTCTGCTGTGTAAAATTATTATTATAACTTATTTCTCATAAAAGTGATGTAAAAACCAAGAAATCACAAGCTTGTGCATTAGCTGAACACTCCATCAATCTAAATCACACATTTAATTTTCACAAGCTTCAATTCTAGAGGCAGAAACATGACAAAACGGTTATTTTTAGAAATGACACATATACAAAAAAATAAAAAATGTGTAAATAGAAGATCAGATATTGACAAATTAAGTAACATTTATTGTTACATATTAACATATCAATAAATACCGTCAAGATCTCATTTTTCTATAGACATCCTAACATTAAAAATTCATATGCTGCTTAAGCCAAACTGCCTGACTGGCTTAATTTATATTTTTTTTAAGACAATTAAATAAATTATAATAAAAACTATTGTTACTCTGGTTTTGCTTTCCACATAAAGTATACTGTATTTTCATTCATATATGGTCCATTGATCAAACCATGACAATGACATATATAGTGACAATATAGTTATTTTTAATAAAAAAATTTTTTTTTAATATATTTATAATGGTTTGTTTTGTAAAGTATAATAATAGTAACAACTGTAATCTCACGACTAGTAAGTAAGACAATTAACAATTTTAACTAGTTATTTTATATTTCTTTTTATAGATGTCTTAAAAAAATAATTAAATAAAATTCGAAAGCTTGACAGTAAGTCAAAAGAGTTTTTCTTTGTCTTGTGGCCAAATAAACTGACTGCATCCTCAAAAATCATAATTTATATATATATATATAAATATTATATATAAATATATATATAAATAATATATATATATATAACTGAAAAATGACGCTTGTGATCAACCCTGATCATTTAGACTACAAAGACAACTATTTGGGTATGCAGAGGAAGATAGGACAAAGAATTACTCTTTTTAGTCTACCAAGCTTTTACAAATTTTTATTTGCATCATCAGGGTGCCACAATAAACAAAATTAAGATACATTTTATCAAAATTACGGAAATCGCACAAAGTAAAAAAATGCAAAGTAATACTTTTATAATAAAATATATATCAATATAAGGTTGAATGTTCGAATAATTAAACTTTGAGGGTATACAAGGCAACTATCGAACAGGGTGATTAATTTAATCTTGCCCAAGTACTTTCGATCAATAGATCATCTTCAGGGCATTTCGTCAATTGTGGCCTATCCGACATAGTAGAATGTCCATAAATGCTCACATCCATTCGAGCCATAAATGGCTCGAACCCACATCCACTGAACCATTCGACAGTGAAGCGAATAAGAGGCAGCCGCACAGCCCGCTGAGCTATCTGACCCGACACAAAAATCAAATCCGACATTCTGTCTCCGCTTCTATACAACATGTAGCTTCTCCTTTTCAAAAAATTTAAAGTGTTTGTTTGTCTTAGTGTATTGTATTTTGTATTGTTATGTCCAAATTTACATTTATGACATTCTACTATGTCGGATAGGCCCACAATTGACGAAATGCCCCTAAGATGATCTATTGATCGAAAGTACTTCGGCAAGATTAAATTAATCACCGTGTTCGATAGTTTGCCTTGTATACCCTCAAAGTTTAAAATATATATATTTAACATAGTAAAGAATACTATCATCGCTATTGTTAAATTTCCTTCTCCTCAGTACTAATCTCTTTTGGGATGTGGTGGCACCATCATGCCTTTACAGTTTTTTCACGATTTCCCTCCATCCTTCCCTGTCCTGAACTAGTTGTTCGGCTTCATGTAAACCTTGGTTAATCAATATTTTTGTTTGATCTACCTAATGGCTTGGAGATCTTCCCCTAGGCCTCTTTCCTTCAACTCTACCCTCGACTATCAGTTTTTCCATCGTACCTGTTCTTCTAGAAATGTGTCCAAATACTGCAAATATCCCTGTTGTATTTGTTTAAGCAATCTATCCTTTACTTTAAGTTGCTCTAATATCGATACGTTAGTGCGATGATCAATCCAGATAATCCTTAGCATGCTGCGGTATACCCACATTTCAAAAGCGTCTAGTTTATTTTTATCCGCTTTATTTAAGGTCCACGTTTCGGATGCATATGTGGCTATGGAGAAACATGAGTGCCCTTACCAGCCTTAGTTTTGTGTGTATTGTTATGCTAGAATTTTTCCAAATTGTTACCAGTTTCATCATAGCTCTTCTAGCAATAGTCAACCTTTTACGTATCTCTCTGTCACACCCTCCGTCATTTGATATTAGGGACCCCAGGTATATGAAACTATTTACTACTTCAAAGCCCCCAATTTCTTTAATTTGTTGAAGATGATTCCGTGCTCCGTCTACTATCATGATCTTTGTCTTACTCCTATGTCCATACTATGTCGTACTCATTATGTCTTCAGCATATCTCAAGTTATTATTATTATATAATTACTATTATATCTCACGTTACTGATTTTTGGACCTCCTACTGATATTCCACCCTTCCATCCGTCTAGTACCTTTCACATAATGTTTTCGCTGTAGATATTAAACAGAGTTGGCGAGATTATGCGTCCCACCCTGACACCTGCCTCTGTTATGTGCACTCTGTGCACTTATTATTTTCATATAGACTTCTAATTAGTTAAATTTAGTGGTGGGATGTTCCCATTTCCGCTAGTATGGACCATAGCTGCTGCATTTGACTTTATCGAATTCCTTTGTGTAATCCACAAAGCACATAAGCATAGGAGTATTGAATTCGCGAGTTTTTTCGATTAGCTGCCCGTTTGCTTTTCTCATATCTGAGGCAATAGAAAAGCTTTTAGTCTTTCATGTATTACATGAAGTAGAACCTTGCTTGCATGGGATACTAGCGTTACCATTCTGTAGTTGCTGCAATCTAGCGGAGCTCCTTTTTTGAATATAATGATGAAAGTGGATGTTGTCCAGACGTTGGACCACTCTCCGGTTTCCCAAATCTTTTTGCAGATCATATACATAACATTTACTCCAACATCTCCAGTCTCTTTTAAAACTTCTGCGGTGATCTGGTCTGCGTCAGGAGATTTTCTATTTTTTAACTTTTTTATTGCTTTTTCTATCTCTGACTTTAGAATGTTTGATCTCTCTGCAGTGAACTCGTCGTGATTTCAGGAGATCATCTGCGTATAGACTTTGACAATATTTTCTCCATACCTCCGCAATCCCTTTCTTGTCATTTATAATATGTTGGTTTTGATTCATTATTGTTTGTGTGATTGGTTTAAATTCCCTGGATAGATAGCGGACTTTGTTATATAGCTCATGGGATTCATACCGGTTTGCTTGTCTTTCTAGTTCTTCGCATTCTTTATTTATATGTTTATTTTTATCATCCCCATAGTACCACAATAGTACACCATAGTATACAAACTACTGGGGCGGCAAGTTGCCCTACTTGGTACTGGTCATTTTATAATTCACCTGGTATTAAGAAGGTTAACTAGAGAGTACTTTTAACGAGTACTTACCGTTGTAAACTGTAAGCACGATTTGCTTTGCATCGTATGTGAGATAAATATCCTCCTCCTCCTAAGTGCCTTCTCTATTGAGGTTGGCGATCAATATGGCAAATTTCTCTCTGTCCTGGGCTTGATGGATTAAGTCATTTCCTGTTGTGTGAGTCCAATCTCTGATGTTTCGGAGCCAGGATTTCTTCTTTCTTCCTATAACTCTTTTACCCTCGATTTTGCCTTCTAATATTACCTGGAGCTGCTCAAATTCCTTACGGCGCATTATGTGTCCTAGATATGACATATTTCTAATTTGATTGTATTAACCAGATGAAGTCGTGTGTTCATTATTTCCAGTACCTCTTCATTTTAGTTTTGCTGGTCCAGTTTATTCTTAGCATTCGGCGGTACATCCACATTTCGAATGAATTCAGTTTGTTGACGTCATACTGTTTTAATGCCCAGGTCTCACAGCCGTATAGTAGTAGAGACCACACATAACACTTTAGTGTTTTTAATCTTATTTTGATTGATAGCTTGGGTTACAGAGCATTTTACGCATGTTCATGAAGCCAGATCTTGCTATTTCAATACGTCTTCTAATTTCTTTTGAGTGGTCTAGCTGACTGTTTAGCTCTCTGCCCATGTATATGAAGCTTTGGGAGCTCTGAAGGGTGATACCATTGATTTGTATGTTGGGTGTAATTTGTTCATGGGGTTCTGGTGAATACCATGATACCATCATTTCTATATCACTCATATTTATAGTTATTACACTGACTTCTGTTCTAAATGGTCTAAATGAACGACAAAAGAAAAATGAAGTTCTTTTTAAATAAACTTTCATCTCACAGAAGCCCATTTAGTGATAATTTGATATTAAATAAACATTATCCTTTTACTTGAATATAATTCCAAGAAATTTTCTAATCTCTCATAAACACTGGCTTTACGTACCTAGAAATTTGTAATTTTGAATTTCAAGTACAAATACAATTAACCGTTTAAATTAAAATAGGTACACAAAATTATGCTTAAAATTTTATTTACTAATCGTTAACAACTCAAAATTTCAATACGTACCTGGCTACACCTTCTTTGTATCATTTAGTAAAGTACCTTTAAACTTTGGATATAATTTAAAATTGAACCTAATGTACCGAAAGACTAAGGGTGACTATTCGTTACAGCATTAAGGGAGTACAGTTATTTTGTGCTTAATATCGGCTCAGTCTCGTAATCTAGGGAATTCCATCCGAATTATCTTGCAACGGATAGTATATATATATATATATATATATATATATATATATGTATATATATATATATATATATATATATATATATTTAATATAAAACTACAATATATACAGATTGAACGAAATAAATTCGGAACATAGGAATATAATGTATTTTCGGCTCAATTCTGCTGTAGGTGTTGGCCAACAAAATATTGTCAAATAATTATATTATAAAAATCCAATACTTCAGCGGGCTGCTGTATTCTGAACTCATAAAAATTGAAAGCTACACATAAATCTACGATTTATGCTGTCAAACCAGTTATAGTCCAGGAAATGAAACATTTCAGCTCGCAATTTTTTCGTGCTCCCTGGATTGACTTGAAATTTAACAGAAGGTAGGTAATAGCCTAAGGATCAAAATCTATATCGAACCAAAGTGCGCCAAAGCCTAGGGGGTGATTTTTCGCGAATAATTCGAAAATGGTGCATTTTATCAAAAAAATTGTAGAGAACAAATTTGTAGCTTTTAAAAAGACAAATACAATTCATTTTTTAAAATGTTTTTGGGATATAATAGGAACCGAAATACGGCCTATCAATGTTCAGCGGTTTTCTTCAAATGCCAAATTTGAAAGGTTCAAATCAAATATCGGGAAAATGATGCATTTTTGGAAGAAAACTCACAAAACCTTTTTTAAAGAGCATAAATAGACCTATCATAAAAAAGACTCTAGCTCAAAAATTGAGTGAGTTATGATGAAAATAAGGTCAATACCTCATTTTTTACGAAAAAATCGAAACAACACCCTAACCTCCTCCATAATTAAAATCGATCTTTACCCTTCTGAAATTCCCTTTGTACATTTATTGTTAATACGTCCAAGAAGTTTGACCCATTTAAAATGCTTTGTGTTAGAAAAAGTACAGCTTAAAGCGAGAAACGATTTACAATTTCATATTTTTTACTCTTCTTTTTTTAAATATGCCCGAAAATACTGAATATATGAAAAAAATACAAATTACCAAATTGTAGCTTTTTTAATGACTAAAATTATCCTTCATTTAGATTTGTTGTACAATGAATATTTGGCGAGATATAGCCGTTTAAAGCATCGATTTACGATCAAGCACCATCTTTTTCGAGCTCTTTAAACTCACCCCATTTAAAAACCAAGGGTTCCAAAATGATTTAATTCACAGATCCTTGTAGCTCTTAAAAACCTCTACAAATCGTTTTTGAAGAAATCGTTAAAAATTAAAAGAAATACGTTAAAAAAACCAGTGAATTTTTTTCCGGAAAATTCTATTAGTATAGTACAGTACATTTCGGAGCATAATAATCTACAAAACCGGTATATTAGCTAGTGGGGCGTTATACATTCGAAATTTTAAGCGTTTTTATTTTGAAATCCCATACAACAGAATAAAACATCTGCTCATATGTCTATGGCTTGGCAATGAAAATATTAGAGCAACAGATTGGGGATGGTATTCCAAAGATGGTTTGTTATTACCCGTACGCATGAACAAACAACCTGCACTCGATGAACTTTTGAAAATTATTTTTTGGCAATGCAAAAGAGGATGCGGTGTTTCATGTGGGTGCAGAAAAGTTGGTTTATACTGTAACTCTACTTGTTCTGGGTGCTCAGGTGAAGGATGCAATAATAGTCCACCAATAATTGAAGATGAGGATGACATAGATCACGATGAAGATGTAATTGATGACGAATAAAATTAATATTATAATTGTTTTACCTATAAATGTAAATATTTTTTACTATTTATGTAAATGTATAAGAATATATGGTGCCTTTTTATGTTGATAAATTTTTTTGTATTTAATTCTACTGTTTTCAATTTATATCTTATAAATTAGTTTATAAAAACTGCAATGTTGTAAAGGGTGATTTTCAAAAGTTGAAAAGTTGCAAAATTTTGGCAAAAAATTGTTTTCACCTATAGCACTCATAACAATTGATTTTTAAGGGTTGAAAATGTATGAATTTGTATTTTAAAGTATAAAAAAATCAATATTTAACTAATCCAAACCAAATTTCACTCATCTTAAGATTTATAATATTATTTTACAATTTTTGAAAATTAGGGGTAGTTTTCATCCCTAAGAACAATCAGGGTTCATCGGCATGACATAAACTATAAAGCAGAGGGTGAGTTGAGCTTAAGTCCAAATTTTTATGCAAATCGTTCCAAGGTGAAATCATTTTCTTCGCATTACTAATTTTTTTATATTAATCTCTAATAAGGATCGCTTTTTAAGGGTTGAAATATGATGGAACTTTACTCAAAAGCACGAAACTATCATTATTTAATTAATTTAAACCAAATTTTACCCATATTCAGGTTTAATATGTTATTTTATAATTTTTGACAATTACGGGTAGTTTTCACCCCTTAGGACAATCAGGTTCGTCGACATGACATAAACTATAAAGCAGCGGGTGAATTGAGTTTAAATTCAAATTTTTATCCAAATCGAGCCAAGGCGAAATCATTTTTTTAGAATTAGTAATTTTTTTACATTAACCTCTAACAAGGGTTGCTTTTTAAGGGTTGAAATATGATGGAACTCTATTGAAAAGTATAAAATAATCATTATTTAACTAATTCAAACCAAATCTTACCCATATTCAGGTTTAATATGTTATTTTAAAATTTTTGACAATTAGGGGTAGTTTTCACCCCTAAAACCCTTCAGCGCACTTCGGTTCGATATAGATTTTGATCCTTGGGCTATCACCTACCTTCTGTTAAAATTTCAACTGGATACATGCAGGACGAAAAAATTGCGAGGTTTTAACTTTTTTCGAGATTCATTTCCTGAACTATTATCGTTTCCTTAGACAAACCCGTCTTACGCAAACAACATTGTTGTGAGATAGATAGTTGAACGATATATTATACAATGTCTATACCCAGGTATGGATTTATTTTTGTCTAAGTTTTATATTGAAAGAAATATTCCACTATTTCAAATGCAGTTCAAACAGACATGTATTAAATTGTATGTTCCGTTTTAATTTGGTTCAATCTGTATATAATATATATATATATATATATATATATATATATATATATATATAATATATAATATATATATATATATATTCACTGAGTAAGTTCCAAAAAAATAAATCTTTTGGTCACGAGGATCTCAGCACTACTTGACCGATATCCTCGTGACCAAAAGATTTATTTTTTTTATAACTTACTCATTGAATAATTGTTTGACTCGTACTCCTTATATATATATATATATAAAATATATATATATATATATATATATATATATTTATATATATATATATATATATATATATATATATATATATATATATAATATATATATATATATATAATAAATTTCTTTGTACAAATAGACTGAAGTAATAATATCATTTATTTTTTAGATTTATCGGAAATGATTCGTATAATGATATTAACATCCATACGAATACTTCAAACAACTTTGATTTGGAGTTGGCAATTGACATGATCCCTGCCTATTTGTTGATACGTCCAAAGACTAATACGAGTAATGATAAAACAACGTTTAGTGGAGAACAAGAGATAATAAAAGCGTCTTTGAAAGATACAACGACAAACGCTATAAAAACAAATTCAAAAATAACTCGAACAAAAAAAGAAATTTCAAATATTATAAACTCTAAGGCTATGAAGAAACCGCGTGTTATTAAAACCACCGAAAAATATAAAAATCCTTTTAATTATTCCGTCTATGGGAATACTTCTACCTTCACTAGTCTACCTCCGTACGAAATGAAGAAGCCGCCATTGGTAGAAAAGGAGCTACAAAATGAAAAAATATATATATGGGAGTGTAAAATTTGTTGTAAAGAACATAATTCAAAAGAGAGTTTATTTGATCACTATGAAATGCATAAAACAATAGCAGAACAATTAGAAGATTGTAGTGAAGATCAAGTGGATAAAACCGATAATTACACTCTTTTGGATACAGAAGAGGAAAAAGTTACTTGCGATCTTTGTTTAAGTACTTTTAAAAATAAGTGGACCTATCATTCTCACGTTCAACAAAGCCACAGATTAAAAGAAAACTACTGTGAAATATGCAAGTACAACTTCGCAAACGAATACATCTTGAGCATCCACAATGCTACGCACAGTTCTGATCCCAAAACATTCGTTTGTGTTGTTTGTAAAACATTTAGTACTCAAATTACAGATTCCTTATTTTTCCATATTCGTTCAGAGCACATAAAAGAAGAATTATACTGTAGTGAGTGTGACACTCATTTTTTCTCGAAAGACTGGCTTGAAGGTCACAAAATGTTTCATAAAATATATCATGAGGAGCTTGTACCGAAGCGTTGTAATGACTGCTCGCGCGAATTTACAACCACTCGTCGATTACTCGTCCACATGCAAGAAAACCACAGCGACAATTCCCTCATTACGTTCAAAAAATATAAATGTACGCCATGTAATTTAACACTACCTTATAAAAGAAATTTGGATCAACACATACAAAATATACATTCTATCAAAAAGGAGAAGAAGTCTTTCCTCTGCAACGACTGCGGACGATCATATTCTACTATAGGCCCTTTAACACAACATATGAAAATACATAAGGAAGCGCAACATGAATGTCCTGTTTGCAAGAAAAAATTTAAAAGGAAGCAAGCCTTGACTATTCACGTTCGAACTCACACGGGGGAAAAACCACACAAGTGTCATTTATGTGACAAATCGTTCTCCCAAAGGCCACCTCTCACTGTCCATATACGGACTCATACCGGGGAACGTCCTTACCCTTGCAGGAAGTGCCAAAAAGGTTGCGTTACTAAAACTATTCGAGACAATCATGAAAAAACTTGTAAGAAATAGTATTATAAGAGTGTTAGATTTAATAAATATTATTTTATTGTAATTTATTCTGGTCTACTTTTTTCTTTGATCTTCTATTTTGGATGCAATGCAATTATAACGCATTCGAATGTAATAACTAAGAAACACCAAAAATGCACAAAAAATTAAGGCATATGTATGCAAGCATTTTTACCAAAATATACAAGAAACATATCGTAATATGCCAAATTTTTTTTCTAAAATTAAACAAGTAAAGTGTACACAAGTAGGTATAAATTAAACAAGTAAAGGTTAAAGAAAAAACTTTATTAGGTTAAGAGATGCAAAATGTCCTCATCCCCAGAAATTTTTGTTTCATTTTTTATATATTGTTCTGAAGCTATTTTCTTGTGGCATTGTAAATTAATTACTATTAAACTGGGAATAAGCCACAAACAAAGATAAAAATACGTTTATTGACGTTTCAATTTCCACTTCGAAATCGTTCCCAAAATACAAATAGTAAATTAAACAAATTTTGTTTTTTGGTACATAGTGAAAAATTCTTCTAATAATTTAATTTTATCTGACTCATTTATATTGGCAATTCAGACATACCTACATTATGCATTTTAAAATAGACGACTTTAAAATGATATTGCCAATATTGTTGAGTTGCGCTCCTGGGACGACTTTACTTATAAGATAGTTCATTCGATTACATGAAATCAACTTTAACTTGAGAATATCCGTCAGAAAAAAAATCATAGCATGTAATTCGTCTTTAAAAAGACAAACACATAACATGATGATAGTAAAATTCTCCTGTTAGTGATTCCATAGTAAATTATGAGGGAAAACCAGGAAAAAAACCTCATAATACTATCCCGACATTGTAAGTATTTGTTAGTGAATTTAGTTTACCTTCAACAAACATCAAAATTCTGATTTTATATGTTACGTTATTTAAAAAACATAAATGATGTATCCTCTATATGTTACTGACTTACTAATACTGGTATTTTCTTATTAATAACTTCCTCTTTCAATATTGGTAACCAGATCCTACTACATTCTGCCGAGGAATTTGCGACACAATTGGCCTCATTTAGCATAATTAGAGCCGCTTCTTTGATTTTTCTTTTTTTACTATCCGTTTCTTTTAGGACTACATTTGAATTATTCCATTGAACCCTATGTTCATTATCCCATGCGTGTTTACAGATTTGAGATCTATCAAATTATTATTCTATATTAAAGTTTAAAGTTGATTTTAATTGGATATTCTCAAGTTAAAGTTGATTTCATGTAATCGAATGAACTATCTTATAAGTAAAGTCGTCCCAGGAGCGCAACTCAACAATATTGGCAATATCATTTTAAAGTCGTCTATTTTAAAATGCATAATGTAGGTATGCCTGAATTGCCAATATAAATGAGTCAGATAAAATTAAATTATTAGAAGAATTTTTCACTATGTAACAAAAAACAAAATTTGGTTAATTTACTGTTTGTATTTTGAGAACGATTTCCGAAGTGGAAATTGAAACGTCAATAAACGTATTTTTATCTTTAATTGTGGCTTATTCCCAGTTTAATAGTAATTCATTTTTTATGTTCTATGTGGTTAAAAATAAAACTCATCGCAATTTTAAGTGGCCATGCCATTCCCCCAAAAACGTCAATTTTTCTTCGTGTATGTATTTTCTTTTGTGGATTAAAATTAATTGAATTTTTTTTTTAAATTCACACACATACTTAACACGGTAATTTGATAAGCATGTTTTATCAAAAGCTAAAATCACCAACATATTACAGTTGGGATATGTTATTTAAAGTAAAAGAAGATATTTCATGCTAAAATTTAAATCGCACATGTGTAGAATTTTGAAAAAAAGGTTTTTATTCTTAAAATTACCAAAATCGCTCCTTTTACATTAGATCATGCTTAAAAATTTATTATTTTCTTCATCTCTACATCACTAAAGTATTTTGCGGTAAAGAGATTATAAAACTAGATTCAAAGACCTTCAATTTGCAATTAGATAAAAGTTTCAAGCACCTATAGAGCCAAAAATATGTCATTGTAAACATTTTTTTTAATTTGCGAGTTAAACGCGAATTTTATCCGATTTTTATTAATGACTGTACATTCAATTCAATAATGTAATAAATACTTATATGCATAAAAGTATTTTTTATGTTTATATCAATGTATGTATTCACTATCAAGAATGTTTATTTAGATACATTAATTTATTTATCTATATTTTTATTTATGTTTGTGCTACAAATTGAAGTTACATTTTTAATTTACTTTATATTATATATTATAGTTTGAAATAATATATGTACTAATATAAATGATGATTATACATATAATATACAGTATTTCTAATAATTTTTTCACATTTTACATGTGAAACTTACATTTTAAATATGAAGCGAGTTGTATTCACACCATCGAGCAAAAAGACAATAGAGGGAATGTAAAGGTAGTGGGGGCAAACATATTGTTAGACAGGAAGTGCGATCTTTAGAGGCCACATTAAACAAGGAAAGAGAGTCTCTTTCCTTGTTTGACATCAAATTTAGTTGGGTTATGTTATTGTTTGTCCCAGATGGCACATGAAATCTTATTTATATTGAAGTTTTTTAACGATTGTGTCGCATTTTAGACTCTTATCATTAATAATTAATTAAAACTTTCTCGTCTAAGACACATTCTGCGAAATATTATATAGCTACTGTTGATAAGTGTCGAAAAATTTAAATTTGGCGCATTCGCATTTCCGGATATGTTCGCCATCAGAGGCCACTTTTTTGGTCTCCTTTTCATAAGGATTAGATTCCCTCTTTTGTCTTATTGCTCGATGATTCACACACATATATTTTTTTAGTTGCTCCATACCTACATTTTTGATTGTTTGGTTTTATAATATATTTGTTATTCCAAGTATTCTTAAAATCATGGTGAACATCTTCAAAAGCTTGTTCTGAAAAATATCCTAAACCGATTTCATATTTTGTACAAAAATCTACTATATGGACAAAAACCGTTTTCTTCAAAAACAGAATTAAAATCGACAAAAGCTTCCACATAATCCAAACGCTCTAAAATACTGTAATCATCACAGAGTCTACGTAAAAGACGTGTACTTTCTGTTTTCAATATTATTCTACAATCGCCTCCATCAAAACTAGAAGAACCACGGAAAATTTTACGCTGAACGTAACATAAGGTAACCCACTTTAAGGAAATACTTTGAAATCTTTTAAACATATGATTATAAATCGTATTTACCACACCAATAATTAGATGGAGCTCTGGAGGTACTAGTAAATCTATAATCAATGTCTCTGATTGTGCCTGAAAATTTTTCTTCACTATTGGCAAATTAACACAATTCCTGTAATATCTATCTAGAGCCTTTTTCGCTTCCACCTGCATTTTTCCAGTCTTCATAATATTTTTGTATTTGTTCTACTGTTCTGAGATTTCCAGGTTTATCCAATTCATCTTTACTCGTGAAGCACCAAGTGCAACGATGCATATAACTATGAGGTCCAATTCCACATATTAAATTTGCAACTTTCAAATCCACAGAAAAAAAAACCATTTATATCTGTTAAATTAATTGATGAACACAGCATTTTTATATTATTACACGTCTCTTTACATTCGGTTAGAAGTCCAACAATAAGTAGCTTCGTTACCCCAGAATCGCGGAGTTTTTAAATTGGAAGCTATTCCTTCTATATAGGTACGTGTACGTTGTGGTACATTGGAATCAGAATCGATTTGAGGTGGAGACTGAATAGTTAAACAAAGCTTTACAAAACGTCCGCCCCATCTATCCCTAATTTACAGCTAATCATCGACAATCCACGATTCTTTTGTGTAAACTCAATTAGACCAAAAATATTATTGCAATTCAATCACATTAAAATCAGTAGCAGAAAGAAATTTCCTATTGTGATTTTGATTAAAAATTATGCTTGTCGATTTTCCCGGATATTTGAGAGCGTCGTGGTATTAGTAGAGTTTCCCTTAGATTCATTTAATTTCGATTTTTAAATATTTAACAAAGAAGAGGAAATAATATGTTCTTTTGTTTTTGATTTACATTTATCCAAGATATTTGCAATATTGAGCACAAATTGAGAGGAGTTACAATTATGACTCTAAATTGAATCTGAATCGAACCTGAATTAGATCTAAAATAGATTTTGGCTCCATTGCTTATATTTCTGCATCCGACACAACACTAAAACCATTAGATAGTATACACAATACCGCATTATTGCCCTGGGAGCATTTAGAACAACACCGGTAAAAAGTTTATATAGTGAAACTGGAGAACCATATTTACTACGCCGTCACATTTATTTAACATAAACACATGCAACTTCTATAGCATCCAATCGAAATAGACCTATTTTTGATAATACATTCAACAACAAGCATACACTTCAAAATAGAACTAATTCACATAAACCTTTCTATGAGAGAATTCGCTTCTATCTAAGATATTTAAACCTAGATTTTCCAGATATATTTCAAATAAATTTGATCCATCCTCCACCCTGCTGTTCCAATATCCTCGAAATAAATTATAATCTTACTGTATTTAATGAGCATTCTACAAATCCGGCTATTATTAGAAATAACCTCAATAATTCAATCATAAACAAACATGGAGAAAATTGCTGCAGTATATTTACAGATGTATCTAAGTGCAACACAGGAGTTGTTTCTGCATATGTAACGTCTAACAATCAATTCAATTCAGACTGCCCAAATATTTCAGCATCTTCTCTGCTGAACTTTATGCAATACTTAAAGTTCTTGAACATATCAACAATAATAAAATACTAAAATGCTTGATTCTAAGTGATCCCTTTGGTGTTTTACAATGCTCGAATCATATGTATCCTAAAAGCCCCCTAGAAAAAATGGTAAAATCTGAACTAAAGCAAGCTGAAGAAAATTCCAGACATATTACCTTCATATGGCTCCTATCTCATATTGTTATTGATGGAAACGAAGCTGCAGACCACTGCGCGAGTAAAGTGTCGAAATAGATGTAACAGAGTGTCGAATTCCCGCAGGTGATATAAAAACGTTTATAAAAAATTTAATTACGTCCAAGTGGAATCAAGAATGGAATTATTCACAGACAACACTACGGAAAATTAAAGACAATGTTTATCCATAGCTACCTAGAACTCGAAATCGAATACTGCAAACCATCATTTCTCGTCTACGTTTAGGCCATACAAGATATACGCATTCGTACCTTTTTACCGGAGATAATCCCCCTAAATGTGATATTTGTGACGAAACAAACAGTGTTAAATATTTTTTAATTGACTGTCCACTTTTTGTAAATGAACGCAACAGGTTCAATATTCCAAACTATATCAATACACTCTTAGGTACAGACTTTAATTATGTTGATTTGGGAAAATATTTAAAATGTATAGGATTATATTATAGAATTTAAACTATTAGAATTGTACACCTACACTATATTCCCGCTAATCCCCTTATGGTGGATGCGGTAAACTTTTTCAATAAAAAAAATAACATCATTATTTTGTAGGTTTTTCGGAAATACTACTTATAACAGTAATGCCATCTATCCTAGTACTTTAAACAACTTCAATTTGAGGTTGGAGATCGATATGGTTCTCCCAAATGTGTTAATAGATTCAAAACCTAATAAAACAAATGACGACACCATATTCTATAAAGAACAAGATATGATAAGAACTTATGTGAAAGATAAAAAGACAGACGTAATGAAAACAGACAGAAAAAATCCAAAAACTAAAAATTTTAAACCTATACAAGATCCTGGTTTTATTAAGAATACTGAAAAATATATAAATCCATTTGATTACTCCACCTATCAGAATTATAAGCGTCTTCCCTATGCATTAATGAAACGAGAGAAGTTGGCAGAAAATGAACAAAATAGTATTAGTAATGATGTTTTATTGACCTGTAAAATTTGTTGTAAAGTACATGACTGTAAAGAAAGCTTATTCGATCACTACGAAATGCATAGAACAATAGCAGAACAGTTAGAAGACTGTAGTAAAGACCAAGAAGATAAATACATGCTTTTGGATTCAGAAGACGAAAAAGTTACTTGCGATCTTTGTTTAGCTACTTTAAAAAATAAGTCGATCTATCATATTCACCTTCAAAAGTACCATAGATCAAAAGAAAACTACTGTGAAATATGCAAACGAAGCTATGCTAATCAATATGTCTTGAGCATACACAATGCGACGCACAGTTCTGATCCCAAAACATTCGTTTGTGTTATTTGTAAAACTTTTAGTACTCAGTTTACAAATTCTTTATATAGCCATATTCGTTCAGAACACTTAAAAGAGGACTTTTATTGTAATGAATGTGATAAACATTTTTACTCAAAAGACTGGTTTGAAGGACACAAAACGTTTCATAAAATGTATACAACGAACCATCAACGTTGCAGCGTCTGCTCTATCGAATTTATCACCATTCGTAAATTACTCGCCCACATGCAAGAAAAACACGGCGATACGTCCCTCATTAAATTCAAAAGATATAAATGTACTGCATGTAACCTAACTCTACCGTTTAAAAAGAATCTTGATAATCACATGCAATATATGCATCCTAGCGACCAAAAATCATTTCTCTGCAACGACTGCGGACGATCATATTCTACTATAGGCCCTTTAACACAACACATGAAAATACATAAAGAAGCACAACATGAATGTCCTGTTTGCAAGAAAAAATTTAAAAGAAAGCAAGCCTTGACTATTCATGTTCGAACTCACACGGGGAAAAACCACACAAGTGTCATTTATGTGACAAATCGTTCGCCCAAAGGCCACCTCTTATTGTCCATATACGGACTCATACCGGGGAACGTCCTTACCCTTGCAGGAAGTGCCAAAAAGGTTGCGTTACTAAAACTATTCGAGACAATCATGAAAAAACTTGTAAGAAATAGTATTGTAAGAGGTTTGGATTTAATAAATATTATTTTAGTGTAATATATTCTGATCTACTTTTTCTTTTTGATCTTTAATTTTGGATGCAATGCAATTATAACACATTCGAATGTAATAACTAAGAAACACCAAAAATGCACAAAAAATTAAGGAAATATGCGCATATGCGGCCATGCCACTCCCCCAAAAACGTCAATTTTTCTTCGTGTATGTATTTTCTTTTGTGGATTAAAATTAATTGAATTTTTTTTTTAAATTCACACACATACTTAACACGGTAAGTTCAAAAGCATGTTTTATCAAAAGCTAAAATAACCAAATATTACAGTTGGGATATGTTATTTAAAGTAAAAGAAGATATTTCATGCTAAAATTTAAATCGCACATGTGTGGAATTTTGAAAAAAACGGTTTTTATTCTTAAAATTAAAAAAATCGCCCCTTCTACATTAGATCATGCTTAAAAATTTAATATTTTCTTCATCTCTACAGCATTAAAGTATTTTGCGGTAAAGAGATTATAAAACTAAATTCAAAGACCTTCAATTTGCAATTAGATAAAAGTTTCAAGCACCTATAAAGCCAAAAAGATGTCATTGTAAACATTTTTTTTTTAATTTTCAAGTTAAACACCAATTTTATCCGATTTTTTATTAATGATTGTAAATTCAATTTAATAATGTGTAAATACTTATATGCATAAAAGTATTTTTTATGTTTATATCAATGTATTCACTATCAAGAATGTTTATTTAAATACAATAATTTATTTATCTATATTTTTTTATGTTTGTGTTACAAATTGAAGTTACATTTTTAATTTACTTTATATTATATATTATAGTTTAAAATAATATATGTACTAATATAAATGATGATTATACTGTAGCGAGATTAAATTAAACGAGCGGTTCGAATTTATATAAATATAATTATTTATAACTTTACAGTTCGGTATTCTCTTAACAACTCCAACTTAACTCCTAATTTCGTTACATATATATACCAAAGTATTATGTTCGAGAATATTCGGGAGTAGTCCCACCTCTAATTTGTTATTTGACGGGTGGAATTTTACAGCGCTCGATATATCGCCGAAACTCTCGGTGCTTCGAGATGCGACCGTTAGGCGGGCCACTCTGAATGCATGTTCGTAACACTGCTCCCCTCTTAGATCTGAGCGTCCCGATCAGGAACTCTATCTATAGGCCCAGGATGGCGGAATCTACAGGAATCTTCAGCTCTGCATGAACCCCTCAGAAAGAAATAACAGTCTACTGTCTTTGAAGGACACGATCTCTTCGGATTAATGTAACACACAGTAATTTTTAAACCGGTTTCTCGGAAGATCACTACAAGCCTGCTTCTGACAATCTTCCAATCCAGATTATCTAGTGCATGGCCTATATTGGGTAAAGCCATGTTCTTAATGTCGTAATTGCAGACGATTTTCTTCAAATTAGTTAGAGTACACCATATATCTCCGTAGGTTGCCCTGTCTGTATACGACTTCCTGGTCACCATATACAGCAAAGATCGAGAACTATCTTCTAATCTCAGCACTCTTCCAACTTTAGGCTGCTGGTTTTTTAACTCGTCCAAGCGACCAAATTTCTTATAAAATACGGATGAGATTCCTTCAGTCATCTCAAGATCTTGGCAACACAGTGGCTAGAGAGACGTTATGCGGAACACTAAAAAGATCCTGCTGAACTTCTGTCGTCACGCCGAATCTAGCACTCTTTCACTCTGCGTAATTTGACATAAGTTCATCAAAGCCTGGTCGCCGATCATCTTTGATCTCATGTTGAAGGGTTCGGACTTCTTCGATTTCATTTGATCCAGCATAAGGTGCAAGACGATTTATGTGAACTACTTTTGGTTTACCTTTCGGCAACTTCTTAATTCGGTATATTACGTCATTTATTCTCTTTTTAATTTTATACGGACCCTCCCATTGTCTTTGCAGTTTAGGAGACAAGCCACGACGACGTTGGGGATTATAAAGCCAAACAAGATCACCTACTTCATAACTTTCATTCTTGCATCGAGAATCATATTGATCTTTCATTCTGTCACTGGCTAACCGGATGTGTTGTCGGGCAAGTTCATGAATGTTGTTCATTCTTAACTTTAGGCGGTCGACATAATCTTCGCTTGCAACATATTCTTAAGAAGGTCTGCAGCCAAACTCTAGGTCGCACGGCAAACGAACTTCACGACCTAACATCAGGCAGGTTGGAGTCTGGCCCGTAGTTTCATTCACGGCCGAGCGGTAGGCCATTAGGAATAAATAAATGTGCTGGTCCCAATCTCTTTGATATTCTGATACAACTTTGGACAGGTGTTTACCCATCGTTCGGTTCATTCTCTCGACCATTCCATCTGATTGAGGATGAAGGGTGTCGTTCTGGTCTTATTGACACCAATCAATTTACAAACATTTTGGAAAAGGTTTGACTCGAAGTTTCGCCCATGGTCGGAGTGGATCTCCAAGGGAACACCAAATCGGCTAAAGAATTCTTTAACCAGTACCTCTGCAACGGTAGCAGCTTCTTGATTTGGTAGCGCATTTCGTAAAATAATCCATGGCTACCAGGATATATTTATTTCCATCATTTGTCTCTGGAAGTGGACCTGCAATATCGATTGCTACTCGTTCCATAGGACTACCAACATTGTACTGTTTCATGGGTGCCCTCTTTTTACCAACTGGACCATTACTGGTTGCACACAGTTCACATTTCCAGCACCATCTTCTTACATCATCTTTACAGTTCACCCAATAGAACCGTTCTCGAACCTTTTGCAGAGTCTTCGTAATACCAAAGTGTCCACCTGATGCACCGTCATGCAACTGACGTAATACTTCTGACACTTTACTTTTAGGTACAATCAACTGAAACTTAGTTTCTGTACCATAATTGTTCTCAAAGGTTCTATAAAAAAGATCATCTTTTAGCACTAGGCAATTCCATTGGCTCCAGTAACACTTGACTTCAGGACTACATGCACTAATGTCCTGTCAAGAAGGCCTTTCACTTCGATGCATCCAATCCAATACTCTCTTTATACATGGATCATCTGCTTGAGCGTCTTGTATCTGTTGAGGCTGCCATTGATCATTAATAACGGTGGTTCGCCTCACGGGGCAAAGTCGTTCTTCTAATTCAAGACAATGATTACGATTTGCACTGTATGGCCGTCTTGATTGAACATCAGCATTTGAATGACTTTTTCCAGCCCAGTGCTCGATCTGTTCTAGCTTTCTGACAAAGCTTTCTGTTAAAGCTTTCTGTAGTTTACTGTCTCTCAACCCATTGACGAAGGTATCTACAGCAATTTCTTCCAAAATGTTGTCTGGTGCCTCTGGATAGGCCAACAGCGCTATACGAGCAATATCTGCTTCAAATTCTTGCAAACTCTCACATGCTCGTTGGATTCTACTTCTTATTTGTACTTTGTAAACTTGTTGTAGATGGGCATCTCCGTAACGTTTGTCTAGTCGAGTAAACAAGGTCTGGTAACATTTTTCTTGACCGTTAGGAATCGATCTTAGGATATCTGCAGCATCACCTCGTAAAGCAGCAGTCAAGGAAACAGTCTTTTCTTGTTCTGTCCAATGATTGGCTGTAGCAATAGCTTTAAATTGTCTAAGGTATATAGACCAAGAAGACCAAGAGGACTTTCCATCAAATGGTGGCAATTTGAATCTTATATGATGTGTCATTTCGTCTCTAGGTGATTCTTCTTTCACTACCGATCTAAAGCTACTGTATTAATTGGTGGCAGCACTTTCGTTTTTAGTTATCATGGTCTCTAATTGTTTGATCTTCTCTTCTACTTTATTGAATGTTTTAGAGACTTCTTCAAACTTCTCACTGTTCTGAATACATATTTCGTCGAATCTTCTTGACATATTTTCGAATTTCTTGTCGTTTTGTCTAACTGTTTCTTTTATAATTTGAGACGTTTCATTGAATCTTTCATCATTTTTTTTTAAGATTCTTCAATCATTTGAGACGTTTCATCGAATCTTTTAGAAACAGTCTCCAATTTATCATCATTTTTTTTTGAAGATTCTTCAATCATTTGTGACACATTTTTTATTTTTGTTAAAACTTCTTCCTCTGCTGACTGGAACTGGAATATCTCTGGGTCGTCTCCATTCTTGTTGAGAACAGTCTTCAGTCGTTCTTGGAGTATCTTCTTGGACCCGCTGCAGTCTTCATCGCGTTCTTCTAGTTGCTCACGCAACTGTTTCACTGAAAGTTCTACTAGCAGCATCTTTGGTCAGGCACATACGTACTTTTTTAAATGTACTTTCGTACAACGATTACTGCCGAACAACGCGGATGTTCCCGACGAACACTACTTTTCAAAAGTTCAAAAGTCTTTTCGTTTTCAAAGTCACTGCTGAATTTATTTTTTAATAAATCAATTATTGACCCCACACCTGACACCAATTGTAGCGAGATTAAATAAAACGAGCGGTTCGAATTTATATAAATATATTTATTTATAACTTTACAGTTCGGTATTCTCTTAACAACTCCAACTTAACTCCTAATTTCGTTACATATATGTATAATATATATATATATATATATATATATATATATATATATACCAAAGTATTATGTTCGAGAATATTCGGGAGTAGTCCCACCTCTAATTCGTTATTTGACGGGTGGAATTTTACAGCGCTCTATATATCGCCGAAACTCTCGGGCTTCGAGATACGACCGTTAGGTGGGCCACTCTGAATGCATGTTCGTAACAATACATATAATAGATAGTATTTCTAATCATTTTTTCACATGAAACTTACTTCAAACAACAGCTTCAAAAGCTTGTTCTGAAAAATATCCTAAACCGATTTCATATTTTGTACAAAAATCTACTATATGGAAAAAAACTGTTTTTCTTCAAAAACATAATTAAAATCGACAAAAGCATTCACATAATCCAAACACTCTAAAATACTGTAATCATCACAGAGTCTACTTTCTGTTTTCAATAATATTCTACAATCTACTCCATCAAAACCAGAAGAACCACCGAAAATTTTACGCTGAACGTAACATAAGGTAGCCCACTTTAAGGAAATACTTTGAAATCTTTTAAACATATGATTTTAAATCGTATTTACCACACCAATAATTAGATGGAGCTCAGGAGGTACTAGTAAATCTATAATGAATGTCTCTGATTGTGCCTCAAAATTTTTCTTCACTATTGGCAAATTAACACAATTCCTGTAATATCTATCTAGAGTATTTTTCGCTTCCACCTGCATTTTTCCAGTCTTCATAATATTTTTCTATTTGTTCAACTGTTCTGAGCTTTCCAGGTTTATCCAATTCTTCTTTACTCGTTAAGCATCAAGTGCAAGGATGCATATAATTATGAGGTCCAATTCCACATATTAAATTTGCAACTTTCAAATCCACAGAAAAAAAAACCATTTATATCTTGTAAATTAATTGATGAACACAGCATTCTTATATTATTACACGTCTCTTTACATTCGGTTAGAAGTCCAACAATAAGTAGCTTCGTTACCCCAGAATCGCGGAATTTTTGAATTGGAAGCTACTCCTTCTATACAGGGTGGTGAATCGTCAAACGGTCCATAGGAAACTCAATGGGAAATTCTAAATTGTTGAATTCCTGCTTCCCTAATTATTTTTCACCCAAAGTCATGGGAAACTATTTGTAGAGGACTCAAATATGTATCGAAAACAACTGTTAAAATTATTCTACTGCTTAAAGGTATTCCAAAATTTTGCTAAAATATAATACATTTTTCTGTGAAAAAATGTGTATTACGTGTTGCGTTTTGTCATATTATTGTTTCTGATATTTGACAATATTTAAATCAATTATATTACATTTATCTATGATTTAAATGGCCAAAATTTTGTGATTTATTGTTAAAAAAAAATTAAGTTGATTAAAAAATGTACTCAGTTGAGGAGAAAAAAGCAATAATAAAAATTTTTTATTCATGTTTTATTATAACACTTGTTATAGTTTTATGTTTATAAATTATCATATATTATTATTAGAAATAAAGATCACAGTAACAGTATATTGGAATTCATTGAATTGTTGTATAACTTAACATGGAATTAAATTTTAGTGAATTAGAATATCTTACGTTAAATAAAGATCCGGTAGTGGCAGGAAAAGGTTCGCGCTATTGCCTGAGTACAACATTATGCGATTTTTCGTCAACTGAGTACATTTATATTGATCGATTTGTAAACAATATAATTTATTGTTCACAAAGTAATAATGTTCATTAGTAGTAGTATTTAGTAAAACTCATTGTTTATAATTTAATCATAAAATAAAAAAATTGACAATTCAAATTGTCAAACATCTGACATAAATATGATAAAACACAAACGTAATAATATATATTCTTGCATTACGTGTGGCCTAACTTTTAGGGGTGGCCTGAAAAATGTATTATATTTTAGCAAAATTTTGGAATACGTTTAAGTCGTAGAATAATTTTAACAGTTGTTTTCGATACATATTTGAGTCCTCTACAAATAGTTTCCCATGACTTTTGGTGTAAAATAATTAGGGAAGCAGGAATTCAACAATTTAGAATTTACCATTGAGTTTCCTATGGTCCGTTTGACGATTCACCACCCGGTACATATAGGTACGTGTACGTTGTGGTACATTGGAATCAGAATCGATTTGAGGTGGAGACTGAATAGTTGAACAAAGCTTTAGAAAACATCCGCCCCATCTATCCCTAATTTACAGCTAATCATCGACAATTCACGATTCTTTTGTGTAAACTAATTAGACCAACAATATTATTGCAATTGAATCACAATACAATCATTAGCAGAAAGAAATTTCCTATTCTGATTTTGATTAAAAATTATGCTTGTCGATTTTCCCGGATATTTGAGAGCGTCGTGGTATTAGTAGAGTTTCCCTTATATGCATTTAATTTCGATTTTTTAACAAGGAAGAGGAAATAACATGTTCTTTTGTTTTTGATTAACATTTATCCAAGATATTTGCAACATTGAGCACAAATTGAGAGGAGTTACATTTATGACTCTAAATTGAATCTGAATCGAACCTGAATTATATCTAAAATAGATTTTGGCTCCATTGGGTATATTTCTGCATCCGACACAACACTAAAACCATTAGATAGTATACACAATACCGCATTAAAAATTGCTCTGGGAGCATTTAGAACAACACCAGTAGAAAGTTTATATAGTGAAACTGGAGAACCATCTTTACTACACCGTCGCATTTATTTAACATTAACACATGCAACTTCTATAGCATTCAATCGAAATAGACCTATTATTGATAATACATTCAATAACAAACATACACTTCAAAATAGATCTAATTCACATAAACCTTTCTATGAGAGAATTCGATTCTATCTAAGATATTTAAACCTACATTTTCCAGATATATTTCAAATAAATATGAACCATCCTCCACCGTGTTGTACCAATATCCCCGAAATAAATTATAATCTTACTGTATTTAATAAGCATTCTACAAATCCGGCTATTATTAGAAATAACCTCAATAATTCAATCATAAACAAACATGGAGAAAATTGCTGCAGTATATTTACAGATGCATCTAAGTGCAACACAGGAGTTGGTGCTGCATATGTAACGTCTAACAATCAATTTCAATTCAGACTGCCCAAATATTTCAGCATCTTCTCTGCTGAACTTTATGCAATACTTAAAGCTCTTGAACATATCAACAATAATAAAATACGAAAATAATTGATTCTAGGTAATTCCTTTGGTGTTTTACAAAGCTCGAATCGTATGTATCCTAAAAGCCCCCTAGAAAAAATGTTAAAATCTGAACTAAAGCAAGCTGAAGAAAATTCCAGACATATTACCTGCATATGGCTCCCATCTCATATTGTTATTGATGGAAACGAAGCTGCAGACCAGTGCGCGAGGAGTAAAGTGTCGGATAGTATCGAAACAAATGTAACAGAGTGTCGAATTCCCGCGGGTGATATAAATTCTGTAAAAAAATTAATTACGTCTAAGTGGAATCAAGAATGGAATTATTCACAGACAACACTACGGAAAATTAAAGACAATGTTTATCCATGGCTACCTAGAACTCGAAATCGAAAACTGCAAACCATCATTTCTCGTCTACGTTTAGGACATACAAGATATACGCATTCCTTTTTACTGAGATAATCCCCCTAAATGTGATATTTGTGACGAAACAAACAGTGTTAAATATTTTTTAATTGACTGTCCACTTTTTGTAAATGAACGCAACAGGTTCAATATTCCAAACTATATCAATAAACTCTTAGGTACAGACTTTAATTATGTTGATTTGGGAAAATATTTAAAATGTATAGGATTATATTATAGAATTTAAACTATTAAAATTGTACGCCTACACTATATTCCCGCTAATCACCTTATGGTGAATGCGGTAAACTTTTTCAATAAAAAAAAATAACATCATTTATTTTGTAGGTTTTTCGGAAATACTACTTATAACAGTAATGCCATCTTTCCTAGTACTTTAAACAACTTCAGTTTGAGGTTGGAGATCGATATGGTTCTCCCAAATGTGTTAATAGATTCAAAACCTAATAAAACAAATGACGACACAATATTCTATAAAGAACAAGATATGATAAAAACTCATGTGAAAGATACAAAGACAGACGTAAGGAAAACAGACAGAAAAAATCCAAAAACTAAAAATTTTAAACCTATACAAGATCCTGGTTTTATTACGAATACTGAAAAATATATAAATCCATTTGATTACTCCACCTATCAGAATTATAGTCGTCTTCCATATGCATTAATGAAACGACAGAAATTGGCAGAAAATGAACAAAATAGTATCAGTAATGATGTTTTATTGACCTGTAGAATTTGTTGTAAAGTACATGATTGTAAAGAAAGCTTATTCGATCACTACGAAATGCATAGGACAATAGCAGAACAGTTAGAAGACTGTAGTAAAGACCAAGAAGGTAAATACATGCTTTTGGATTCAGAAGACGAAAAAGTTACTTGTGATCTTTGTTTAGCTACTTTTAAAAATAAGTCGATCTATCATATGCACCTTCAAAAGTACCATAGATCAAAAGAAAACTACTGTGAAATATGCAAACGAAACTATGCTAATCAATATGTCTTGAGCATACACAATACGACGCACAGTTCTGATCCCACAACATTCGTTTGTGTTATTTGTAAAACTTTTAGTACTCAGCTTACAAATTCTTTATATAGCCATATTCGTTCAGAACACTTAAAAGAGGACTTTTATTGTGATGAATGTGATAAACATTTTTACTCAAAAGACTGGTTTGAAGGACACAAAACCTTTCATAAAATGTATACAACGAACCATCCACGTTGCAGCGTCTGCTCTATCGAATTTATCACTATTCGTAAATTACTCGTCCACATGCAAGAAAAACACGACGATAAGTCCCTCATTAAATTCAAAAGATATAAATGTACTGCATGTAACCTAACTCTACCGTTCAAAAAGAATCTTGATAATCACATGCAATATATGCATCCTAGCGACCAAAAATCATTTCTCTGCAACGATTGCGGTCGATCATATTCTTCTATGGCACCTTTAACACAACATATGAAAATACATAAAGAAGCACAACATGAATGCCCTGTTTGCAAGAAAAAATTTAAAACGAAATATGCCTTGACTATTCATGTTCGAACTCACACTGGAGAAAAACCACACAAGTGTCATTTATGTGACAAATCATTCGCCCAAAGGCCACCTCTTACTATTCATCTACGAAAGCATACCGGGGAACGTCCATACCATTGCAGGAAGTGCCAAAAAGGTTGCTTTACTAAAACTATTAGAGACAATCATGAAAGAACATGTAAGAAATATAATTAAGTTTAATAAACATTTCTAAGGTTTTGTATTTATTATCCTTTTCAAGAAGTCATTGTTCAAGTTTTAACAAATTAGTTATTTATTTCATTTAGCGCATGACAGTTAAAAATCGCGATTAGGATGCAGCTAAAAATATATTTTTGTTTATTTGTTTTATAAACAATAATATATGTTACGTACAAACAAGTCACACTAAGCATTTTTGTGGAATAAACATAATATTTAGCAAAAGTTAGAATAGAATAGAAATATTCTTTATTGTCACTAAAAATTTACAACAAAATACAAGTTTATGGACAAAGCTTACTAAAAGTAAAAAAAATAACAATAACAATTAAAATTTACTAAAAGTGCATAAATTGTCAAGATCACAAGATAATAAAATATACAATCCATTGCAAATTTTAACTAAACCGCAAATTGCATAATAAAACCTTATGAACTAATTGACGAATAGGCTTAAATTGCTGCATGTGATACTCAAATATATATATATATATATATATATATATATATATATATATATATATATATATATATATATATCATCATCATCACACAGCCAAATTTGTCCACTGTCGAACATAGGCCTCCTCAAGATGTCTCCACTCTTCTCTGTTCTTCGCCGTATCTCATCATTTCGTATTCGGTCTCTCAAAGTTACGCCAAGCATAGATCTTTCCATTTTTCGTTGTGCTACTTGTAACTTTTTTATTGATGCTTTAGTCAATGTCAGTGTTTCAGCTCCATAAGTGAGCACCGGAAGTACGCACTGGATAAATGCTTTTCTCTTTAGCTTTATTGGGATGTTTTCCTTAAACACGTCTTTTAGCTTGCCATAGGCTGCCCATCCTAAAGCTATTCTTCTAGATAATTCGCATGTTTGGTTGTCTCTACTTATTTGTATTTCGTGGCCCAGATATATGTATTTGTCAACCGTTTCAATATGCCAGTTTTCTAATTTCAATGGTCCACTAGGTACTAAGTTGGTCATCATAGTTTTCGCAAAGTTTATTTCCAGCCCTACTTTTTGGGAGACTCGTTGTAGATCTTGTAGCATTTCGTTGGCCTCCTTTAAGTCGTCGGTTATTAGAACTATGTCATCTGCAAATCGTAGGTGGTTCAGCTTTTCGCCATGGACACTCAAACCTCTGTTTTCCCATTCTAAGATCTGGAATGCATGCTGCATTACGGCATTGAATAGTTTTGGTGACATGCTGTCTCCTTGTCTAACCTTTTTAGTTTTATTTTTGAGTAGGGGTGTGGAGGTTTATTGCTGTTGTGGCATTTGCATATATATGTTGAATAATGCTGGTATATCGGTAGTCGATTCTACAATCTCTCAAAGCTCTTAAGATAGCTACCATCTCGATAGTGTCAAAGGCTTTTTTATAGTCAACAAATACTAGAACTAGTGTCCGGTTGTACTCTAGTTTTTTCAATTAGGGCCTTTAGACAAGTTAGATGGTCATTTGTACCATACCCAGGGCGGAAACCTGCCTGTTCTCTTGGTTGGCATGTTTCTAGTTTGTTCTCAATTCTGGCAGTGATAATTCGAGCAAATAATTTATACAGGTGACTTAGAAGACTGATTGGCCTATAGTTTTCGGGGTCTGTTTGATCTCCTTTCTTATGCATGAGGAGCGTTATAGAATTATTCCATTCAGCTGGTATTGCTTGGTTTTCTAAGCATATATTGAAGAGCTGCTTGATTGTCCTGATGAGAGCAGAGCCTCAGATTTTTAGCGCATCCGCCACTACTCCATCTTCTCCTGGTGCTTTGTTTTTGTTTTCATTTTCTTTAGAGCATGGTAAATTTCTCATTTTCACTGAGACTAAGGTTTACTAAGTGCTACGTATGGTCAGTGCTGCTATATGGCGTAGAGGGCTGGACACTCAAAACGAGGGATATAAACAGATTGGAAGCTTTCGAAATGTGGCTTTATCGCCGTATCCTAAAAATACCATGGACAGCGAAAATCACAAATATAGATGTCCTTAAAAGAATAAACCAAGAACGCCAACTTTTCGAAACCATCAAGAAAAGGAAAACGGCGTATCTAGGTCACATCATGCGAAATGAAAAATACCAGTTCCTCCAACTTATAATCGAGGGTAAAATTGAAGGCAAGAGAGGAATGGGACGCAAGAAAATGTCCTGGCTCCGAAACATAAGGCAATGGACAGGGATTAACGACATACAATCTCTGATACATATTGCAAGAAATAGAGAGTTAATGGAAAATGTGATCGCTAACATCCATTAGTGGATTTGCATCTGAAGAAGAAGAAGATGGTAAATTTCAGCCGTTGATATGTCGGGAATATCTTCTGAACCTTGATTCATAATTTTTTGTTCTGTATGTTCTGTCGGGTTTAAGTCCAATTTATTTGTGTATAGTGTTTTATAGAAGTCTTCTACTATCTCTAGCATTTCGTCTCTGTTGGACGTTAGTTTGCCATTCTTTCCCTTAAGTCTGATGATTTCTTTTCTGCTGTTCGTCAATTTCCTTCTTAATATCTCCATGCTCTTGTTGTGCTCGATTGTCTGCGAGATTTTCTCATTTTTATATGCCCTTATGTCCTTAGTTATTGCTTTTGAGACCTCTTTGTTGATTTTATTTATGCTTTGTTGTTCTATACTCTTATCTTTTAGCATTTCTCTTCTTTCTTCCATTTTAAGTTTGGTGTTAGCAGTGATTCTCTCCTCTTTCTTGTTACCTGTACAACATTTTCTTTGAGCTTCTGCTATGGTATTAGTAATTACTTTATTTAGCTGATTTATATCATTTGTGGGGGGCCTGTTTTATAGACATACCGTTATTTGATCTGCAAACTCTGTTTCATTTTTTGGTTGTGACCATGCTTTCAATTTTTTCTTTCTTATTAGTTTATTTCTCTCTTTATCGATGCTAATTTCTATTCTAGCGCGAACCATTCTGTGATCACTTCCTGTTGTGAAGCTGTTGAGTACAGTGACATCTTTAACTATAAATTTTTTATCTGTTATTATATAGTCAATTTCATTTTGCGTTCTCCCGTCCGGGCTTCTCCATGTCCACCTTCTATGTTGTTTTTTGTAAAAGAAGCTATTCATTTGATATAATTTGTTCTGAAGGAGTTAGTTTAATAAAGTTTGTCTGCGTTCATTTCTTCCATCGCTGCCGAAGTTTCCAAGTACAAATTCTGATGGATCGGATTTCATGCCAATTTTTGCGTTCATATCACCACATATGATTGTAAAATGGGTGTGATTTTCTTTCAGTGCTTGTGTTATTTGGTCATAGAAAATGTCTATTTCCTCTTCGATATGGTCTGTGGTTGGCGCATAAATCTGTATTATTTTGATGTTATATCTGTCGTTCAACTTTAGAATGACGTATATTACTCTCGTGGATATACCATGTATTGTATGGATTCTACTGTACAGTTGTTTATTTATGAGGAAACCTACACCTCCCACTTCATTGTTTTCTTCTATATATATATATATATAATATATATATATATATATATATATATATATATATATATTATATATATATATATATATATATATATTATAAGGATCACTCAGACGAGTGGTGGGTTCTTATATGGGTCTCAAGGTGGAGAAATAAAAGACAAAGTTGATAGGCTACTTTATCTATTTTGAAGACGTTTTCGCTTATTGTATAAACAATCAATTAACTAACAACATTTAGCAACTTATTAAAAAATTATCACAGCAACACAACATGTGGTCTAAAGTATATGTAATATTTTATTTTAATATTAAGCAGTGAAAAAGAACTAAGAATATCATAGATTCACTTCCAACTATATGAAAATTATTTATGCTTTGATTTTGACTTTAGGTAGCATTATTAAAGTGATTTGAATTAAAATTTAAAAAGAAATTGTAATGTAAAATGAAGTTACCACTCAAAGACTCACGACTGCCGCCGAGAAAATAGCGTTAATTGAAACAGATCGAGTCAAAACCACAGTATAAAGAGGTGGGACCTCTTTATACTGTGCCAAAACCGTGAAAAGACAAGGTTGGCTGTCTTTGCACACCCTACCTTGAAACAAACGACTGTTTCCTTCGATGGCCAAATTACAACTGCCTCTCCCGGTATCCTAATCAGGCTAACCCCCTTACCATTCAAAAACGACTATCCAATCAAAAGCTCAAATCTTGTTTACTACTACTAATGTCTATTCTAAAAATTCTGTGTATCATTTGGGAAGCCCAAATTACTGTTTCAGAGAAAGAATAAATAAAAATTGATTTTTTTTTTGTCCTCAGTCTGTTAATACACAATCTATACCTGTTTCCAAAGATTAGAATATGGTAATTTAATACACAAACAATGACAAGATTAACTTACAGGTAAAATGTCTTCTAATTCTACACAAAGGGGTTTTTTGTTAATTTTGTTGAAAACGAAAAAGGCCAAACAAATTTCTATTCTTATCTACACTAAATCTTATCTTAAATTACTATATACATTTTGTTTATAATTATATCTTAAAATTTTATTCCGATGGATCTTTTTATTTATTTTTTTCTTTGGTTGGGTAAGAAGAAGTATGACAATATATATATATATATATATATAATATATATATATATATAATATATATATATATTTATTATTGTGATATTTAAAGTCTTGGTGCGCCAAGCAATTAATTAGCTAATTAATTAATTAAAATTATTTAAATGATATGATTATGACTCTATCACACTTTTTAATTCTCTTAACTCAGGGTTAAATTCGTGCTTCAATATCTATGCTATTACATGTGAAAGGTAAGGTCCAAAGAATACTGGAATAATAAAAAACATAAGTGAAACGTTATATATTGAAATAAAAATAATGAAATAAAATTCACACTCAAATGTTTTCAATAAACAAAATCTCATATAATGATTCTCAAAATTTTGTTCTACGTACGGTGAACCTTCAAAATTAATGGTACAAACAATATTAGTTGAAATCTCAGAATCCAAATATTATTCTAAATTCTCCGAATCAAAATATTTATATCCTTTCTAAATTAAGTGTAAAAATTGTGTTATCAATAAAAGAAAAAACTGCAGAAAACAAAACTATCTCTCTCTCTGATGATGAGTGGTCCAAATCCTTGTTCCTTGTAGACTATACTATTTACTCGTAGCCGCTCCCTAGATAATCAGCAATCTTACAACAAATTATTGCGAGTTTATCGTCCTTAATGATCTCCTTCAAATGCACGAATCGTTCAAATTATGCTAGCTTCTTCTTCTCTCAATAAACTGAATCTCTCGTTGGCCTGAGTGAAAACTGACTCTTGGAATATCTTTTCTTTACGATAAACTGAATCTCTCGTTGGCCTGAACAGTGACTCTTGGAATGTAAGTAGAAAATATAACTTACAATCTTTTACTAGATCAGCTTCTGTCAGATACACTAACTACACGAAAACTCACAAACTTTCACTGCTACTGCTTTCTACCTCTGGGAAACTACCCGAGAACAACGGCCGTTCGCCTTCTACCCTTGGAAACCAACTGCCTATCTTTCATTTTTCCGAAACTAACTAACGTCTCATTCTCAAACCAATCATCCCACCTTTTTCAATTTCATCCAATCAAAACGCGTCATCCATCTCCCATTTCTTCATTTCGATAACAAACAAATTTTTACCTATAATTATAAAATTTCCTAAAACTTATTTACAAATAGTATTTTTCTACAATTCTTAAAAACCAACAAAAACCTATCTTTCAAAAGTCTATTCTATTGTCCTAATCAACTGCACTAATGTATTTGGAAAACCCGGTTCAATTGTCTTTTATTTCACTTAAGCTTATTCACGTCATACAAATATATTTTAACAAAGAAAATAATTTATGCATAGCTTACGTTTTGTTTAATACAGGTAATCCAAAATTAAAAGACTTTCAGTCTTCGAAATGTTTGTAGTTTATTGTTTGACTTATCTGAATTATTTTAATGTTTTGAACTTTGAAATATTTTTAAACAAACTTTGTTGAGATTATTTAAAATAAACTTGGTCACTCAACATTAACAACACACGTCAACATTGTCTTCTTTATCTGTTTTCTTATATTGCGATCAGGTCAATTTCGGGTTCTTTTAATAATCTGTAATAATGTGTAATTTGGTATTTTACTTTACTTATGTCTTCTATATTAAGTTGGCAAACTCCGAGCTCTTTTTTTTCAGTTGGTCTTTAGAAGGTCTATTTGTTGGCAGTGTCATCTTTAATAACTTAGAAAACTGTCATTTATTTCGGCCAGGAAATCTTATTAAAGATTATGTGACTCTCTTGTGCTAGTTCATTTGGAATACTCACGGTGCACATGCGGACGCCACATAGCTTTTCACCACCTTTAAAATTAAAAAATAAAACTCAGATGGAAGGATGGTGTAGATGAGGATGAGAGAAAGATAGGCGCAGCAAACTGGCAACGGTTGGCAATGGATAGGACTGTCTGGTGTAATAGACTTGGGAAGGTCGAGGCTCTTTCATAGGGCTGTAGCACCATTGATGATGATGAGAATTAAAAAATGTGTATCTCAATTAAATATAATATAATTTACATATTTGACACATTTGACATTATGTAATTTAAACATTTATGCGTTGTAGTTATAAATAATACCTTTTAACAATAAATTTTCCAAAAAAATTAATTTTTTATTTTCAAATAAAATCTGTATGTTATTTTTGTTAATTATGCTCTTTATTTTACCAACTACGTTTTTTGACTCAAAAACATTACAAATATATTTAATTATTATAAACTTTGTAAATAAATAAATAAATAAAAATAGTAAAATTAAATTTTTAATTACAATAAATATCTTTTAGTAATAGCCTTCCTATTAATTGTTATAATATTTAGTCCATTTACTTTCATAAGTATATAAATAATAGATGAATCATTAATATGATTTATTTTGTAGATTAAAAAGTTTCATCTGCCCCAGTACCTCAAACAACCTTGATTTGGAATTGGCAATTGACATGGTTCCGGCTTACATATTAGTGCGTCCTCCTCATACAGTTAATTTTGAAAAAACATCATACAAAGAACAAGATATACTAAGAGATCCTTTGGAAGTTACAAAAACAGATGAAACAAACCCAGATGAAACAAACACAGATAAAACAAAAACAAATGAAATAAAAACAAATAGAGAAAAACCAGAAAGTAAAAAATCAACGTCTAAAGAGAATACCGGACCTAAAATAATTGAGAAATATAAAAATCCATTTGATTATTTTGTTTTTGAGAATAATCTACTGTCTGCATATGCATTGAAGAAAAGATCATTGGTAGAAAAAGAGATGCAAACTGCATCGACCAATGAGGTTCTATGGGACTGTAAGATTTGTTGTAAAGAACATGATTGCAAAGAGAGTTTATTTGATCATTATGAGATGCATAAAATAGTAGCAGATCAATTAGAAGATAAAAGTGAAGATAAAGAAGAAACTAATGATAACTTTACGTTAATGGATTCCGATAAAGATGACGAAAAAGTTACTTGCGACCTTTGTCTGCTTACTTTTAAAAATAAATGGAGCTATCACGCTCACTTCCAACGAGCCCACATGATAAAAGATAACTACTGCGAAATCTGTAAGCGAAACTATGCGAATGAGTACAGCTTGAGCATCCACAATGCCACACACAGTTCTGATCCCAAAACATTCGTTTGCGTCGTTTGTAAAAATTTTAGTACTCAAATTACAGATTCCTTATTTTTCCATATTCGTTCAGAACACGTAAAGGAAGAATTATACTGTAAGGAATGTGATAAACATTTTTTCTCGAAAAGCTGGCTTGAAGACCACAAAATATTTCATAAAAATCAAGAGAAGTAATACGCCAAACCGGTGCAGTGTTTGCTTTCTCGAATTTTTATACCAGTCGCCAACTGCTTGTTCACATGCAAGTTCATGATACTAAGTCTCTTGTACTGTTCAAAAAATACAAATGTGACGCATGTAACTTAACTCTACCGTTTAAGAAAAACTTGGATCAACACATGGAGAATGTTCATTCCAGCGAACAAAAGTCTTATCTCTGCAACGATTGTGGACGATCTCTTCCGACGGTAGCACGCTTAACGCAGCATATGAAAATTCATAAAGAGGGACAGTATATATGTCAATTTTGTAAGAAAAAATTTAAACAGAAACAAAGTATGACCATTCATGTTCGAACTCACACTGGGGAAAAACCCCACAAATGTCATTTATGTGACAAAACGTTCGCCCAAAGATCACCACTTACTGTTCACCTACGAACTCATACTGGAGAACGTCCTTACCCATGCAGCAAGTGTCAAAAAGGTTTTGTTACTAAAACCATTAGAGATTATCACGCAAAAACCTGTAAAAAATAATGAAATGTAGAATTTAAGTTTTATTTCTAGAATTGTATTTTTAATAAATATCTATAGAGTGTAATTTGTTTCTCATATAATAAAGTATACTACAAAATACTATTGATTATGTTTCTGTCTATTGTTCTGAAGCTATTTTCTGGAATATAATAACACGCTACCTTTCCTGGATGTTTTAATCTCTAAGAACGATACTGGATATGAGACTCAGGTGTATAGAAAACCAACACACACCAATAGATATTTAAATTTTAAATCAAATCACAATATTAATGTAAAAAAAGGGAATAATTAAATCCTTATACGATAGAGCCAAAATTACTTGTTCTAACGAAAATTCGTTCTTGGAGGAGAAACATTTGTTAACATCTGTTTTATTAAAAAATGATTATCCTTTATCGTTTATAAATAAGGAATTTTCAACAATCGATCGAATAGAACAGAACAACTTAGAACAAGATCCTACAGCATACACAAGAAATAATATGAGGAAAATAACAATACCGTACATAAAAGGATTATCAGAAAAACTTAAAAGGATAGGAAATAAATTCAACATTTCAACAACATTCAAAACAACAAACACGTTGAGATCTATTTTGTCCAAAACCAAACCTAACAATGAACAAGAAAGGACAAAGAATTGCATTTATAAAATACCTTGTGAATGCGATCAGTTTTATTTAGGTGAATCATCAAGGCCATTAAATGTTAGAATAAGTGAACATCAATCTTATATTAAAAATAGAGAATTTGATAGATCTCAAATCTGTAAACACGCATGGGATAATGAACATAGGGTTCAATGGAATAATTCAAATGTAGTCCTAAAAGAAACGGATGGTAAAAAAAGAAAAATCAAAGAAGCGGCTCTAATTATGCTAAATGAGGCCAATTGTGTCGCAAATTCCTCGGCAGAATGTAGTAGGATCTGGTTACCAATATTGAAAGAGGAAGTTATTAATAAGAAAATACCAGTATTAGTAAGTCAGTAACATATAGAGGATACATCATTTATGTTTTTTAAATAACGTAACATATAAAATCAGAATTTTGATGTTTGTTGAAGGTAAACTAAATTCACGAACAAATACTTACAATGTCGGGATAGTATTATGAGGTTTTTTTCCTGGTTTTTCCCTCATAATTTACTATGGAATCACTAACAGGAGAATTTTACTGTCATCATGTCATTTGTTTGTCTTTTTAAAGACGAATTACATGCTATGATTTTTTCTGACGGATATTCTCAAGTTAAAGTTGATTTCATGTAATCGAATGAACTATCTTATAAGTAAAGTCGTCCCAGGAGCGCAACTCAACAATATTGGCAATATCATTTTAAAGTCGTCTACTTTAAAATGCATAATGTATGTCTGAATTGTCAATATAAATGAGTCAGATAAAATTAAATTATTAGAAGAATTTTTCACTATGTAACAAAAAACAAAATTTGTTTAATTTACTGTTTGTATTTTGAGAACGATTTCCGAAGTGGAAATTGAAACGTCAATAAACGTATTTTTATCTTTAATTGTGGCTTATTCCCAGTTTTAACAGTAATTATGTTTCTGTCTGGTTCAAATTTTGCCATTTTGGAGTAAGGTTTGCTAATCCTGTAACGAATAGATTTTGCCTACCTTAGGGTAAGATCATGGGGGTAGAAAATTGGGGACAGAAACTATTGGGGTGGAGATAGGGCAAGCAAATTAATCGAAACATATGCTAACGGCACTCAGGGTTTGTTAGGAGAGCTGGGGTCGGGGATAAATAAATGATAAGGGGGTTGGATTGGGGCAACTAAAAAAAATGAAATAAAGAGTCATGAATTTCTTGGGACAAACAAAACAAAAAGAAACAGGAAACAACTCTAGTAATTTAATATGGGGCGCCACTTGAGGTGCCTAATTATACCTATTACAACCACTAGTTGTAACTAGGAAAATAATTATTAAACGTAAGTTTAAGAAAAAAAGGGTTAGTTTAAAAAAAAATTCACAAAATGTTAAGAAACAAAATTCAACATTTATTGGTGTCTTATCACAAACAGTTACAAAAATACAGACAGCATAAAAAATGCTATATTACTTACAGAGATTCTTACCAAAATAATATATAATATAAATTTTAGACGCAGAAAAAGTTACCCGAACCTCACTAAACTTCACTCTGCATGTCTGGGGTCGGGAACTGGAATCATGCTGGGATTATACTGGGCGCTGATCCGGGATGACGACCAGGGATAAGAAGATGAGGGCGAAGTCAGCACCGACTGGAACACAACCTTGAAAACCCGTCTCCATCAAAGACTGGAATAGGCACAGCACAATGACAACATGAGGCCATCTTTAAAAACTAATGTAAAACTGCTCAATACCAAGTATCCAACTGCTACTCTCACTTCATGCTACATTTCCATGACAAGAAAAGGAAAACGAAAAGATTTTGAATTTGAAAATAAATTCGGACTCAAATAAAACCGAACACGCCTTGATCAGCGGCCAGCTTACTGAGAGTGATCAAATTATCTTTAAAATTAATTCACATAACCTGGAATAACAAACACTTGACAGGAATTAAAACGCAGAAGATTCCATTTGTACGACGTACAAAAATTATAAGGCGACTTCGAATAAAACATTAAAAGAAAATGCCGAGAAAGTACACATCTTTAAAATAATAAACAACTCTAAAATGGTTTATATTAACTAAAGCGACGTTAAGAATTGAAAGAATTCGGTGTTTTAATTCGTACGAATCGGAAATGAAATACACTAAAATATTCTTCGTTATTTTAATTCATATCTGAAGGATTTCAATGTATACCAAAGAATCAATGAAATTGCAAATGCTACAATCTCAGGCCCAACTGTCGAGTAAATTAATAAATCTTTTTTTGCGAAGTTAATTACATTTTGACAGACTGGAAGTGGCTAGAAATTACTCTACAATCAAGCACACGTGCTCATTTAACTCAAAAATAAATTTTCAGCACATAAAAAAAAACCTGAGGAAAAAGCCTTGTTAATTTGCAATGCATTTTAAATAAATTCTAAAGACCATCGAGCTCAATTTTTATTTATTGACTCTGAGATTGAAGTTGTTAAAACTAATCAAACATTTCAACGTGTCCAATATCAAATCTTCAGAATTCATATCCGAAATTGGACAGTATAATTTTATTACCCAGTAGACCGAATGAATTTATTTGTTATTAAATATACACACGTAGTTAATTAGGTTACATTGGATTTGGTCAATTATCAACAATAAAATTTGGACATCAGTCGAAAGTGCTGACGAAAGTTAAACAATTTACACGCAACTTAGATACACATGTCATTAGGTCCGCGAATATATTGACCCAATTAAAACTTATATAAAACTAAAATCTCTTGCCTAGAGAAGCATTCAATCAATATTCACTCAACAAACGTGATAGTCTTCAACGCTCAACCTCTTTCCTGCTCATCTCCATTTTAGTCTGGCTATCTTCTCGATGATGTCAGTCACTCCGGTTCTTCTTCTGATGTCTTCGTTGGTTATTAGGTCTCGCAGAGTTATTCCTAACATGAACTGCTCCATTCTTCTCTGCGTGACTCTCAGTTTGGTAGCTGCTGCTTTTGTTAGGTAAGTTTTTCTGCTCCGTACTTCAAGACTGTTTGATAAAAGTGACAATGGCGAAGATGCTATCAGCAGTAAAAATTCAAAACGACTCGTCAACCCTATTTCAAATACATAGGGGGTTAAGGCAGAGAGATGCGCTGGCGTGTCAGCTTTTTAATGGCGCCTTAGAAAAAGTTGTACGAGACGCTAATTTAGATAGCAGGGGAACAATATTTAATAGATCAGTCCAAATTCTAGCATATGCAGACGACGTGGACATTATAACAAGAACTAGGGCGAGAACTGCGGAAATCCTAACCGAGCTAGTAGCAGCAGCAGAACGAATGGGGTTACATATAAATCAAAATAAAACCAAATTCATGGCGACTAACACAAACACAAGAGCTGGAAATGTTGACACAAATTTAATCATCAATGACCAAAACTTCGAAGCAGTTAATAAATTCATATATCTAGGGACATCGGTTAACCCCAATAATAATACATCTGAGGAAATAAAAAGGCGAATAATAATTGCAAACAGGTGTTATTATGGTCTATCAAAGTACTTAGCTACCAAACGTATGTCTCAAAAAACTCATATAAGGCTGTATAGAACACTGATAGTCCCCGTTCTTACATACGGATCAGAGGCATGGACGCTACGAAAACAGATGAATCCGCTCTATCCATTTTTGAAAGAAAGGTGCTACGCAAGATATTTGGAGCGGTCTGTGAGAACGGAATATGAAGGCGTAGATATAACTTCGAACTGCAGAATATCTACAAGCATACGTTTGGTGGTAAAGATATTACCACTATAATTAAGCGAAACCGCCTGCAGTGGACAGGACATGTAGCCCGGGCCCCTGAATCGAACATGATAAAAAAGATTCTAACAGCGCAACCTGGGGGAATGAGACGACGGGGTAGACCAAAGCTGAGGTGGATGGATGGGGTAACACAAGATGCGGAGAAGATCGGATTCGGCAACTGAAAAATTCAAGCAAGGGACAGAACAGAATGGCGTAGAAAGCTTGAGAAGGTCGAGGCCCTCTCAGGGCTGTAGCACCAAGATGATGATGACTTCAAGACTGGGAGGACGCACTGATCAAATACCTTTCTCTTTAGGTATGTGGGCAGCTCACTTTTAAAGTTTTCTCAGTTTTCCAATGCTGCCCACCTTAGGTAGATTCTTCTCTTCAGTTCATGAGTCTGGTTATCCCTGCCAATCATAATTTCATGTCCCAGGTATTCTTACGAGTTCTATTTTTTTCCCACCAATACTGATGTTCTGGTTGGGTACCAAATTGGTCATGATTTTTGTTTTCGATATATTTATATTTAAACCTACATTTTCTGTAGCCACAACGAGTTCCTGTACCATATCTCTTGCCATACCTACATCTTCAGCTATTATAAGTATATCATCGGCGAAACGGCACTTTAATTAATCCAAAAAATATCTTATTCTCTTCTAGGTTATCTAATAATAGAATATGTATGTATCTTAATAGTAAATCCAGCGTAGATGAATTTATGTAGAAATTTGGTTCTATTAAAGTGCAAGGAGGAATCGTACGAGCTAGAAGACTTATAACGCCTGCTGAAAGGATAGTGTTATCTAACGTCAGTTTAACAATTCCCCATGATATACTTATCCGAGAATTCAAAGAAATTGGCTTAAACTTTGTTTCTTCTATGACGTTTTTAAAAATAGGTGCTACACTACCAGAGTATAACGACATATTAAGCTTTAGAAGACAGGTATTTGTCAGTCCACATAATATCACTATCCCAGATTCGGTTGAAATAAATTATGAAAACACCTTTTACAGAATTTTCATATCTCAATACAATCTGACTTGTTATACTTGTAAGCAATTAGGCCATATTTCAAACAATTGTCCAAACATCAACAGTATACCATCAACCACTCAGGCCCAAAATTAAACTATACTGAATCCTACTTCTACGCCAAATTCGATATTGATAGCCAATTACATCAAGTTGGGGTAGGTGATCCAAGTATTACCTATCATTTGTAGTATAGTATAACCTGATACTGAATGGCAGGTAAAGAATCTTTCATTTTAGAGAACTTTTTTCTGATGCCAATCAATAATTCGACGCTGCATTGTCGACATAGTCTCGGCTGACCTCATTGGGACGTCAACCATGCAGACGTTTACCCAACTAGGTGCGCATTTTTTCGTCCTTGAGTAGGTATTTTATGTGGGTTTCTGGTTTCCCAGTTTAAGCGGTGTTGTGTCGTCTACTGGGCAAATTGCGCGATATAAAGCAGGCATTTGATATATGCTTCTTGTTTTTTCTGTTGATTTCTTCGAGCGATCACGTTTCTATCGCTCAGATTATGGTTCTCTATCTTACTTTGTCTGGACTGCGAAGAAAGCTTCATGTAGACTATGATCAATATTTTTCCAACTTTATCCACCCAAAATATGGGAGAACTTCCTCGTACCAGTTATGAATGAATATTTATCTTAAAAATTTTAAGACTGATTTATGTGAAAAACATACCACCACGTTTAGTTAATAATATCATTTATTTTGTAGGTTTTACGAGAATACGACTTATACTGATAGTACTACATACCCTGGTACTTTAAACAATGTTGATTTGGAATTGGCTATTGACATGGTACCGGCATATTTGTTAATACGTTCACAACCCTATACAACTAACGGCGAAATGATATTAGACAAAAAGCAAGAGAAGATAAAAGATCCATTGAAAAATACAAAGACAGGTAAAAGAAAAACAAACAAAGAAAAGGCAGAAGCTAAAAAGTCTAAAACTAAAGATATTCCAGTATATAATAATAAAAGAGTTCCAGTTGAAGAATATAAAAATCCATTTGACTATTTTGCTTTTGAGAATAATTTATTAACTGCATATACAATGAAGAAACAATCTTGGTGGAAAAAGAGATGCAAAATACAACAGCCAATGACATTAGATCTACATTCTTATGGGAATGTAGAATTTGTTGCAAAGAACTTGACAGCAAGAACAGTTTATTTGATCACTACGAAATGCACAAAGCAATCGCAAACCAGTTAGACGAGTCAACTGAAAATCAAATAGAGGTTGTAGAAGAAAAAAAAATTACTTGTGACCTTTGTCAAGCTACTTTTAAAAATAAATGGAGTTATAATTCTCATGTTATACGATCACACAAATCCAAGGAAGATTACTGCGAAATATGTAAGAAAAACTACGAAAATGAATACAGCCTAAGCATCCACAACGCGACACACAGTTCCGATCCCAAAACATTCGTTTGCGTCGTTTGTAAAAAATTTAGTACTCAAATTACAGATTTCTTATTTTTCCATATTCGTTCAGAACACGTAAAGGAAGAATTATACTGTAAGGAATGTGATAAACATTTTTTCTCGAAAAGCTGGCTTGAAGACCATAAAATATTTCATAAAAATCAAGAGAAGTATACGCCAAACCGGTGCAGTGTTTGCTTTCTCGAATTTTATACCAGTCGCCAACTGCTTGTTCACATGCAAGTCCATGATACTAAGTCTCTTGTTCTGTTCAAAAAATACAAATGTGACACATGTAACTTAACTCTACCGTTTAAGAAAAACTTGGATCAACACATGGAGAATGTTCATTCCAGCGAACAAAAGTCTTGCCTCTGCAACGATTGTGGACGATCTTTTCCAACGGTAGCACGCTTAACGCAACATATGAAAATTCATAAAGAGGGACAGTATATATGTCAATTTTGTAAGAAAAAATTTAAACAGAAACAAAGTATGACCATTCATGTTCGAACTCACACTGGGGAAAAACCCCACAAATGTCATTTATGTGACAAAACGTTCGCCCAAAGATCACCACTTACTGTTCATCTACGAACTCATACTGGAGAACGTCCTTACCCATGCAGCAAGTGTCAAAAAGGTTTTGTTACTAAAACTATTAGAGATTATCACGCAAAAACCTGTAAGAAATAATGACATGTAGAATTTAAGTTTTATTTCTAGAATTATACGTTTAATAAATATCTATAGAGTGTAATTCGTTTCTCGTATAATAAAATATACTGCAAAATACTATTGATTATGTTTCTGTCTGGTTTAAATGTCGCCATTTTTGAGTAAGGCTTCAAGATGTTCTATTTTATAGACGGTTTGGCAAATCCCAGTCCAAACTCTCTAGTGAATTTAGAAATTATGTTTTTGTGAAGTTAGTTACATTTTGACAGACTAGATGTGGCTGAAAATTACTATACAAACAAGCACACATGCTCAATTAACTTCAAAAGAAATTTTCAGTACTTAAAAAAGACGGAGGAAGAAATCCAGAAGTTTCTTCAAACTTTTTATCAAAATAAACTAATTCAACAAGGAACGGTAAGCATGTTTCATGTTAATTTACCTTGTATTTCAAATAAAGTCGATATAATCAATGCTTTTCTTGCGGATCAAAATTCAAATGACGTCATATTTTTCGAAGCACTGGCAAAGTGTAGAAAATTTAACATAAATTAGCATCTCCTGCTATTCATTAGCTAAATTCTTTTGTAGGATAAGAAAGGAACAAGATGGAGTTGCAATTTATGTAAAAGAAAATCTTATGTATTCTCCTCTTAATCTAAATGACTACTATGTAAAGCAAAGTTCAGAGTTTTGTGCAATTTATGTACCTTCAATAAAAACCAATGTTTACAGATCGGGTAAAGGTGACTTTGACTTGTTTTTGGTGAATTTTGAGAATGTCATATAGTGATTTTAATATAATTTTAAAATTGAGCATGACCGTTCCTTTGATATTCAAAATCTATTAACATCTTGTGATCTAAAAGTAAGTACAAACGATTATACTAGAATCATATCTCAGTTCAGTAGTTGCATCGACAACATTATGACAAATTTTTCGGAAAATATCTAGAAAGTGGGCGTATTTGAACCGTGTTTTTTTAATCATCGAGCTCAATTTTTATTTAATGACTCTGAGCATATTTTCTACAGGAAATCACCGAGGAAAAATTTTTCAAAGTATATAAACAACAAAAAATTGAATGTAATTGGCATAAAAAGTCAGCTTACTTCAAAAAGCTGATGGGTCTTTTATGTTCTTCGAATAACGAATCTTCGGAATGTTTATCGTTATTCTTTTCTCAAGTTTTTACAGATGAATCTAACGATACCATTCCTCAAATAATGTGCCCTCGTTTGTCTAAAAACTCTTGAGCAATATATCTTTCATACCGTGATGAAATTAAATATCATTTAAGGAAACTGCGAAATAATTCATCACCTGGATTAGACGGACTCACCTCTTTTTTCCTCAAAACAATGTGCAGATTATGTTAGCCATCCCTATATCTCTCATAATGACTGCTTCTTTTAAATCTCAGGTTCCTATCCCATCGTCCTGAGAAATTGGCTTCAGTTACTCCTGTATTCAAGGAAAGGTAATAAACTTGATTGCAATAATTATCGTCCAATCAGCCTAGTTCCTATTGTCAGCAAGGTCATGGAATCGATTATTTCGGAAGCTATGTCCGAGTTCCTTCTTCAAGAGAAAATGTCATCCCTCACCAACAGCATGGATTTATCAAAGGTCGTTCAACGATCACAAACTTACTTCATTGTGTAAATGATTTGGTCATTATCTTTAAACAATCGGAATCCTGTCGTATGTAGTTTACTTAGACTTCTCCAAAGCTTTCGATCGTGTTCCAAAACGTCGATTACTAGCTAAATTGGATCACTATGGTATCCGCGGAAAATTAAACACATTTGGATACAAGATTTTCTATCTCGACAGATACTTCAGGGTTCGTGTTGGGGAAGACTCACTCATTAGATAAGCCAGTCAAGAGTGGAGTTCCACAAGGATCAGTACTTGGACCGCTACTTTTTTGTGTCTGCACTAGTGATCTTCCGCTCATTGTATCCAGTAAGGTTTCCATTTACGCTGATGACACTAAGTTATATGTGAATCCAACTATTAACCAATATATTCTTCAACAAGATCTTGACGCAGATATTCAAATGGTCCTTAGAATGGTTACTTCGTTACATTGAAAATGCGTGTTTTACTATCGGCAGAGATGTAGGAAGAAGCGAACCTCCTGGCTACGAATCTAAGGAATGGTTTAGTTGAGCTCTGCCAACTATTTAGAGCTGCTGTAAGTAAATAGAATGCCATGTTGATATCCACCTTAGTGCTAGAAGACTGGATACCATCATCCGTTTATTAATGGACATCCTTTAAACTCTGTATACCTCACACAACGATCTCGGAGTGATAATTAATAGTGACTTAAATTGGTCTGATCACATAGTGTCGGTGTGTAAACGTGCTAACTCGAAACTGTTTTTGATTCGTAAGTGTTTTGCACGCATATCTCTACCTCTGTTAGTAAACTTTACTAATATACGTTAGACCTATTCTTGAGTTTGCCGGACCAGTGTGGAATCCAGATCTTAGTCGCGATAAAATTCTACTTGAAAACGTTCAGCGTAAAGCCACAAGACTGGCATACGGCCGTGTAAGACCTAACTATGAAGATAGACTATTCATGGCTCATCTTACCGACATTCGAGCAGCGACGTCTTCGAGGTGACCTAATTATGTCCTTCCGTATTTTAAAACATAATTTTGGGAACCTAAACAACATATTTACTTTGAATGAAGACGATAGATTAAGAGGCCATCAATACAAATTAAAGAGGGAACAAACTACTGCAAGGTCCAGGGCGAACTTCTTGCCAAACAGAATCTTTAATATATGGAACAATTTGGATCAAAACACCATATCGGCAGCGTAGTGTTAACATCTTTAAAAATAAACTTGACAGCACTTTTATTTTTTTTATAGGATAGGATATTTTTTCTCGGACAGCATTATTTATTTATTTATTGTGTCACAATTCAATTTTCGTTAATTGTTTAACTACTTAACTTTATAATTAGGTATTAGTTTTATAAGGATCTATTTTTATTTTTGTTTTTTTTTGCTCTTTTTAGGCATAACTAGGAGCTCGCTCCTCTGCCCTTATTTGTTATTATAATAATAATAATAATATAGTAAATTTCGAAAGGAACATCACAAGATCCAGTTCGGTAGAACACTGATCTACCTCTAGACGAAATAAATCAATTTTTTGCTAGAATTGCAGAGAATTTAATTACATATCTTCCCACTATTAATATCGATGTCCTTTTCAATTATAGAAATTACCCTTCTCCGAACAAGTCTTTTTTCATCCCATTGTGGTAGAAGAGGTCTCTCAAATAATAAAGTCTCTTAGTAATTCTAATTGTAGGGACGTTTACGAAGAAACTTACCAAATAGTTTTAACACCTTTCACCCATCTTATTAATTTAATTCTATCAACTGGAGGATTTCCGGAAGTACTAAATGACTCAAAAGTATTACCTATCTACAAAAAAGGTGATTCCTTAAAAACTGATCAATTACAGACACATAAGCCTACTTTAAGGAGAGTGATTGAAAAAGTTAGCAAACAACAATTTTACTTCTAATTCATTATATTTATAAATTGGAAATTGTTTGTGTTATTGTTTCGAATTCTTTATTCAAAGAAGAGATATAATTCGCTTCAACATATAGTAGAAAATCGGTTAGTACTGCAGATAAAAGTGGTATACTAACCGGGACAGGTAGGATGCGCCAAATAAACTATGAAAATTTATGGATATATACCTAGATCAGGTCATTTCAGATTCAGACAATAGCCAACTCAAAAAAATACACTTTAACAAATATTGACTTTTACTGTCTAGTTAATTTATTAATTTCTTTTTATTAAATCCTTTTCAACACAAGATGGCAGCTATTCAATGTTATGTCCACAGACTTCTTAATATCCCTATGTCTCAAGAAAATTACAATAAAGAAATCTCCATAATTAAACAGATAGCAAACAACAATGGTTTTCCTTCTACTACTGTTGATAAAGTCATTAGAAAATCTATACTCAAAAAGAGACTAAACCAAGCTTTTAATGTTGATAACAATATCCAACACTACTTCCATATATAGATCCTTAACTACTTAGGACCATTTCAGAAAAAATTTCAAGAGTACTTGTTAATAAAATTAATGGACTTAAACTCTCTTTAAAACAAATATAACATCAAGTCCATCTTCAGACAAGACCAAGACAAAGTTGGACAACTATAAACAGACGTGGTATTTACAAGCTTGTCTGTGGTGATTGTAATATGAATGAGATATGGTATATTATGTACCACGGTTTGGTCTGGGAGCAGATTGCGATACCGATATAGCTTGTAGTTGTCATTCTCACGCATACTCTCAAGAGCATATTGATAATATGGAAATGGTTGGTCTGGAGAAGTCCCTGTTTACTATCTATCTTTTGATGATGAAGGATCTTTCCTACCAATACATGCTGTTCTTTATATTCAGTTGCAACAAATGTCGGCCAGCCCTCGGTAAGGTGTTGGACGGTTTCGTGAGCTTGACATCCATATCGGCATTTATCGTTATAGACCTAGGGACTGAGGGTCTTTGACGAAATATTTCATGTAATTTTTGATTAGTGGAACCTGATCCTCAGTTTAAGCGGTGATAAGTCCTCTACTGCGCAAATTACGCGATATAAAATAGTTGCCTCAGCCTGCATTTATTATTATTATTATTACCATGGATAGTAACCATACGTCGCTATCTAGTGATATAGAAAATTTTCTAGAAGCAAAATAATATTGTCAACAATTTTTATTAATATATCTCCGGCATTTCTGCGATCGATCACGTTTCTATCGCTTATATCTTGCTTTGTCTAGGACTGCAAAGAAAGCTTCGTGTAAACTATGACCAATATTTTCCAACTTCACCGACCCAAAATATGGAAGACCTTCATCGTACCAGTTATGGATGAATATTTATCTAAAAATTTTAAGACTGATTTATGTGAAAAACGTGCCGCCACGTTTAGTTAATAATATCATTTATTTTTTAGGTTTAACGAGAATACGACTTATACTGATAGTAGTACATACCCTGGTACTTTAAACAATGTTGATTTGGAATTGGCAATTGACATGGTTCCGGCTTACATATTAATGCGTCCTCCTCATACAGTTAACGTTGAAACAACATCCCACAAAGAACAAGACATACTAAGAGATCCTTTGGAAGTTACAAACACAGATGAAACAAACACAGATGAAACATATACAGATGAAACAAACACAGGTGAAACAAACACAGATAAAACAAAAACAAATGAAACAAAAACAAATAGAGAAAAACCAGAAAGTAAAAAATCAACGTCTAAAGAGAATACCGGACCTAAAATAATTGAGAAATATAAAAATCCATTTGATTATTTTGTATTTGAGAATAATCTACTGTCTGCATATGCATTGAAGAAAAGATCATTGGTAGAAAAAGAGATGCAAACTGCATCGACCAATGATGTTCTATGGGACTGTAAGATTTGTTGTAAAGAACATGATTGCAAAGAGAGTTTATTTGATCATTATGAGATGCATAAAATAGTAGCAGATCAATTAGAAGATAAAAGTGAAGATAAAGAAGAAACTGATGATAACTTCACGTTAATGGATTCCGATAAAGATGACGAAAAAGTTACTTGCGACCTTTGTCTGCTTACTTTTAAAAATAAATGCAGCTATTACGGTCACATCCAACGAGCCCACAGGATAAAAGATAACTACTGCGAAATCTGTAAGCGAAACTATGCGAATGAGTACAGCTTGAGCATCCACAATGCCACACACAGTTCTGATCCCAAAACATTCGTTTGCGTCGTTTGTAAAAATTTTAGTACTCAAATTACAGATTCCTTATTTTTACATATTCGTTCAGAACACGTAAAAGAAGAATTATACTGTAAGGAATGTGATAAACATTTTTTCTCGAAAAGCTGGCTTGAAGACCATAAAATATTTCATAGAAGTCAAGAGAAGTGTACGCCAAACCGTGCAGTGTCTGCTTTCTGGAATTTGCTACCAGTCGCCAAATGCTTGTTCACATGCAAGTCCACGATACTAAGTCTCTCGTTCTGTTCAAAAAATACAAATGTGACACATGTAACTTAACTTTACCGTTTAAGAAAAACTTGGATCAACACATGGAGAATGTTCATTCCAGCGAACAAAAGTCTTACCTCTGCAACGATTGTGGACGATCTTTTCCAGCGGTAGCACGCTTAACGCAACATATGAAAATACATAAAGAGGGACAGTATATATGTCAATTTTGTAAGAAAAAATTTAAACAGAAACAAAGTATGACCATTCATGTTCGAACTCACACTGGGGAAAAACCCCACAAATGTCATTTATGTGACAAAACGTTCGCCCAAAGATCACCACTTACTGTTCATCTACGAACTCATACTGGAGAACGCCCTTACCCTTGCAGCAAGTGTCAAAAAGGTTTTGTTACTAAAACTATTAGAGATTATCACGCAAAAACCTGTAAAAAATAATGAAATGTAGAATTTAAGTTTTATTTCAGAATTGTACGTTTAATAAATATCTATAGAGTGTAATTTGTTTCTCGTATAATAAAAGATACTACAAAATACGATTCATTCTATTTATATCTGGTTCAAACTTACGTTTCAATTTTAAAATTTAATTAGTTGACTGGAGAATCTTGTACGACCCGAATGGGCGTCGCCATTTTTGAGTAAGGCTTCAAGCTGTTCTATTTTATAGACGGTTCTCTAATCCCAGTTCCAACTGTCTAGTAAATTTAGAAATTATTTTTTACCGAAGTTATTTACATTTTGACATACTAGAAGTGGCTAGAAATTACTCTACAATCAAGCACACGTGCTCATTTAACTCCAAAGAAATTTTCAGCACATAAAAAGACGGAGGAAAAAACCTAGAAGCGTCTACAAATTTTTATCAAATTAAACTAGTTTGATAAGGTACGGTAAGCATGATTTATGTTAATTTGCAATGTATTTCAAATAAAGTCTAAAGACCATCGAGCTTAATTTTTATTTATTGATTCTGAGAATGAAGTTGTTAAAACTAATCAAACATTTCAACGGTTTATTACTTATTCTGGTTTAGTGGAGCTTAAACGTGCGCTAGCTAGTACAAAGATGGACTTTGTCTATGACTTTCTTACCAAAACTTATAACAACTTAATATAAAAGTATTTTACACCAAAAAAAAGTACGACAAACTGCTGAAAAAACATCCTTGCAATAGTTTAATAATGAATTAAGGTCTTAAACATCTAATCTTTCTCTTATTAAACATATTGCAGATGCCACTAAGGATGCCACTACCTCTAGACGAAATAAATCAATTTTTTACTACAATTGCAGAGAATTTAATTACATCTCTTCCCATTATTAATGTGGATGTCCTCTTCAATTATAGAAATTATCCTTCTCCGAGCAAGTCCTTTTTGTCGTCCCGTTATGGAAGAAGAAGTCTAAAAGGAAGTCTCCCAAATGATAAAGTCTCTTAGTAATTCTAATTGTAGAGACGTTCACGAAATTAATAGCAACATTTTAAAAGAAACTTGATGTACTCCCCATGATGTACTTATCCGAGAATTAAAAGAAATGGGCTTAAACCTCGTTTCTCCTATAACGTTTTTAAAAATCGGTGCTACACTACCAGAGCATAACCACATATTAAGCTTTAGAAGACAGGTATTTGTCAGTCCACATAATATCACTATCACAGATTCGGTTGAAATAAATTATGAAAACACCTTTTACAGAATTTTCATATCTTAATACAATCTGACTTGTTATACTTGTAAGAAATTAGGCCATATTTCAAACAACTGTCCAAATATCAACAGTATACCATCAACCACTTAGGCCCAAAATTAAACTATACCGAATCCTACTTCTACTCCAAATTCGTAGTTCTTCTATCGATATTGATAACCAATTACATCAAGTTGGGGTGGGTGATCCAAGTATTACCTACCATTTGTAGTGTAGTATAACCTGATCCCGAATGGCAAGTAAAGAATCTTCAATTTTAGGGAACTTTTTTCTGACGTCAATCAATAATTCGACGCTGTATTGTCGACATATTCTTGGCTGACCTCATTGGGACGTCAACCATGCAGACGTTTACCCAAGTAGGTGTGCATTTTTTCGTCCTTGAATAGGTATTTTATGTGGGTTTCTGGTTTCCCAGTTTAAGCGGTGTTGTGTCATCTACTGGGCAAATTGCCGATATAAAGCAGGCATTTGATATATGCTTCTTGTTTTTTCTGTTGATTTCTTCGAGCGATCACGTTTCTATCGCTCAGATTATGGTTCTCTATCTTGCTTTGTCTGGACTGCAAAGAAAGCTTCATGTAGGCTATGATCAATATTTTTCCAACTTTATCTACCCAAAATATGGGAGACCTTCCGTGTATCAGTTATAAATGAATATTTATCTTAAAAATTTTAAGACTGATTTATGTGAAAAACGTGCCGCCACGTTTAGTTAATAATATCATTTATTTTGTAGGTTTTACGAAAATACGACTTATACTGATAGTACTACATACCCTAGTACTTTAAACAATGTTGATTTGGAATTGGCTATTGACATGGTTCCGGCATATTTGTTAATACGTTCACAACCCAATCCAACTAACGATGAAACGATACTTGACAAAAATCAAGAGAATATAAAAGATACATTGGAAAATACAAAGACAGGTAAAAGAAAAACAAACAAAGAAAAGGCAGAAGCTAAAAAGTCTAAAACTAAAGATATTCCAGTATATTATAATAAAAGAGTTCTAGTTGAAGAATATAAAAATCCATTTGACTATTTTGCTTGTGAGAATAATTTATTAACTGCAGATG